>WOXC01011095.1:0-515000 GCA_011680675.1 Gymnobelideus leadbeateri | reverse complement strand
GAAGAAATTCAATATTAATTAGTCAACACAAATAAGATATTTCAATTTTAACATTAAGCCATTAGATTACCACTAATCTGTAAACTCAAGTATCTTTATTATGAAGAAATGGTTTGTTAGAGAAGGGGCAGTGTGGCATAGGAGATGGTATTATAGACTAAGGAAGATTTGGGTTCTAATCCCTTCTCAGACTGGCTGCATTGGTCTATTCAAGTTACTTAATCGCTGTCAGCTTCAGTTTCTCTATCTGTAAAATAAGGGTAATAATAGACCCTGCCCCATAATGTGAGGATCATTTTCTCTGGCTATTCCCCATGCCAGGAAGGTTGTGTCTCCTCAGTATAGATTAGGAAGGGGAGAGACTACAGGAAGGGATGACCTGAATTATAGTGGTTGGGGTATGAGGAGAAAGAACAGGATTGATATACATTATTATAAAGATAGAATCAGTAAGATTTGGCTATTATTTGGATTTGGGGAGTAAGGGAAAAGGAAGAACTGAGGTTGTGACCATGGATGACTGGAAAGAAGTTCTGCTCTCAACAGAAATAGAAAAATTAGGAAAGATGGAGAGATATTGTTCTTTGTACTTGGCTGTATTTTGGGCCCTCCTGGTTTAGAGTGAATGTCAATGGTAACTGTTTCACTTTGGAGTATCTGAGGATCTTCCCCCACAGCTTGATTTTTTCTTTCTTTCTTTTTTTTTTTTCCTCATTAAAGGGGTCATTCCTTGACTCACTTTTTTTTCCCCCCGGGGGAAAGGTAGGGCAATTGGGGTTAAGTGACTTGCCCAAGATCACAGGACCAGTAACTGTTAAGTGTCTGATGTTGGATTTGAACTCAGGTCCTCCTGATTCCAGGGCGGGTGCTCTATTCACTGCTCCACCAAAAGAGGCCTATTCACTGAATGGGAGTTACCTCACTCCAAGTGAATATGTGAAAAGGTCTTAGCCTAAAAGAACCAGGGTCTCCCATTGCATCCTGGATCATCTCCAGTCATCCTGATGAATATCTGGCCACTGAATCCAGATGTCTCTGGAGGAGAAAGTGAGGCTGGTGACCTTGCACAGCCCTCCCTCACTCAAATCAAAGTCAACTACAAGTCATGTCATCATTTATCTGATGCCATGGTCCTCTTTGAAAACAAAGGTCTGAAACACAATGACAACTTGATAAAGCAGTTCTGGAGCTCAGGGGAAAGATAGGGACCAGGTATGTAGATTGGGGAGTTATTTGCAGAAGGAAAGTAACTGAACCAGTGGAGCTGATGAGATCACCAACACACTAAGTAGATAGATATATAGAGAAAAGAGGGCCCAGGACAGAGTTCTGAATTACATAGAGGGACTAGAGGACAGGAAATGGATGATGACCCAATTTTAACAGCATGCAAATCTCTCTCTCTTTCATCTTCGAATTCACTCTTAAACTTCTCCCTGATTCTTGACAATTTCTTGACTAACTGAAAGATTTTCTGAAAAGCCCATTCTTGCCTACTATAAGGCCATATTTCATGATTCATCTGTCTATATTTCTGAATGAATTCAGAGTTTTAAAAACATCTATTTATCTATCTATCTATCTATCTATCTATCTATCTATCTATCTATCTATCTATTATCTTCAGCATAGTTATCTGGCCCTGCATCATCCATTTTAGATGGGAATCATTTAGTTAGAAAGAACTGATAACCATTCCATGGTGACTTAGCACAATGCCATACAAAAAAGAAGTCCAAGATGGTGCCATGATTTGCTTCATTTGGATGCTGCTACTGATTAAAACCTGGAGTAGTGGAGTAAGAGTCCAGGACTTGAAATCAGGAAGACCTGGATTCAAATTCTGTCTCTATTTGTCTATTTACTTATGTATTGTGTAACCATGGACAAGTCTCAACCTCTCTGACACTCAGCATTCCTGTGAGATTTCTAACTGGAGCTCTCTTCTTCCATTTTCCCGGAACCCTCATTTTAAGGAAGATCTCAGGCCAGTCATCCTTCATTCTTGTTCACTCTTTGGACTTTTCTACCACACACCCTTCCACCTGCTTGTAGCTCCCTTTTATGTGTCATCTTCTATTAGAATGGAAGGTCCTCCAAGGCAGATTGTCTTTCTTTTCATTTGTATTTTTATCTTCAGTGCTTAGCCCAGTGCCTGATAAACAGTAAGGGCTTAAAAATATTAGTTGATTAGATGACCTCTAAGATCCTTTGTGTCTCTAAAGAGTTCCCAAAATCATTTGGCATACCAGCCCTTTTTAAAAAATTACTCAGCCCCCCAAATCTACTTTCTTCAACCCTTTGAGGTTTTTTTTTTAATTTGCAACATTTAGAAAAATAAAATATTTTTAAAGAAAACAATACACCTCAAATTTAATAATTTATTGTAAATCTGTGATGTTTTTCCTGCATTAAAGTTTTAATGATGCCACATGTAACTGTATAGTATTGTATTATAAACAAGTCATTATACACACATATTACTGTAGATGCATGCTGTACTTCCTGACAACACACAACACGCTGGCATGCCAATAATTGCTTGTTAAGACCTCTTGGTGGACTTGACCACTGATCAGTTATAATTTGCATTTTATGTGCTTATTTGGAAAATAATGTAACCATTCCTACTTTAACTCTGTTATGCAACGGATGAAACATGTATGAACAGTTTTTCAAAATTTTCTTATTTTTATTCAATGCCCCCCAATTGCACCCGAGGCTACTACTTCCCCCCACATAGTTCCAGCAGCTCCCCTCCACCCCCACAGAGTAGTATTGTCCACTTTGGGAACCTATGTTTAATCTATGATTCCATGAAGACTAGTAAACGGACTTGATATTCACTGTCTTTTGCTATATCCATATTGTACCAAAACAACAGTGAGGAACCTTGTAATTTAGTGGAATCTTAGTACCTTATCATCAATCAGTTGTTCAATGGGCATCTATTAAGCACCTGCTGTATACTAGTCAGTATGTTAGACCAACAGACACAAACACAAAGAATTAAATAATCCCTACTTTCAAGGAGTTTACACATATTATTTTAATAAAAGAATTAACCTACTATATGCTCAATGAATATTTATTTGAATTTATTTTAATGCATATTTTTAACATGATGCTAAACATCAAATTGCATTTCTCATTTTCCATAAAGATTCTGGCATTTTGTAAATATAGTATGAGTCAGTCTACCAACCAACCAACCAACTAATATTAATTAGACAATTATTATGTGCCAGACACTGAACTAAGTTCTGGAGATTCAAAGAAAAAGAAAAAGCAGTTTGTTTTCAGGGAGCTTAAAGTTATATGAGAGAGACAATATATAAATAAATGGGTATACACACATGCATACATAGTAATATAACCTTAGAGTGGATGGCTCTAGACCCTGTGGCACCATTTAACTTTATATTTATACAGTTACTATCAACAGAAGCATTTTGAGATGACTACTATAACAATAAACCCAGGTATGTGGCTTATCTCAGGGAGAGGGGTAGTGGAATTTGGGTACAAGCATGCCTCACTTCTGAAGTTCCTGAAATCCTTAAGTCACATTTGTGTAAACTGAGTAAAGTCAAACTATACCAAGAAGTTTGTTTTTTTAATCCTATTGCTAATTATTTTGCAAAGTCAATAGATGATTACATTCATCTACCGATTGTGTAAATCTGAATTTTCTCATATAGCTTCAGGCTTCCCTTGTTTAAAGCAAGGTTCAACTATATATCTGACATAATCAACATCTGAAGAAGTGGACTCATTTACCTAGGCCTCCATTAGGTTTATGTTTTTAAAAACTCATGTTTAATGGATGTGATCCCATTAGCTGGATCTCTGTTTTGCTAACTCCTTTAGGGCTGCCCAATCTCAATAGCTTTTCACTACAAAGCATTTATTCCTCTTTGAGCTAATGCTATTTCGTTCTGAACATCAAGTCATGGAGGAGACCCTCAATTCAGGGACGATACAGATTTCCTTTACCCTTGGAGTTATCCTGTGTCACAGCTGACTGCTTTAGTACCAATAAAATTCTAAGGACTCCTGTTTTACTGGGTGCAGCACTGACTAGCAAAGTCATTCCTATTAAATATTAACATCATTTACTGAGAGCATAATTAGAAATAAAATAAACGGGCATATAAAATTTATATTTTAATCATCCTTGTGCTCCACATCAGGTATTTGGAGATAGTCTGGGTTTGGTGTGAAGTGAGTTAGCGGAGTTGGGCTGTAATGATATTAGAGCTGCCATCCCCAAACAAGTGAGATTTCACAAACATTCCAATACCATAATCCTTTGTGGAATAAAGAAAAGGACATGAAGATTGTATGTATATGTGCACAGGAACATTTGTCATTAAGGATTGAGTTGATGGGGGTGGGGTACTAGAATGTTGGCAGTGGTAAGGCACAGTAGAGAAGACCAGAGTCAAAAAAGCCTTAGATATAAGGTTGTAGGCTACTGGTCTATATAATCTCTCTGTCTCTGTCTCATACACACACACACACACACACACACACACACACACACACACACACACACACACACACACAGCTTATATTACCCTGAAAAATGAGACAAAATTTCTACGGTATGTTAGACTTTCTCTGGGTGAAGATGACTGGCTTAAATCAAGTGGGATAACAGGAGGTTTCAGCCTTTTGTGGGCCATGTGGAACTTGTTACTTTGGAGGAAGGATAAATCTATGTAGAAATGAACTCTTGGCTTCCTTAAGGATCTGAGTGGGGTATTCTGAAATGGAGTTGATCATCAGACTAATCTTTAATGTTCTGGATTGGGAACTAGCCAGGAAGATGACAAAGTTGTGACCTTTTAAATCTTGAAGACCTTCTTTTCAGAAGTGGCATGGATTTGATTTTTTTTAATGGCCATTAAGGAAATGTGGGGACCTGTTGGGCAGCACAGTATTTTAGTAAACCTGCAAAGAAAACAATCTATTTCTGATGTGCTCCTTCTATATTTTGCTATGGGCCCTTTTCTTTGAGGATCTGAAACACCTTAAAGGAACTGTCAAATTCTTACATACATACACACATACATACACACATACACATACACACATTATATACATACACACACCCACTATAGACTCAGGAAGCAGAAGGTACTTTCAATGATGGAGTAATGACTGAAACTCAGGAACCTTTTCTAGAAACAGACTCCCAAACTGTATTGTATTGAGCAGATTGTCATATCACTTGGCTGAATGTCTTCATGTCTAAGGTAACTTCTACTACTCAGAAGGTGGAATGGTAGATAGAGTGCTGGACCTAGAAGACCCAAGCTGAAATCTGTCCTCCTATACTTAGTAGCTGTGTGATCTTGGGCAAATCACTTAACCCTGTTTGCCTCAGTTCCTTCAGGTATGAAATAAACTGAGAAGGAAATGACAAGCTACTCCTGTATCCTTGCCAAGAAAACCCCAAATGGGGTCATGCCACTGAAAAGCAGCTGAACAATACTCAAATTAATTAATCAAAAATACCTGTCCTTAAGGATCTTTTGTAGGATAGTTATGAAAATAAAATAAATACCAAAAGGTGATTTTGGTTTCATTGTTGATTTAGGGAAATGAAGCAGCTGATTAAGAGTTTGGTCAGGTCATATTCTTTTCCATTCAATTGAACAAATATTCATTAAGTATTTATTACGTTCAAGGGACTCAGCTAGGGGACCGGGGATGTACTTAGTGACAAAAATGAAACAGACCCTCTCCTGTAGGAGGTTACATTCTTACATTCTCCCAGGGAATGGGACACATATACAAGTTAGTTAATGCACATTATATACAAAGGAATACACAGTAACTTAGAAAGGGAGGCAGTGTTAATACCTGGTACTATCAGGAAAATAAAATTGAAGCATGAAGGGTCACTTGTACTGTGCATTGAAGTAATCCAGGGACTCTATGAAGCAACAGTGAGGAAGGGCATGCATTCCAGACATGGAGACCATCTGTACAAAAACACACAGCAGGCCAGCTTGACTAGAACAGAGAGTGCATGAAGAGTAGTAATATGGAAAAAAAAAAACTGGAAGAGTTTGGAAATTGGAAGTTGTAACCAGATTTTTATGAGTTGTAAATGCAAGGGTGAGGATTTTATGTTTTATCCTAAAGGCAACAGAGAGCCAAGGAAGTCTTTTGTGTAGGAATAACATGATGTTATTAAATTTCCTTATTCAGGGCATTTTTACTTTTCCCCTGTGCTTGGAACTCTCTCCCTCTTTTTGTCTACCTATCTTTTCTACGTTTCAAGTCTCCATTAAAATCCATTTCTTTTATAAGAAATCTATCTTAGTCTCCTTTAATGCTAGTGCCTTCCCTCTGCAGATTATCTCAAATTTATAATGTGTATATGTGTGTATACTCACATACACACATCCTTCCATAAATATATATGTGTGTATACACATACATGTGGGGTAGCTAAGTGGCACAGTGTATAGAGCACTGGGCTTGCAACCAGGAAAGTTCACCTTCTGTGTTAAAATCTGGCCTCAGACACTTATTAGCTGTGTGACTCTGGGTAAGTCACTTAACCCTGTTTGCCTCAGCTCCTGATCTGTAAAATGAACTGGAGAAGGAAATTGCAGATTACTCCAATATCTCTGTCAAGAAAACCCCAAATGGAGTCATGAAGAGTCAGCTACAACTGAAGCAACTGAAAAACAGCAACACTATAGATGTACACATATGCCTATATGTATATAAGTTTTATATGCATCTCATTTGTATATTGTTGTTTGTGTGTCAGGTTCCACATTAGATTGTGTGAGCACAGACTGTCTTTAAGTTTCCTTTGTATTCCCAGTGTTTAATAGAGTGTCTGGCACACCGTTAATAAATGCTCATTGACTAAGATCTGTATTTTAGAAATGGCAGTTTGACCTGCATGGGGTATGGTTTCGGAGGGAAAAACAATTATGTCTCTTGCTTCATGACTGTTATAGGTTATTACCTCTATAAATATTCAGCTTCTCTTTTTGATCACCCTTTAAACAAATGATGCAATCTATTGCTTTTAAGGTATTGTAACCACCCATTCAAATTTACCAGGTAATATAGGATCTTATATTGTTATTTTCACATTTATCCACTTTTCAGAACTAGTTTTCCTCTGAATGCTGAGAGAAGAAAGGACAATGCACCCATCATTGGGGAGGGAAAAGGGATCTCAGTTTCTTATTTTCCTCCCATATGACCTTGGCCCACATAGTATTTGATAAAGAGGAAAGTGTCAGGAGGGATTTTGTTGGGAAATCTCAAAGACTCTTAAAAATTAATTAATTAATTTTTATTTTTCAGCATTTTCTTTTATATGATTTTGAGTTTTAAATTTCCCCACTTCCTTTGACTCTCCCCTGCCCCAAAAGAGCATGAAATCTGATATAGGCTATACATATGATCATATTAAACATATTTCCACATTAGTCATGTTGTGAAAGAAGAATCAGAGCAAAAGTGAAAAACCATGAAAAGGAAAACACACACACACACACACACACACACACGACAAAAAAAGAGAAAATAGTATGCATTGATCTGCATTCAGACTCCATAGTGTGGTTAACATTTTCCATTATGAGTCTTTTGGAATAGTCTTAGCTCACTGCATTGCTCAGAAGAGCTAAGAAAGACTTTTCTTAAAAACCAAGAACCCTTTACCAATAAGACTGGACATCATCACCCTCGTTCATTAGTACTTGCCATTGGCCAGTTTTTATTCTAGTATTTGCAAAGACAATGGAAAGAAATCGAACCCTTTGAAATTAAAAGGGAAAAATGAGTCAGTTTTCATTACAGAGCAATAGTATGTAAGTATATCTATTTTCCTTTTAAGCTCTTTCAAATCAGTGGATATATTTATAATGGGTGGAGATTTTTAATCACTAGGGATAATAACCTCATGTTTTTTATTAGTCCCTTTGCTTTAATAGACCATTCAAATAATACTTTAGCTAATAGTCTTGTTGTTCTTAGTGAAAAGGAAGCAATGTTTTTGTTATTACTCAAGAAAAGCATATTGCCCCTTAATGATCTATTATCAATGAGGTCCTTGTGTCAAATCATTTTGGATCACATCTGCCAGTTAGCATTCAGAAGACTGATTATGTATTTTAATAGAACTGATCACAAACTTTCATTTTATTTTTTATAATTAATTTACTTTTAGTTTTCAACATTCACTTTCTTTGATTTTGAGTTTTAAATTTTCTCCCCCTCCTTTTCCTTCCCCTTCCTCAAGACAGCATGCAATCTGATATAGGCTTTACTTATATATTTATATTAAACATATCTTCACATTAGTCATGATGTAAAGAAGAATTGGAACTAATGGGAAGAACCATGAGAAAGTACAAACAAGACAAAATAACAAAAGAAAAGGAGTGCAAATAGTGCACTAACATCTGCATTCAGACTCCAAAGCTCTTTCTCTGGATGTAGATAGCATTTTACATTGTGAGTCTTTTGGAGCTGTCTTAGATCCTTGCTTTGCTGAGAAGAACTAAGTCTATGAAAGTCAGTCATCGAATGATGTGGCTGTTACTGTGTACAATGTTCTCCTGGTTCTGTTCATTTCACTCAGCATCAGTTAATATAAGGATTTCCAGGTTTTTTTTTCTGAAGTCCACCTGCTTATTATTTCTTATAGTACAAAAGTATTCCATGACATTTGTATACTACAACTTGTTCAGTCATTCCCCAATTGATGGGTATCACCTCAGTTTCCATCTCAAAAAGAGCTGCTATATATATTTTTGTACATGTGGGTCCTTCTCCTGTTTTTATAATCTCTTTGGGTTAAAGACCTAGAAGTGAGATTTCTGAGTCAAAATACACAGTTTTATAGCCCTTTGGTCATAGTTTCAAATTGCTCTCAGTATGTTTGGATTAGTTCACAGTTCCACCAACAATGCATTAGCATTCCAATTTTCCCATAACTCCTCCAACATTTATCATTTTCCTGTTTTGTCATGTTAGTCAGTCTGATAAATATGATATGGTACATCAGAGTTGTTTTGATTTGCATTTCTCTATTCAATAGTGATTTAGAGCATTTTTTTCATATGACTCTAGATAGCTTTAATGTCTTCATTTGAAAACTGCCTGTTCATATCCTTTGAACATTTATCAATTTGGGGGATGATTTGTATTCTTATAAATTTGAGTTAGTTTTCTATATATTTTCGAAATGAGGTGTTTATCAGAAACACTGACTATAAAAATTGTTTCCATTCTAATCTTAGTTGCATTGGCTTTGTGCAAAACCTTTTTAATTTAAAGTAATCAAAAGTATCCATTTTGGACTTTGTAAATGTTCTCTGTCTCTTGTTTGGTCATAAATTCTTCCCTTCTCCATAGATCTGAGAGGTAAACTATTATTTGCTCTCTTAGTTTGCTTATAGTATCAGCCTTTATATCTAAATCATGTACCCATTTTGACTTTATCTTGGTATATGGTATAAAATGTTGGTCTATGCCTAGTTTCTGCCATACTCCTTTCCAGTTTTATAAACTTTCATTTTAGTTTCACTTCTATTATTTGTTGTTTTGTTTTCTGTGGTCTTCTGGAATAGTCCTAGTTAGAGTCTGATTTGGTAACCTTACCACTTAGGCTATTTTGCAGGGAGCATGGTACAAAATTTTCATACTTAGTACTAGAAAGAAAGAAAGAAGCAGTATAGTAGTGGGTATTTTCATAGTTCTTATTTGTAATTTTATTTTTATCCCTGTTATGGCTTTGGTATTAAAATGTATGGTGGTGAGGCACCTAACCTAGCAAGTAAGTGAGAGAGAGGTCAGGGCTTCTAGTCCTGAGTCTCTCCCACCTGGTGTCAATTTTGGCAAACCTCAGTCTTAATTTTTCAGCCTAGCCTGTGAAAATGTGGTAAGGCATTTTGATCAAATAGAGCTGGTGAAATAAATGAAACTTATGCCTTATGACTTCCTTCATGAAAGTATCCCATTTAGAGATAAGGTTTTCTTGACCTACAATATGTTTCTTGCAAGAAAGAAAGTACTTAGAGATACCAATAAAATTATTTGAAGAGCTTTATACATATTAAAATTCAAGCAGAGAAAACAATAGGTTTTCCCCTGCCCCACCTCCTCAAATTCACATATTTTGAAGGGCATGCAAGTTTGGATGCATGGGGTTATGTCAAGGAAAGCTGTCATAAACCAGAGTATCGTAGTGTGTATTTAACCTTTTCCCTAGACAATCCCCAGATGATTTTATGCAAAATTTCAAATAGAGGAGAATCAAGCTCAACTGAAGCATAGCCCTTATGGAGAAAAATACCGTCAGTAGAGGTCATGTTCTTTAGACCAGGAAGAGGTGAAATATTTAGAATATCTACTGAAAACTTTGAAAAAAAATAACTTTGATTTAATGGCAAAATCTCAAATAGCAGCTTTTCAGATTTTTTTCTTTTTTCTGTTTTTTTTTTTTTTTGGAGGGCAATTGGGGTGAAGTGACTTGCCCAAGGTCACACAGTTAGTTTGTGTGTGTGTGTGTGTGTTAAGGGTCTGAGGCTGGATTTGAACTTGGGTCCTCCTGATTCCAGGGCCGGTGCGCTATTCACTGTGCCACCTAGCTGACCCAGATATTTTTTTCTGAATATTATTCTTCAGATTAATGATTTAACATGGCACAAAAACCCAAATAAGCTAAGTGACCTTTTTGTACTTTCATGATGAATTGATACTAAACCTACAGTGAAATCACAGCCATGGAATCTCAGAATTGGAAGAGACCTAGGGCCATCTAGTCCAAGCTGGCTCTGAATGAATATGCCCTCTGCAATATACCCTCCAAGTGATCATCCAGCCTTTGTTTGAATAACAAATTAAGCTGTTTCTGAAGAATATTAACTTCTTGAAAGGGGGAACTCTATTGATAATAATAATAAATAATTGACATTACATAGGTCCTATTATGTACTGAGCATTGTGCTAAGTGTTTTATAATCATTATCTCATCTGATCTTCATGACCACCCTGGAAGGTAGGCACAATTGTTATCCCCATTTTACAGATGAGGAAACTGAGACAAACAGAAGTTAAGTGACGTGCTTAGGGTCACACAACTAATAAGTGACTGAGCTTAGATTTGAACTCAGGTCTTCCTGACTCTAGATCCAGTACTCTATCTACTGCATCACTGCTTATTATTGTTTAATTTTTGCCTGATCTTGGCACATAGTAGGTACTTAATAAATGTTCATTGATTGATCAATTCATTTCATCTTTGCTGATTATTATTGCATTATCCTGCCTAAACTAATATGATGGGAGATTTGCTTGCCCCACAAAATGGTTAAAAGTGAGTTGAATTTTTACTAATTCTGAAATACAATCACAAATGAGAATTGTTCCAGAGGCTACAATGAAAGCTGGTGGAGCTTCAGTATGGCCTATCCTTTACAATCAGAATTAGAGGTTCATCTGTGACACTTTTTTCCAATTCTGACATTGAATCCCTATACAGTAAGCTACTCAGTAGAAATTTCTACTTGTATCCACTCTTAATTGTGAGGGAAGACTTTACTGGGTCTAGTTTCAGAAATATGGAATCCGAGTTGAGGAAGAACAATGTGATGGGGGATTAAGGGCTACACTCGGAATTCAAAGAGACCTTGGTTCAAATCATGACTGACACAAACTATCCATGTACCTGTAGGCAAGTCACAACCTCTCAGCCCCGGATAATACTTTAAAAACTTCAAATTACAAATCAGTTCCTTTTCTGCATTGATAGAACAGTGAATTGCCACACTGGGAATGCTCCATACTGAGGACATCATAGATAATGAGTAATGAAAATTGTGTTGTCATTCCTCCCTTAGGAAGAATTCTCCCCCCTCCTCCTTCCCCACCCAACAAAAAGAAACTAGAGTTGAGTCTGCATTGTACAGTGGATAAAGAGCTAGACTTAGGAGTCCTGGGTTCAGATCTTGTCTCAGGCTCTGTGTCCCTGGGCAAATCTCTTAACTTTTCTGGGACTCCGTTTCTTCATTTGTAAAATGAGTGGGCTGGACTTGGTGACCTCTAAAACCCCTCAATATTTCTCAATCTGCGATCTTGCGGCTATTATTTTTTTAAGGAGGAGAGCTAACTATATTGAAACACTTATTAATAGTCTTTAAAATATTCTATTCAATGTGACCTCGTGAGCATGTTTAGGGCAGGAGAAGTCAGTTACTAATTACTGTTGGGGATGGCAAGTGAAATTGTTCATGTTTGTGTGTAGGAGGTGAGGTAAGTAGCTGAAGTATGTCTGAGATCTTCCCTTTAGTCTATTTCATTTCCCCTGCTTCCACACCTCACTGCCCAGATAAATGCAACTTTGTGATAATTTTTTGAGGTACTTTTATAATGAGATGATATTTTCTCTTAAAACACACACACACATCTTACTTTCACTTCCTTTTCTCAAAATGTCACAGAAGTTTATTCATCCATCATCTCACCTAAGGGCCATTCATTTCTTTGGTCAACTTTGTAGCTTTTCTCTGGACCTTCTCCAGAATTTGAGAATTGTAACAGTTCCTTTGGAGCTATTATACTCTCTCACCTCAGTAAGCTCTAAGTTAAGTGGATCTGTAATCATGCAGACTGACAAAACAGAGAAAGACATTATGGCCTTCAGTCTCCTGTCAATGATCCATGGGCTATAAGAAGCTCAGACACTCCAGTGAGGCCACGCCCCCAACTCTTCAGTTTTAAAAAAAGGACAAAGGGTAAGGAAGACACCAAGGTAGGCCGTAAACTATAGCACCTTGAAGGGTTTGACTTAAAATTACTAAAGGAAGGACAGCCTCTACTAATTGCATTTTGCTCTTAACTTATCCTGCTGTGTTTGGTTATTGTGGTGCGCATGGGGAACTTTCACATGCTGAGCAGAACTCCTGCACCAGCTCGTTTCTGAGAGTGAATTAAAGATGGAGAGGAGGCCTTTGCTCTGAATCCTTGCTTTAGTGAGTTTAACTTTAGGTACTACAATGAGGTGTGTGTGTGTGTGTGTGTGTGTGTGTGTGTGTGTGTATGTGTGTGTGTATGTGTGCGTGTGTACATGGATATATGTTGTGTGTATTAATTCTATCATAGCATTATCAGGCAAGAGGTAGCAGAGGATGGAGTACTCCCTTCAACCCCTGACCATAATGAATGTAAAACGTCTGTAGTAATAGACAGACTGAAATGAAAACCCCCTTCATCTTGGCATGTGAGAGATTTGCAATCACATTTGGATTCTCAGAGCGGCTGCTTGATTGGAGATTAACGTGTGGGTGGATTGACCTTTCTTGCAAGAGCTGTTGTTTTTGCACTAAACGTGTGAAAAACAAATTTCAAATAGCTGGCCTATTGTACTTCTCTTGTGATTCATATTATCACCCCTTTTAGATTTCTCAGCAGTAATGGCACTTATTAAAACTCACCAGGGCTTTTTTCTCCCCCGGTTTTCTTTTCTTCTGTGGGGGCGGAATTTTCCACCCACAGAAAGGTCAGTTGCACCTCGATCCCCATGCTGTCACAGAACATGGGAGTTCTTGATTAACTTGTGCTTGGGGCCAGAGAATGTGTGTCTAGAAAATAAATGGAATCATCTGCGAGGTTTGGTGCACAGGTTGCTCACTGTGGCCTGGAGAAACACTATTCATTATATTCCCCAGACAACATGAGCTATTGATTACACATTTGTCGTGTATAGATTCATTTCCCAATCTTGTGTTTTATTCATATATTAAATACTGCTTCTTCAGAGTGCAGTGATTGGACCCCTTTTTTAGCATCACAGAATCATGGGGTTCAAGGGGAGTAAAGTGACCAACCAGTGCAACCTTTCATTCAATGCAGGAATCCTATCTAATTCATATGACTACCCAAGACTTTGTCTGATCAGGACACTCCTTGTTTCTTTCATGTTTTCAGTCTTTTCAAGACTTGAGCTGATTGAGGAGCTCATGGACCCCAAAAGATTCTGAGTTCAAAAAAAAAAAGAATGGAATTCTAGCACATAACAAAAAACAATGAACTCTTCTAAGAATGTAATATTCCATATTGAACATCTCCCAGTGGGTGATGGAGAGGTCTATGACAGTAGACAAGATTAGTCCACAATACATTACATACAAGGACTTGTGTTGAAACATTCACATAAAAGATATCATCAAAGTATATGACTGAAAAAAATAAGATGGGTCAGTCACATAAACAAGAGTGCAGAATGAGGAGAAAGTATGTGTATTCCACTGTTATATGTATAATGTTAAGAAAACCACACCCTGAGTATCATGAATGCACTCCCCTGTGGCAAACCAATAACCTTTGAGTGTGGGATAACTAATAGACAGATTGCATATCTCATTGGTGACCCATACTTGTGAAATGGATTAAAGATTGTTTGGTGGAACCTCTTTGTGGATTTATAGGAGGGCATGGACAAATCACACAGGATATGAAAGTGTGAAAAAAGGAATGATCTTTATCTTTAGAGGACAGACCAACACTGATGAAATAATAGATCCACCCAAAGACTTAAGTTCTGTAAATTGATTAAAGACAGGGACTGTTTTTTCCCTCTTTCCAACTGATTGATTATCTTAGAGTTGAGCACAACCACATTACTTGTGACTACTTCATATGCCCATCTTGTTCCACCTGTTTGATTTAAGAAAAGGAAATGTAGCCAGGAAAAATGACCCCCAAAATGTGGAGGAAAAAGAAAATTATACATTGCTAGGATTTCAGGTTCCTGAAATTCCCATTTGATCCAGATGGAGTAAGGTTTCTGTGCTTTCTATCTTTTCCACCCTGAAGCATTTGTATCAGAATGCAACCTTTAAGTTTGCAACTAATTTAAACTTAAGAATTCAGAAACCATTTACCTCACAGGGTCTGTCATATCAAATGAAAGGCAGCAAGGTGAAGAATAAAGCGCACTGGCCTTGGAAATAGAAGACTGGGGTTTTATCTAGGTTTTGCCACTAGCTAATTGATGTTGGTCAAATCATTTCCCCTCTGGAGATTCAATTTCCTCCAAGGTAAAACAAATAGCTTTGTTTAGGTGGTCTCTAACGTTTTGTTTGTTGTTTTTTTAAACAGCTCTCATTAGGGACTCCTAGTAGCACATTGGATAGAGTACTGGGACTGAAGTCAGAAAATCTGAGTTCAAATTCAGCCTTAAGGATGCTTCCTACCTATGTAATCCTAGACAAGTCATTCTGCCTACTTCACTTTCCTCAATTGCAAAACGGAGATCATAATAATATTTAACTAGCAGAGTCATTGGGAAGATCAAAAGTGATAATATTTATAAAGTACTTTGCACAGCACCTGGCACACAGTAGGTTTTTAGTTAATGCTTGTTCCATCTTTGTGAAGAAATCATCCTAATCTCTGTCAAGCTAAACCCTTTCTCCTGACCAAGCCCAGTTCACAAAGAGATAGTTTGCTATTTGTCCTCCATGCATCCTTTTCAGAGAGACATGTGGGGCTCTCTGAACAAAAATGCACTCCTGGGTCCTGATGGAGCTCATAGCACACACATTGGTTTTAAATAGCTATGGGAACATACTGATGTGAAAACACATTTGGTGCCATCAAAAGACCATCTCACGGGGGACTTGTATAGAATCTTATTCACAGAATAGATAAAAGTATGCACAGTCTTCAGGGTCACTGGGGAGTCCGAGGGAAATGTCATCCAGTCTAACAAAGGCAGCCAACGGAAATCTACAGTTTTACCATCTGGCCAAATGAGACGCAGTGCTGAGGTGGCAAATATAATTTTCTCTGACCCTGCTGCCAGCCCAGGAAAGGAAACTGGTTTCCTTAATTCTGGTGTTTTGGACCTATAGATCCCTGTGGTCAGGAATGGTAACAAGTACAAAATTGGCTATGGGGTAGTGAAAAGGGAGACTCTAGGGGTACCTAAGTGATCCAGTGGCTAGAGCACTGGGCTTGGAATAAGGAAACCCTGAGTTCAAATTAAACCTCAGAAACTTACTAGCTATGGGACCCCGGTCAAGTAATTTAATCTCTGTCTGCCTCAATTTCTTCATGTGCAAAATGAAAATCACAATAGCACCTACCCCCCAAGGTTGTTGTGAAGATCAAATGAAATAATATTATAATATGCTTTGCAGAATTCATATATATGCTAGATATTATTATTATTATTATTATTATAGCATCTGAAAACCCACGTTTTAATCTTCCCTCTTAAAATTTTCAATCTGTGTGATTTTCAATAAGTCATGTAACCACCCTGGGCCTCAGTTTCCCCATTCCCAAAATAATGGAGATGGAGTAGATGACCTGTGTGGTCCCTTATAGCTCTAGACTTAGGATCCTATGCTAGATTTATATAAGAGCTTGCTAGTCATATCAAGCTATAATGTTGTTGGGTTTTTATTTATTCATCCATCCATCCATCCATCCATCCATCCATCCATCCATTCATTCATTCGTTTATTGATTGACTGATTGATTGGTTTGGATGGCTGAGATTTTCCTGAGAGGAAATGAGATATAATGGATGTAGGGCTGAACCTGAAACCAAGAAAACCTTAGTGATAACTCCACCTCTGACACTTTCTAGCTGCAGTGACCATGATGAAGCCACTTAAATTCTCTGAACCTCAGTTTCCTAATCCATAAAATTAGGATGATAATACTTATAGTACCTCTCTCCCAAAGTCAATGTGAGGCTCAAATGAGAGAGGTATAAAATGATTTGAAAACTTTAAAACAGCATCTATATCTATATAAAAACAATATATCTCTATATACACACAATATATTCATGGATACATATGCACATTTGCATGTATATATGTACACAGACACACAAATCATACACACATGCACATATGTGTATATAGATATATGTCTATATATAGATATGCATATGTAATATATACACATATGTATATATATATCTGTATATCTATATCTATACAAATATATTATTATTGTTATAGAGTTGCAGTTGAGGATGGTGGATATAACTAGGAATGTACTGATCACAGTTTTTCTGTCTCAGCAGATTTTGAGATTACAAGGCGAATAAAAATGCAGGGGTTCCTACAGATGGAAGGGGTAGAAACTAGGCTGGAGGTGAGGGCATTCAAAGGCATTTTGATCTCAAATGAAGAACATGAAAACTTGAGTTTTCTTTTGGACTATGGACTCACTCCAGTGCTGCAGAAGTGAGTTTTGGAGACCAAGGAACATAAGAAGAGTGAGGAGAAGAAAGATGTTTCCTCTGCTAACCTTATTTCAGTTCTGGCAAAGACAAAAGTTCCTTGGAAATAGAAGTGGTGCCTCTGACAAGTGAACATTACAACTAGGCAAATTGCATTCAATCAATGAGCAAACATTTATTTAGCATTAAGCACAAACATTATATAACATATACTATGTTCAGGCACTGTGCTAAGCTGTTGGGGATACAAACAAAAAAGCTAAAATATTACCTGCCCACAAGGAACTTACATTCTAATAGGGTAGACAATAGAAATATATGTACAGTTATTTGATGCACATACAAAGAAGCAAAGTAAGCTTAGAGGGAGTTGGGGATGAAGATCAGTGAAGACCACCTGCAGAGCTATCCTTTGAGCTGAGTATCTCCCAAGTTTCCTTCAATACTCAACTCAAAGGCCAACTCTGCCAGGCTGTGCTAATCACTAGAGATACAGAGAAAGACATAAGACAGTGCCTCCCCTCAAGGAGTTCATAGTCTGATGATGGAAGACAACATACAGAAAGGGAAAAGTGGGGGTAGAGGATGGGAAGGGAGGAAGGGTACCTGACAAAGGGATATGAAGACCTGCAGCCAGGGTGGGCAATAATCTGAGGAGGGGTGAGTAACTTGCTGAATCATGAGTTTCTGGAAATCATGAAGTCCAGGAGAGCACTCAGGAGGGAAATTATGAGGTGAATTCCCTGGGTGCCTTCCTCAACCTGGAGAGTCTGGCAGGAGCTCCCAGATGTCCATCTCCCACAAGATGTCTGGTCACCAACCAGAGGGAAGGAGGTACCCCAGGGGAAGGAGGTACTGAGTATATGTGAGTTTCAGAGTTAATTTTATCTTGCAGAACAATGAATTTCTGGAGATCATGACATCAAGGAGGGCAGCTGGGTAGGAAATGATGATTCTAAGAAGTGGACATGAAAGAAATAGCAAGGTGAGCACAGTAGGTTTGCAGTTTCATGGTCAATCATCTTTTTATTATACTATGTTATGGAAATGCTTGTTTTATTCTGTAAATTAAAAATTAAAAAAAATTTAAAAAGAAAGCAGTTCAGGCATAGAGATCAGCCAGTGGAGAGACACAGATTCTCATTTGTCATTAATGACTAAAGGAATATAACTTTATTGGAAGGAGAATGACCACACCAGGACACAGATTATTCAGAAGGAATCCAGCTGTCAATCATCACAATTGTAAATCATTCCCATTAAAAAAAACCAACATAGTACATTTTAACACTGCATGGAGAAATACAGGGATTTGTAGTATTCCTCAGAAAGGGAGGCCAAGCAATAATCTTATATCCACATGACTGCATTATTAAATGGTGGCAAACCACCTACAGATTCATCTGCATTCTGGAATGGTTCCAATTTGGGGGTGAACCTTGGGTGGTCTGTCTGAGGTGAGAACCTCAGTTTGTCTGGTGATCAATCTCTGCCTCTTATTGGCATCTCTGCCTGTGGGGCTCACAAACAAATGCCTATGTTTTAAGAAAAACTTGAATTCTGTCCAAGACTGTGGAAGAAAATCTTTTCCTTCTAGGAGTTAGCCGCCTGGGCAAGTTTTTACTTCCTATAATGCCTGGAGATTTTAGTTTAGCTTAGTTTTCCTTTTCTGAAAGATAAGTTGGCACATTCACCTTGAAGGAAGTAGATCCTTGTAATGATGTTCACCCTTTCTGTGACCCTTGTAAGGGGTTATTTCATTGTCTTTGCTGTGAAAGGATTCATAATAATGAGGGCCAAATGCCTAGGAAAGGGACCCTGAGGGAACTTTAACAAAGACCCCAAAGAGCTGATGTCTGCTCCAGAGCTGGCCTTATAGGACAGGAGGTTTCCTCCCTCTGATCTGTGGATAAGAAAACAGAGAATCCTGAGAGGAGACAGCTTGATTCCCCTTGATTCTTCTGGTGAAGGTTGATGCTGATAATTGCTGTTCAGATTATTCAAATCCCAGCACCATCACTTGCTTCCTGAATGATGCTAGGTAAGCTAAAGAACCTCTCTGGGGCTTAGTTTTCTGATCTATAAAATGGGTGGTTTGAGGGGAAGATTGAATTAGATGACCTCTGCTCTTTCCTGTCCTAAAGTTATGAACCGATGATTCTGAAGTGATAGGTTAACTCATCCCTGAAAGGGGAACCTTTCCATTTTGAATTTTTCACATCCTTAAGTTAGACATATGCTGAATAGCCTGGGCTAAGTGGCCCTAAGAAAAAGCTTGAAAGAGATCAAAATTGCTTATGATGTCCCTCCTTTCTCCTTCTGTACTTTTACCTCATTCCAGGGCTTCACTTCAAGTGTGGGCCTTTCATGATCTGGTATAAGGTCACAGACAGCCTCATAAGATTTCTCTCACTGCAGGAGGTCATTGCGATGAGATACATTAATTCACTCTAAGGTGCTAGTTAAGGAAAACAACTCAATGCACTACTCATTTCAGGAATATTCGAAAATTTAAAAGAAATTTCTGGTGACTCAGTGGTCTCAAACCAAAGGAATGAATGTCTAATGATAGAATTTCATGTGTAGTGTTACATAAGTAAGGAGGAAAATTAGGAAAGTAACAGGTTCTTCTGAAAAGTCTCTCAAAATATAACTTATAGTGACTTTCTCTTTCACCTACCTCTAAGGCTGGCCCTAATGAAGATATTTTTATTTTATTTTATTTTTTTTTGGAGGGGGAAGGTAGGGCAATTGGAGTTAAGTGACTTGCCCAAGGTCACACGGCTAATAAGTGTGATCAAGTGTCTGAGACCGAATTTGAACTCAGGTCCTCCTGACTCCTGAGCCGGTGCTCTATTCACTGTGCCACCTAGCCACCCCAACAAATAGTATTTTTAAGACAAAAAAAGGAGGAGAGAAAAATATGTATAACCATTAAATACAATGAAAAAATTTAAACATATGTACAATATGTACCACTTGTGGACCTCCCACCTCTATGAAGGGGCAGGTTGGGGTATCTTCTCATATCTCTTCTTTTAAATCATGCCTGATCTTTACAATTTTGTCACATTCACTTTTTTGGGGGGGGAGGGGAATGTGTGTTATTTACATTGTTGTAGCCATTGTGTATATTTGTCCTCTTGGCTCTGTTCGCTACAGAATAAAACAAGCATTTCCATAACATAGTACAATAAAAAAAGATGATTGACTGTGAAACTGCAAATCTACTGTGCTCACCTTGCTGTTCCTTTCATGTCCACTTCTTAGAATCATCATTTCCCACCCAGCTGTTCTCCTAGATGTCATGGTCCATGCTTCTCTGTATTCATCACCTCCACCATTCCTTACAGTGCAGCAATATTCCATTACATTTATGTGCCATGGTTTGTTTAGCCATTCCCCAGACAATGGGCACATACTTCGCTCCCAATTCTTTACCATCACAGAAAGTCCTGCTATGCATATTTTGGTGCATTTGGGGACTTTTTTTTTTAATCTATGGCTTCCTTGAGATAAAAGTCCAATAAGGAAATATCTGGGTCAAAGGAAATGAACATTTTAATAACTTTATTTGCACAATTCTAAATTGTTTCCGAATTAGTTGTACTGATTTACAATTCCATCAACAATGCACTAGTGCAACTATCTTCCCATAACCCTTCCAACATTGACTATTTGTCATCTTTGTTAATCGACAGAGTGTGAGTTGAAACCTTGGGGTTGTTTTGATCCACATTTCTCTTATTACATTATTTTTAGTGTATTCCGTACTGTGGTTGTGAATACTTTGCATTTCTTCTTTAGAGAACTGGTTTTTTTTTTTAATCCTGTAGCAGCAAGTATCCTGGCATAGCCAGGATAGTTGCTAGCACAGGCTCTTAAATATGCTTTTCTAAAGCAAAGCAACTCAAAAAGGGTTAACAATCTTACTTTAGTGGATCACATATATCATTTACCTAGTTCAGGGTGAAAAGTCAGAACCCTGAACTTCTGAGAATACAAACACAAGTTACAAGAAGACAAAACAATACAGACAGAAAATAACACAATTAAATAGACAGGACTTCTAGCTGTCTGACAATCACATACATACAGTTAGTTACCAGAGAGAGAAGCACCAACATCTGGGTTTTCAAAGCCTGGAGACTCAACTGCTGCCCAGAGTCTCATCTGGCCAAATCATACAACAACTCTTCTGAAAGGGAGCCCTAAAGCAAAACCTCACCTCTGAGGAATGTATAGCCCTCTTCAGGGTTAGAGAACATCACAAGCCTCCTGACCCACTTGACTACAAAGTAACAAAAGTTGTGCCTTCCTGAAAAACAAGCCTCCCTCAAAGCTAGCTTCTTCTCCACCTTTCAGCAAACTCTTTCCACCACAGGCTCCATGTGACCACTTTCAGCCTATTAGAGGGCAGAGTATATTCTCAAATCAGGGAAGGTTCTCAAGTTCAATTTAGGCTTATTAAGGGGCAGTGGGAAGATCTTCAAATTCCTATTACAATTATGTATCCTTTGACTACTTTTCCATTGTATTTATTGATGCAAATTTTTTTCCCTTTAGACTGCTTCATTTCTTATCCCAGGTATGCTAATTTTGACAATGCAGAAGCTTTTCAGTTTCATGTAATTAAAATGATCAATTTTGTCTTTTGTAATTTTCTCTATTTCTTGTTTATTTAAAATATCTCTCCTACTTACATCTGTGAGAAGTATGTGATGTACTTCTCTTCCAATATTTTCATAACATGATTTTTAATATTAAGGTTATATTAACATTTCTATTTAAGAATTTATTGTGGAACTTGGTATAGGGTGTTGGTCTGGGCCCAATTTCTCCCAGAGTTTTCCAGTTTTTCTAGCAGCTTTTATTAAATAGGTAGTTCTTTCCTAGATAATTTATGTTTTCTGCATTATCAAACGCTGGGTTATCGAGCACCATTGTTTCTTATTCTTGCTTGTCTAGCCTGTTTCATTGATCTACATCTCTATTTTTTAACCAATACCAGCTGGTTTTTTGATGACTGCTGCTTTGTAATGCAACCTTAATTTTAAACCTGCCCTAGCATTGCATCTGCCACTGCCAAAATATTTTACAGATATTTAAAGTAAAGATAATTTAAAAATACAGATTTTTGAGAATTCATGTGGTCTGAAAAGAGCCTGACACTTGGTGAGACACACTGTACTGTAACAGTGATACTAAGTAGAAGTAGTCACCACCACCATCATTATTCTTAATGATACTTTGAATTGAAACAGCACCTTTCTCTGGAGCTGTCAGAGTATCTGGCATGTAATTCAGTATCTGAAAACATTTTGTTGATGACAGGGAGTAGGGTGGGGTGTATGTGTAGTTGAAGAAATTGTAGTGCTGGCTATTCCCTACATCATCCCTGTCTGGTATTATAGGTCATGCTGCAATGATTCCACTTCAGTCTTCTTTTCTTTTCCCAGTTCTCTAGTAGTCTTGTAGAAATAGTAAATGGAGGCTGGTATTTCCTTCCTCTTCCACCAAGCACTGCCATCATTATCATTACAATGACTGAAAAGGGATACATTAAACTTGGTTTTCTTTCTCCTCTTGCTGACTTTTTCTCTTTCCTTTCCTTTCCTTCCTTCCTTCCTCCCTTCCTCCTTCCCTCCCTTCCTTCCTTCCTTCCTTCCTTCCTTCCTTCCTTCCTTCCTTCCTTCCTTCCTTCCTCTCTCTCTCCCCCCTTCTCTCCTCTCTCCTTCACTCCCTCTCTCCCATCTTCCTTCTCCCATTTACCTTGGGTAACTCATATTATATCTTCCACAGAAGCCATTCAGTTTGATTCTAGGACTTGATACAAGTCAAATATTTAGAGTGAGGAAAGCCTAGAGGCATCTGTAGAGAAAGACTCTTTGGAAATAGAGGAAGAAATACCATTACAACCATGGTGATAAATAGAATAGAGAAGAATAGAAATCTAAGAAATGTGTTGTAGGGAAAAGAATCCTGGATATTGAGTTAGAAGATCTAGGTTAGAGTTCTGGTTCTGAAATTTAGTAGCTGTATGACTTCTGTATTACTTGCCCCACAGTATTGTCCTGAGGAAAGAGCTTTGTCACTGTCACTGCTCCAAGATATGAGAAGCAGCACAAATAATGAACAGATAGCTGACTTTAGAGATCTAAAGACCTGAGTTCAAGATCTGATACATTTTGGCGGAGACCCTGGGCAAATCATTAACCTCTCTGTACTCTAGGTAGCTCTATTAACATTACAGACAACTTCCCCAGGAGGGAAATGATCCAGGACAGTTGTGGATTTTGATCCTTCTCTCTGTAACTTTCCCTGACTGTATAGGTACATAGATTGTAAGAGGTAGAAGAGACCTTAGAAATCATCTAGTCTAAACCCTTTGTTTTACAAATGAGGAAACTGAGGACCAAAGAAGTTAGGTGATTTGCTTAAGGTCACACAGCCTATTAGTGACAAAATATAGACTAGAACTCATATTTACTGGCTTCTATTCTAGTCCCATTGCTACTACACTGTCTTGAGACCCTAATGATGAGAAGAATATGTATTACATTGGTGTAAAAGGACTATTTTAAAAAAGAAAAATTTCCAATGTGTTTAGTAGAGGCTGTATAAAGGATTTATGAAAAGACATGGACAATAATATCTGTTGATTGATTTGCTGATTGGAAAATTATACAAGATAGGAAGGCATACTTAGAATGCCATCTGCATCAATGGAGGAAGTACTCACATTGATTGGAGCCTGGATTCATTGAAATATTTTGCATAGTAGCTCAGATCCAGGTATTGGCACTTTGAGGGACCAATCAATGGCTACCAAGAAGAAATCAGCTATGAAGACTCCAGGTTATACCTGTCACACTTTCATTAGTGTGAAGGTGTCTTACAATCATGGCTTCTGCAGTATTCGATAGTTAGTGCTGGAAGATAATCACAACTTTGGTACCTAATTAACTCCTCCAGTTCCGAAAAGAAGTTGCTATGCTTTGTGGATTAATTCCTCAAATACTGTTGCTTTCTGAGTTTTGTGATTCCTCTAGAATAAAAGAGCTGGTGAGTTATCAGATACTAGCAATATACTTTCTTTTTTTTTTGTTTTTTTGCTTTTTGGAGGGCAATTGGGGTTAAGTAACTTGCCCAAGGTCACACGGCTAGGTTTTTTTTATTTGTGTGTGTGTTAAGTGTCTGAGGTCGGATCCAAACTCAGGTCCTTTTGACTCCCAGGGCCGATGCTCTACTCACTGCACCACCTAGCCACCCCCCCAGCACTATACTTTCAATGTAGGATAGGTTCTGGACAATCTGGACCCATTTCTTTTCCTTCTTGCTTGCCAAGGCACTTATCTTTCCCTCTAAACCTACTCTTCCTGAACTTCCTGGCTAGTATTTTTTTTTTTTTCATTTTTCTGTTAGTCTCTGTCCACATTTGTTGATTAGTTGACCTTCTCTGTTCTTTAGTCTTCTGATATTTTCTTCTCAACTCTTCTCTAGACTTTGGTTTGAAGGCTGCCTCCTTACTCTACAAAGCCATATTGTCCTGGCTGCTCTAAAATTTCATTAAGTTCAAGTGCAAATTCAAATTCAACTTTTAAAAATTTCCTACTGGATGTAGTGCACAATACTTCATGAAAGTTACAAAATTTAAATTAAAATAATCCCTGCTATTTATGAAGCTCACAGTCTCCTAAAGGGATGTGACACATATATGGATAATTGCATGCCAAAAATAAGTGCTATATGAGATCCTAGAAGTCCAAGGAGAAATGTCATTAGCAACCAAGGGTGTTAGCAAAGGCTTAATAGAGGGGGTGACATGAAAATTAAGTTTTCAAGTGTACAAATTCAACAAGTGAAGGAGGGTAAAAAATTCCATAGGGAACAACACAAGCAAAGATGTGGGCGCAGTACAATTCAGGGCACATCAAAGAGTCTGTGAGCTACCCATTTTATCTCTGGGACTTAGAGTGTATGTAGCTGGAAGTAGCATGCCCTAAAGTTGAACAGGCAGAGTAGTGTTGGATTGTGCAGGGTCTTGAATATCACCCAAAAGGTTTGAACTTCACTTAGGAAGTGGAAGTGGAAGAAACTTTTTTTTGAGGGATGAAGGCAGGGAATTTGGGGTTAAGTGACTTGCCCAAGGTCACACAGCTAGTAAGTGTGTCAAGTGTCTGAGGCTGGATTTGAACTTAGATCTTCCTGACTCCAGGGCCAATGCTCTATTCTCTGTGCCACCTAGCTGCCCCAGGAAGAAACTCTTGAACATCTTTGAGCAAAAGAGTGGTGTGATCAGATCTACAATTAAGCTGAATGGATAATGGATATATAGTTGACCCATCAAAGGGATATTGTTCTAGCTGATGGATGAAGGATGGATGGGAGGGGCAAAGAGAAAAAGTGGGAAGAACTGTTTGGGGCTGTTGCATAGCTCCTGTGGTTTGTAATGAGGGAGAAGGAAGATACAAAAATGTTTTTGAATAGAGGATTTTGAACATAGGATTCTGGGTGAAAAGTAATGTTATTGACAGATAATGAAGTTCAGAAGACTAGGTTTAGAGAGAAAGGTAAGAGCTTTGGTTTGAGACATGTTGAGTCTGAGGGATAGAGAAAGCATCAAGAGTAGATGTTCTGTTTCAAGGCCACTTGGTACAAGGAGTTAAGCTTTTCAGCACAGAGGGGGTTATTTATAGGTTTACAGTATTTGGTCATCTTTACTGTAAATATTTTTTCTCATGAGCTGCAGAGCTCATGACAAGAGGATGTTATCCCACAGGAGTTCAAGGATTCCTCCATTGTCCATCTCTGTAAAGGAAAAAGAAAGAAGTTGTCCTGTGACAATCACAGAGGGGGTATCTCTCTTAGTCATTGCTAGCAAGGTTCTTGCCAGAGTCCTCCTTAATAGGTTGATCCTTCACCTGGAAGATAGTCATCTATCCCAGAGCCAGCATGGCTTCAGAAAGAGCTGAAGAATGGTCAATATGGTCTTTGCTGCCCAACAACTCCAGGAGAAATGCCAGGAGCAGAACAAAGATCTGCACACAATGTTCATCAATCTGACCAAGACCTCTGTTCCTGTGAGGGCTGGTGGAAGATCATGGTTAAATTCGGTTGCCTGAAGAAATTCGTCAATATTGTATGCCAATTTCATGATGACATGTCTGCATGAGTTCTGGATAATGGACAATGCTGTTGTACTTTCCCAAACATGTGCTTGGTTTCATGCTTTTTTAGTATGGTATTTTCACTGTTGTTTGTCAGACATTCTTCAACACAGATAAAAATAGCAACAATGTCAGCTACCACACTGATGGTAAAAATTATTTAACTTGAAGGGTGCAAACCAAGAATAAAGTAGAGGGAGAATTGGTGTGTGATTTTTTGTTTGCAGATGACTGTACACTCAAGGCACCTTCTGAGACTGAAGTGCAAGAGTATAGACCAATTCAGGTTGCTTGTGTTAACTCTGACCAAGGAAAACAGAGGTTTTACACTAGCCAGCATTGCACGATCCATACACAGATTGATCAGTTACAGCAAATGGAGAGATTTTGAATGCTGTGGATAAATGCACTTACCTTAGCACTCTACTTTCCAGAGATGTACACATAGATGATGAGGTTGATGCACAGATTGCCAGAGCAGTTTCAGTGTTTGGGAAGATCCAAAGGAAAGTGTGGAAGAGAAGAGGCATTAGGCTTTCTACCAAGCTGGAGGTCTAGAGAGCCATTATGTTGACCTTGTTGTATGCCTATGAGACCTGTACAGTCTACCATCTTCATGCCAGGAAATTGAATCGCTTCCATTTGAATTGCATTAGGAAGATTCTAAAGATTAATTGGCAAGATAAGGTATTGGACACTGAGGTCCTTTTTCAAGCTGAACTGCCAAGCATTCAAACTCTATTGTAGAGAACATAACTCTGATGGGCTGACCATGTTGTTTGAATGTCAAATGTACATTTGCCTAAAAGACTATTTTATAAATAACTCATGTAAGTAAAGTGCTCAGACAGAGGTCAGAAGACATAATAGAAAGAAATTTTAAAGGTCTCTCTGAAGAACTTTGGAATTGTGAGACATGGGAGACACTGGCACAGGACTATCCATCGTGGGGTGCCTACATCAAAGAAGGCACTGCTCTGTGAGTGAAGCAGAATCGCAGGAGCTCGAAAAAAATGTGAGATGTGCAAATTTAGAGGCATTTCTACTCCAAATGTTCATATGGACTATTTATGCCCAACCTTTGGTAAAGCCTTCCTAGCCCATGTTGGTCTGATCAGCCACAGCTGGGTATGCTATACATTAACCTCAAAATTGTGATGTCATTTTGGTCTTCTTCGAGTGTGAAGGACAGTAACTATCAGCTAAAACAGGTGCATTGAAGATAGAGGGCCCAATCTTAGTACTGAAAGTTGCAACACATTTTTTTAAATAACAGTCTGTTTTTGTTTCTCACAAGTTTTCCTCTTACTCTGTAGCTTGGAGTTTTCCCTCTAGTGTCTCAAAAAGAATCCCTCTTTGTGAAAAATAGAATTTGTCTAAAAGTTAGACTACTCCAAGAAAGGAGTCCCATAGCCCTACTGCAGTGGTATCCCTGTAAGACAAAATGTGAGACAACAAATAGTGAACAGTTCAACTTGTTGGATTTTTAAAAATTCCATATTTGGCATATTGTACACCTTCAAGACCAAGAACACTTAAAGAATTGTAGCACTAGATAAGGAGCTGGTTCTTAATCAGGAATTTGTAAGCTTTTTTCTTTTGTTTTTATTTCTTTATTTCTTTTGTCTTTATTTTGAAAACTATATATCATCAAATTTGTTTCCTTTGTAATCTTATATTTTATTTTGTGCATATTTTTAGAAGAAGGGCAATGGATTTCACCAGAATACTGAAGGGATCCATAAGACAAAAAAAGGTTAAGAACATTTATTCTAGCAGATTATAGAGATGAAGGGGATCTCAGAGGTAATCTAATTCAACCTTCTTATTCTGCAGTAGACAAAATGGAAGCCTAGAGAGATCATACAATTTACCAAATATCAGAGACAGTATGCATTAGAGGCAGGACTTAAACCTAAATCCAAGGTCTCTAACTCTAGTGTCAATGCTCTTTCCATTGTATCAAAAGTCAGTTCTTTTCCTCTAGATTTTTCCTGAGAAGTGGAAGTTAGAGGTAAGAGACCCTGAGAATAGGAGTAGTGATATTTTTTCTTTAGAAGGTCAGAATTTGGCAATGACCTAATTTTAAGAGAATGAGAAAAGATGTGAAAAGGTGCCTCCAATATATTTTGCCAAAATCTCTCCCCTCCTCTCTCTCTTTTCCCCCTCTTTCTCCCTTCTCTCTCCCCTTTCCCTTTTTCTTTTCTCATCCTTCCATCCTTTCTATACATACACCCTTATCTATCTATCTATCTATTTATCTATCTATTTATCTATCTATTTATCTATCTATCTATCTATCTATCTATCTATCTATCTATCTATCTATCTATCTATCTTACCTTCTACCCATGTAGAAAAGTTCTCACTGGATGAGAACAAAGTTCTCCAGGGCTCTCCTGGGGAGATGTTTTGATGCCCACCTCCCCATCTCCCTCTTAAACAATCTTTTACAATCTTTCCCTTGTGCGGAAATACCTTTGATTCACACTTGGCCTCTCACTGAATTGGAAAAGTTGGTTCCATTCTCATAGCAGGTAAATAGTCTTAAAGCCTTTCAGATTTTGTCAGCAATGAAAAGCATTGCATCTGTTCCAAGCTAAGCGAGGCCAATCTTTTACTGTTTTCAAGTGGGTCTTTCCTCCCCCCTTTCCTCTCCTATTAAGGGCCCAGTCACAATGCTGCTCTAATCAGCTTCATTGATTTAAAGCTCATTTGCACTTGGCTTCCAGGCGAAGGTCTGGAGCTCAAGTTGAAAACCTTTAAATCAGAAGTCAGAATGAAAAGCCGTAGGTAGATCATATTGTCTGTCTGCTGTGCAGAAGAATGACAGCTTCGGAGCCCTGCAAATTAACTAGAGGAATAAAAGACCCAGAGCCAGGTTTTATCCTGCGTTCATATAACCTCTGCTCAGCGAGCTCTACAGCCCAGCCAGCCACAATCCTGCTTCATCATGTAAATTGATGAAGCTGCCGGAATATATTGTGTTGTGATGTTTTCTAGCAGTCACATTCTGCTTAGTTTCATTTGGATTTTCACCTAATTGCCAAACTGATTCCCATCTGTAATAACTTTTAACATTTATTTTTCCCAAAGGGAAAAATTGTCTTGTCTGTATTCTGCAATTAAGAAGGTGATGAAATATTCAGGGTATGCCTCCACTCTGACTAAATTCTTTTGTTAACTTTATCAGATAAACTATAAAATATTAACCAGGCTTCCTGTCTGAGCATGTGCAGGCAGTATAATGTTTGCCAGGCATAATTTTTTAATACTCATTTAATTTTAAAAATTGAATTAACTATTAAATGGATCAGTCTTTCTTCCTTCTCAAAATCAATGTCACAAGCATTCATGCTGCTGGCTGCTTGTCAAGGGAAGGGTGAGGGGAAGAGGTTGAGGGTCTTTGTAGATACTTATATAAGTGGAGCTGTATAGAAAATTAATCTTGTTTCTTCCAAAGTGAACAACCTCATATCAAATTAAACAGAAACAATGCTGAATTTTACCGATCACCAATGTACATTATCATTGCTTTCCTTGACACAGTATTCCTTTATTTTTCAGATGCAGTCCTTATATGATCTGGTGATAAGTCTTAAGTTGTTGTCTGAAATATATAAAGATTAAATGACTTGTCCAGAGTCACACAACTAATTTTCAGACACAACTTGAACCCAGGTCCATTTAACTTCAAGATCAGTTCTTTATCTACCATGCTCATTTCATTTATATAGATTTCTGTAACATTAATAAAAACCAAATTAAATTTACCCTGCCCCACCCTGTGGCCTATATAACTCATGTTATGTATCCATAACCATAGAGTCATTGCCAAAATTAAAGACTAATTGTCAAGAATTCCCTTAGTCCAATTTGTCCCAACGTGTACTTTGAACTGAATTAGGGTCAAAATGTAAACTTGGTTTAAAAGCACACTTCAATTGACAGATGTGGAAGAACAGCCAATGATAATACTTAGAAATATCAGGCTTGCAATTGATGAGATAGAGAATTAAATACCTATGTCTAGACAGTTGAGTGCAGAATGCAGAAGGAAGACTTCAAGAGCTGAAGTGTGTGCATTAGGCAGGCAAAGAATTCATTGAATGGTAACTCGTATCTCAGTGATAAATCTGTAGAGGACACATGATGGTGTGGGGTCACTATACTGATACAGCTTCAACTCTGTTAGCTAAGTTGACAAATTTAAATTGGTTAGTTTGATCCATTGATTAGGGGTCATTATAATTCATGTTACCCCTTGGCTAAGGACTGGAATTTATTATAATTATTAGTGTTGTTCTTAATTATGATAAGCTACTATTGATTATTCACAGTGGCTATTAGTACTGAGTATTGATATATCTCAACAACAGATTAAATATGTTCTATCTACCAACTGGGTGAGGATAATTGAAGAATTATGAAATGGGAGAAACTACGCCAAACTATGCCAAAAAGCCACTCTTGCCTCCTGTTGTACATCTACTAGTCTTGAACATCTACTCATCTTGTATTAGTACATCTACTTGTCTAATATTTTTTTTTACCTTTTTGGTTACTTAGAATGTATGTGTTTATCTTTGAAGGGTATTAACTAGTTGTGGGCATACCATCTGTTTTTGTTTGTATATAGTTGTCTATGTTTTTCTCTCCAAGTTTTTGGGACACAAACTCATTTGACAAAAACTGTTGGGAAAACTGGAGAACGGTATAACAGAGAGTAGGTGTAGATGAAAACCTTACATCATATAGCAGGAAAAAGTCAAAATGGGTATGTGATTTAAACATGAAGAGTGATACAATAAACAAATTAAGAGAGCATGCAATAGTTTATCTGCCAGGTTTATAGATAAAGGAAGAATTTAGGACCAAAGAAGATAGAGATAACATTACAAAATATAAAATAGATCATTTTGATTATAAAAATTAAAAAGCTTTTGCACAAACAAAACCAATGCAACTGGATTCATAAGGAAAGTAGAAAATTGGGGGGGTTGCAACAAGTTTTCCTGATAAAGGCTTCATTTTTCAAATATATAGAGAACTAAGTCAAATTAATAAAAATGTACAATTCCCCAACTGATAAACAAAGGATATGAACATGCAGTTTTCAAAAAAAGAAATCAAAGCTATCTGTAGTTATATAAAAATGTTCTAAATCACTGTTTATCATAGAAAAGCAAATTAAAACACTACCACTTCATATATATCAGATTGGCTAATGTTACAAAAATTGAAAATGTTTGCTGTTTTAGGGTATGTGGGAAAACTGGGTCACTAATGGTCTATTGGTGAAGTTGTGAACTGGTCCAACCATTCTGGAAAGAAATTTATAATTATGTCCAGAGGGCTATAAAACTGTGTATACCCTTTGATTTACCAATAGCATTGCTAGGTCAATATCCCAAAGACATAAACAAAGGGGAAAAGGACCTATTTGTACAAAGATATTTATAGCAACTCTTTTTGTGGTGGCTAAGAATTGGAATTCAAGGGATGCCCACCTATTGGAGAATGGCTAAACAAGTTGTGGTTTATGATTGTAATGGAATATTATTATGGTAAAAGAAATGACAAATATGATGATTTCAGAAAAACCTGGAAAGACTTACATGAACGGATGCATAGTGAAGTGAAGAGAACAAGGACAAACATTGTACACATAATTGCAATATTGTCTGATGAACTGTGAATGACTTCATTTTTCTTGACAATAGAGTGATCCAAGACAATCCCAAAGGACTAATGATGAATCATACTATCCACCCCCAGAGAAAGATCTAGTATTAATTGAATACAGACTGAAGCATGCTATTTTTCCCTTTCTTTCTTTCATTTCTTTTTTTTTCATTCAAGTTATCTTATACAAAATGACTAATATGGAAATGTTTTATGTAATTGCACCTGCATATCTGATTCTTTACCATCTCAGGTAATGGAGAAAGGAGGAAGGGAGGCATAGATTTGGAACTCAAAAATTTAAATAAAATTTTTTTAAAATAAAAAAATGAAGGACAAAAATAATACTTTACCACCAACGTAACCATAGGTAAGAAACTAAACTTTTTTGAATTTTATATTTCTCATCTATAAATGGGGTATTATAATAGCTGTAGAGCATATTTTAGAGTGTTATTTTGAGATTTAAATGATTTATGTCACTTCATTTTTTTTTAAAGCAATTGGGGTTAAGTAACTTGCTCAAGGTTACACGGCTAGTCATTATTTATGCGTGGGTGCTCATTTTCTGAGGCCGGATCTGATCTCAGGTCATCCCAACTCCGAGGCCGATGCTCTTACTCACTGCGTCACCTAGCCGCCCCTTTAGGGCAACTGGGGTTAAGTAACTTGCCCAAGGTTACACGGCTAGGTTTTTGTTTGTGTGGATTAGGTGTCGGAGGCCGGCTCTGAACTCAGGTCCTTCTGATTCCAGGGCCGGCACTCTATTCACTGCGCCACCTAGCCCCCCTTGTCACTTCATTTTTAATGAAACTTTATGTATTTAGATTTTTTTATGTGTGTTGTCTGTGTAGGTTATGAATATAACTATGTGAGTTTGTCTAAATGAGGCTCTCAGGAGATGTGTAAATATCTCTAGAATCTTCCCCATACCTCTCCACAGGATAATTTGCTTCCTTTCAGGTGGGGACTATGAGGCTGACCACTCTGTTCTCACAAAGGAGTTACTAGGCTTGAATTCTATCAGCCCCACTAAATATTGTTAGTTTATGGGAAATGAATTTTGGGGTTTCATGCCCATTTTTCTAGTCTCTATCTCCTAATGCCCTACCTAATGAAAAAAAGAGGGCCCTAAGTGATATCTTAAGGCTTGACTCCCAACCACATGCTAGTTTACAAAGACCATCACACATATTGAATATTGGATAAATCTCTTTATCTAATCTAATAGCAAGCAGAATTATAGACATTACACAGATTAGAATAAAGAAAATTATGCACAGAACAATTAAGTTCTCTCATTGGGAGTGAGATAGCACCAGAGAAGAGGGCAAGGGGGGAATTCCTTGAATCTCTAGTCTGGCAAGCTGAAAAAAGGGGCATGCTCAAGGCTCCATCCTCTATATGTAGGTTTTTTTTTTCTTCCATTAGGGGCCTTTCACTAAAAAGAGCCTATAACCTCATGTGTCCTCTCTTAAATCCAGAACCAGAAAAAGAACCTCTGCTTTCCAAAGCTTTCAACTCTGCGTCTCGTGTAGGCATGTAACATTACATAATTATTCTCTTTCCTAAGAAGAAGAGTCTTATGCATAAAGCTCTGGCTTGAACCCCATATTACACATAAGAACATAGATGTAAACCTAGAAGGAACCTTAGGCTTCTCTTTGTCTAAACCCTTTATTTTAAAATTGAGGAAACTGAGGCCCACGGAAATTAAATAACTTGCCCAAGGTCATTGTTGTTGCTATTGTTTGTCTTACATTCTCACCTAGGATCAATGATATCATGAGGTGATGTCTTGACTTTTGCTTATCCAGGTAGCAAATGATGAATGTGGAAATTGAACTCAAGTTATTGGACAACAGAGTCAATGGTCTCTTAGCTATGCTGTGTCCATCATGCATTGTTTCCTTGCACTTTGTGCTATGGGATAATAAACTCTCCATTTTTGACACTATTGGTTAAACCCCTTTCTTTTCTGAAATATATAAATATATATGTATGTATGTATGTATAAAATTTATCTGAGGCAATGTAGCTATATGGAAAAAGGACTGAAGTTTGATTCATGTGACTTGAATTTAAAGCTCAGTTCTGCTACATACTAAATGTATAACCTTGAACAAGTGACTTAAACCTCCACGGGCCATAGTTTCTTCATTGGTAAAATGAGGTTAGACTAGATTACCTCTCTGATCCCTTACCATTCTAAATTTATGATCTATGAATATGAGTAACAGGGAAAGAAGTAGCTTTACATGAGTTCACTGTATTTATGTTGGAACTAAGGGAGGATTGTTATTCTTTTACATGAGATTAGGATGACTGGGGTTTCTAAGACTTTGAGAAATAGCAATATATAAAAAATATTTCTAATCATGCCTTAGTCTACAGGGTAATTTCACACATTTTGAGACAAAGACCTAGGTGGGGAAAAGAAAAAAAAAGGATCATGGAAAAGTCAGTATGGGCTCCCATGGAGTGATTTTGCTGACACAGATCAGCTTTGTTCTGCTCATTTTTGTCAGCAAAATATATCCATATCTGTCTAAAATATCATGACACCTTTCTGAGTAAAAAAAAAAGTCTTTTTGTTCCTTTTTCCATACTGATGATTTCCTTGCCCTAATTTATGTCTTGTCTGGTCCTCTTAGGAATCACCTACATATATGTGCAGAATGGAGGGCCAGGTTCCAGAATAACAGAGCCACAGACTCGAAAGGGACCTCAGAGGCCATTTAGAGATGGAGTCTATCTAGGACTAGTAAGGATGTATTTGGCTGGCATGTGTGTCTAAATTTGGGGAGAGCATATTTCAAAGGGTACTTATAAAGTGTTAGAGGTGTACTAAAATACTACAAAAAATTACCTAGAAGGGTTAGGAAATTTTCAAGAAAAAAAAGGGATACTATTACCTTTCTGTCTGTGCTTCTGACTCTATGGACTTAGCTACTATGACTTAATTGTCTTCTCATCTTGGAACTTCCTTCCACCATGCTGGTCCTCTTCTTCCATTGATGAATACCTTCTGTGGCTTCCCTTTTGAGATCCCTGGCATATCATATACCATTCCCCTCCTGTTTGGACTTTTGACTCTATGGACTTAACCATGGTGCCTCTGTATGACTGCCTTATCCCTCCTCTAACCCTCCCTACTCCAAGTCCCCTTTTATCATTGTTTTTCACTGTTAGAATGCAAACTCCTTGAGGGCAGGGACTATCTTTTTACTAGTAAGATTAGTTCTCCTGAGCACTTTGCAGAGCCCCTGGTTGTATTAAATATTGCCTTGTCTGCTAGCCTCATGTGATTAATGAAAGATGAAATTATTGGGGAAGCAATCTTCTGGGAATATCAATTAATTAAGCAACACATGGCAATCACTCAACAAACCAGATATCCTCAGTTTAGGCCTGGACCCCAAGTATAGGGGGAGATAGACTTTTGTACATTAAAAAACAATTAATCAAATTAGACCAATTAATGAAAAATATACAATGCAACACTGTATCAAAACAATGCAATAATGCAAGGCCAGGAAGGGAAGAGTTATTTAAAGAGATCAACGTGGATGTATAAAGAGCTCGCCAACCACCATAGATTTTTAAATAACAGGCACTGAAGATAAAAAGGGCAGGGAATGGATGATGAATCCAAAAGAATGGTATAATCCTTTAAAAATAATGATGGAAGTGGTAGAGCTCAGCAAGAGCTGAGGCTAGAGAGAAAAGCTAAAGATCAGAGAGAGGGTTTCTTTTTAGGCACGTAGAAGGAAAGACACCCATCAAAGAGTAATGAGAAAATAATTCAGAATGGAAAGGGTGATGACAATGTGCAATAGAAAAAAAAAGCAGAGCTCCTCAATGCTGATTTTGCTTCTGTTATCTCTGCCATGGAGAATGACCTTGGTTATTCTCATTGGAAAGCACAAAACAAATATGGCTAATAGGGAGTTAATAAGCAAGAAAGATGGGCATCCAGCTAAGTGATACAGTGGATAGAGGGTTGGGCCTAGAGTCAGAAAGACTCGTCTTCAAGAGTTCAAATCTGGCCTTAGACACTACTAGCTGTGTGACCTTGGGCAAGTCACTTAACCCCATTAGCCTCAGTTTCCTCATCTGTAAAATGAGATAGAAAGGACACGACAAACCGTTCCAGTATCTTTGCCAAGTAAGACCCCAGATAAGATCATGGAGAATCGGACATGACTGAAATGACTGAAAAACAACAACATCCAAGATAAATAGGAAAGTTGTGAGGTCAAATATCCAAGTCATCAGGTCCAGAAGGACCACTGCTGGGGGTACTGAAAAACTACTGAGCCACCATCAATGATCTGTGAAAGATGGTTTAGAGCAGAGGAGTAACCATAGGTTTAAGGAAATAAAAATGCTGCCCTAATTTTGTTTTTAAAAATAAAGGGGAATGTAGTTGGCAATTTGTAGGCAAGTGAATGTGATTTCCATTTCTGATGAAAATTTTCTAGCATGTTATTAGAAGAATCCTTGGAATAGGAAGTGGTGATCACAAGGAACTGGTAGAACCTCATCAAGAACCTAATTTCAATTAACTTAATTTCATTTTGTAACAGGTAGATCATGGAAATTCAGGTGATAGAATTTACATGGATTCTAGCAAAGCATTAGATAAATTTTTTCATGCAATTGTTGAGGAAGAGGTAGAGAAGTGGGCTAGTTAATAATACTAGTAGGTGGATTGAGAACTAACTGAAGGTCCAGACCCAAAGAGAAGTCATTAAATGTTTATTGTCACTTTGAAAGAGATCTCCAGGGATATACTTTGGGAATCTGTGCTTGGCCTTATGTTTTTTTGTTTTTTTAAACATGTTTATCAATGGTTTAGTTAAAAGCATAGGTAACAGACTTTTAAGACTGGATAACACATACCTGGGTTAGGGGGACAGATTAGTAGTCAGATTTCAAAATGCTTTCCCTCCTCATCTCTGCTTTCTTCCTTCTCTGGCTTTCTTCAAGCCTCAGCTAAAATCTCACGCTCTATGAAAAGCCTTTCCAGATCTGCCTTAATTCTAGCACCTTCTCTTTGTGGATGAACTTCAATTTATCCTTTCTCTCTGTTTGTACTTAGTTGTTAGCATGTTGTCTTCCCCATTATGCTATGAGTTTCTAGAGAGCAGAGAATGCATTTTGCCTTTCTTTGTATCCTGAATGCTTAACAATATGGCTTAACACATAGTCACACACAGTAGGCACTTAATAAACATTTATTGACTCATTTTTGTAGCTTAGATGATGGCCCAAACCCAGTTCCAAAAATTACTTTCTTTTAAAAAAATTTATTCTGAATTTAAGAAATAAAACAAATATTTCCATGACATAGTAGGATAGAAAAGATATAATCGTCCATGAAACTGCAAATCTATTATGTACTACTTGCTAGTCCTTTTAAATATATAATAAAGTTATTATGTACTTTTTTCTATTTTTTTCCTTTTTTCTTCCCTCCACCCTAAAGATGGCTACCATTAGACACAAATATGTATGTATGCATGTACATATCTATATACACATATATATATATATGTAAAGCCATTCTATATATACTTCTATTTATCAATTCTAAATTTTGGTGGGAGATGTGACATTACAATCCTGGCCCTGCTTCTTACAGACTTAGCCACTCTGCCTTAGCTGCTGTCATATTCTGAAATCTCCCCCAGTGTCTGAGTTCTTACCATGCAATATTCTTCTCACTTGCTCTCCCTCTTCTCCCACTGGTGAGCTCCTCCCCAGCTCTTCATTTTGATGAGGGGCCTAGGCCAGCCAGCTTTCCCTCATCGACTGTCCCCTGCCTTCTGGACTTTCAACTATGGTCCAATGTGAATGTCCAGGACTAAGTGATAGTCCTATCGTACTCTGTAGACAGAGAGTCTACCCTAAAACCTGTCCTCTGTGGTTTATTATCTGTGTGGATAAATTACCTCATCTCTTTTGGCCTCGTTTTCATTATCCATAAAATGTCAAGTTTGGACAATTTAGTCTTGCAGGTCCCTTTTAGGTTTAGACCAGGGGTTCTTAGCCTGGGGTCCATGGATTGTAGATTTCAGGAAATCATGAACTTGGATGGGAAAATACATATTTATTTAAATATAAGTGATTTTCTTTGTAATCTGATGTATTGTATTTTATATACAAAAATATCATTGGGGAAGAGGTCTATAGGTTTCATTAGACTGTCAAAAGGGTTTATAGTACAAAGAATTAAGAACTTCTGATACAATGGTGCTGAATTTGTGATTCTATCATCTAACTATGAAATAGAGGTTTTTCACATGAGATCAGGTTTGTATAGTGCTTAGTACAGTTCCTGGTACATAATATGTGCTTAATAAATACTTGTTCTCTCTGTCTCTGTCTCTTTCATGCCCCTCTTTTTCTTTCTTTCTTTCCTTCTTTCCTTCTTTCTTTCTTTCTTTCTTTCTTTCTTTCTTTCTTTCTTTCTTTCTTTCTTTCTTTCTTTCTTTCTTTCTCTTTCTTTTCCTTCCTTCCTCCCTTCCTTCCTTCCTCCCTTCCTTCCTTCCTTCCTTCCTTCCTTCCTTCCTTCCTTCCTTCCTTCCTTCCTTCCTTCCTTCTTTTCTCTGTCCCTGTATCTATCTCTCTGTCTCTGTCTCTGCCTCTCTCTCTCACACACACACACAGAGAAATACACACACTGATGAAGTCATGCATCATTGAAATAGTCTTTTATTTACTCTGCTTTTAAATAATTTTATAGTAGTTGCATGTGTGTACCTTTAAGAATCCTCAAGTAGTTTATAAGAACCTTGAGGACAGGAATGAAACTTTCTGTCTCTTCCATATGCCCTACAAAGCCTAGGATTTTATTATGCACAAGAACAGCTCAATCAAGGCTCATTAGTGCTGGCAAGGGCCTATTGTGTGTCCTAGAAAACACAAATTTCTTTGGACCTGCTCTTAAAAAAAATTCCAACAGAAAATGTAGGTACCATTAGTATGATAGGCATTTAGAAGTGCTTTTTAATTCCCCTCACATCAGTTCCTAGTCACATGGCAGTAACATAATTTAGGCCGATTACAGCTATGCAGGAAACTCTGCTGAACGGATGCCCTGAGAATTGAGTCTTATAGCTAAATTCCCAAGTTCCCACTGTGAAGATTTATCACATAACATCAAGGATAGAGAACTTGTTTGCTTGTAGTTATTGTCCTTTGAGGTGTATTGATCAGCTATCGATACGTGGTCAAATTTTCTTGCCCTGAGCAAAAGGATCTAATGGGAGGGAAAGTGAATAATCTGATATTCTGTAAATCCATGACTTTTTAGTCATACTTTGTTTTTTCCAATTGAAATCAAAATACCCAGCTGGATCACCCACCAAACCTTTGGAATCCTGTCCTGTGGGTTTCTGATACCATCTTCATATTACTTTTCTAGTTTGAAGTCCCTGAAATTATCTTAGGCTTAGCACATTTTTTACTAAGAGTTGCATTATTAAAAAGAAGCATGTAATCTGAGTTGAAAGGTAATATTTTTGGACTATTTGGAAATTGTGGAAGATCAAACAACAGAGGATAAGAATTGGTACAGAATGAAAAATAAAGAGTTGTAACCAAGGCAGAGTGGGTGGGGCTTTGCCCAAGAAGGCTATCATTTAAAAGACATTGACAGTAGTAGTTGAAGTCCTTGTCCATCGACAGAAGCTGAATCCAACTCAAGCTGGTTCATGAAAGCCATTTGTTAAAATTTGGGAATAAGTCCTTGAGATGGGAGGAACATCCAGATTCAGCACCTATTAGTTAAAATGGGAAGCTACTACATAGTGGGTGCACCTACTTCATTCAGGTGAGCTCTTTTCTAGTCTAAGCTCTCCTCCTTTCCCCTAGTCCTACCCTCATGTGATCTTCTTAGCAGTAGTACAATATTGACTCATAGTCATAGCCCCTCCCCATTTACTGTTCCCCTGGGTGGGAAAATCAATAACAGCCTTGGAAAAAGGTCAAAGGGAAGTATGCAACAAGGAAGCTCAGAAGAAATCAGGATGCTAGTTTTCCAGTGGTTTTTTCCCACATATATATATATAGATATATATATAGATATATAGATAGATAGATAGATAGATATGTAGATAGATATATATATAGATATAGATATGTTACATTTGTCTTCTAGCATTTATATACTGCAAAGTGAATTGTAACTAGCTCCATATAAATTTTTTTTTCATGCATCCTGTGTAGTGTCTCTGAAAAAAAAAGACAAGTGCTCCAGTTTACATGTGCATCATTCTGTTTTCATGACCTCTGGTCATTACCATTGAAGCCTGAGCAAAAGTGGTTGGGAAAATGTCACATAGCAACATGTCCCATCTGCTTAGCAACCAAATGCGGAGAGGTATCAAAATACATTAAACCATATAACCTATCAAAAAAACCTAGGGAGGAAATACCCCAAACTCTCCACCTACCTGGACCTCTTTCAAAATGACAAGCAAAGCAGGAAATGGACAAAGCATCACAATGCTTTGGGAAGGAAGAAGGGAGAGAGCATTACAGGAAATGCACCTCCCTCAGCTTGCTCTTGAGCCCTGGGAAGTTTATTTGGTCTACATGGGTTGTTTTGTTGTCATTATAAACATTTTAGAAAATATCTCAGTCTTTTAGACTATTTCTTCTTCAGCCATGAAACTGAGGTGGGCTAAGAGAAAAATCATATTCAGATGAAGAAAAATGTTTTTAAGGGTCAAATAAACTTTCCAGGGCTCCAGAGTGCAATTGAGGACTCTCTGAGAAGTCATGCATTAGGCTACTTTCCTATCAACAAAAGTGTGGTGGACAGTAGGTGTGGAGTGAGGCATGTATTTTTTAGACATAGCTATTGTATTGATTTAGATTGCTTGACTGTGCTTTTTTGATACAAAGGAGATTTCTGTTGCATAGAGGGAGCGGAAGTCATTGAGAAGTGACCATGATGTGACAAGAAAACAAAGCATCAGTGAGATGTTTGTGCACACACATGTGTACACAGTCTCTCTCTCTCTCTCTCTCTCTCTCTCTCTCTCTCTCTCTCTCTCTCTCTCTCATAATCAGATGGTTATGGGAAATTGTACTATAGATTCTGTGCGTTATTCTACTTTCTGGTAATGGAGGAACCGATGAGGAGATGACTAAGAGTAATTCTCCCTTCCCCTTCTGACATGAGTTCAAAAGTGTAGAACATTTAAAAAATTTTCTTTGGTGGTAAATTATGTTTGCTTATGTTATATGTTTTAGGTATTTCCAACTGCTATCAGGCTATGAAGGTAAAATGAATTAGTAATTCTAATAAGACAAACATTATCAGTGTATTATTTTAGTTATTGGAGCCTTAGGAATTCTTTCTGACACCAGAATTAATATTATTATTATTTTGCTTTTTGGAGGGCAATTGGTGTTAAGTAACTTGCCCAAAGTCACACGGCTAGTAAGTATGTCAAGCATCTGAGGTTGGATTTGAGCTCAGGTCCTTCTGACTCCAGGGCAGCACCAGAATTATTAGGAAGACTCCTCTTCCTGAGTTCAAAACTAGCCTCAGACATTTACTAGTTAGTCACTGTGTGACCTTGGGAAAGTCACTTAACCCTGTTTGCCTCAGTTTGCTCACCTATAAAATGAGCCAGAGAAGGAAATGACAAACCATTCCAGTATCTTTGCCAAGAAAACCTCAAATGAGGTCACAAAGAGTTAGACATGACTGAAAAACGACTAAGCAACATTAATAACAACTACAACAAAGAAGCAGAGGAAGGTAGTAAATGTCAGCTGGTTTGGGAGTAAGGAAAAGCTGGGCGCAAGACCTATTTCAGACAAATACTGTAGCCCTGGGCAAGTGTCCCACAGTATCTCAGGGTCCCAAGAAAGCCTTTCAAGGTTCCTGATCTCCTGGTGGAGAGTGAGAGTCCTCCATACCTATGGGAATAGAAGTCTGCACTTCAAACAAATAAATGCAATCTACAAAAGCAGTAAGTACTAGCATCATCTTAGACTTAGAGGTGCAAGCAGGGATAGAGTGCTTGCTCAAACTGGCTAATGAATGTCATTTGTTAAATTTTCAGAGTAAGCAGTTACAACTTGAAAGTCAGCAAACCCATCAGAACAGTTCTTGATTTATTGTTTGTTGATTGTCTAGACTTAAAGTGTTGGATAAAATGTTAATAATGCAGATTAGACTTCCATGTGTATTATGGGTGCATCTCTCCACCTGACCCGGGGACCCATCTCTCCAGCCAGTGTTAAACATTTACAAGCACACTACTGACTACAAGGTGCTTTACAGCTAAGGGACCTTAGTCATTCTCTAATCCAACTACATTATTTTGCAAATAAGGAAACTGAGAACCAGAGAGATTGTATGATTTTCTCAAACTCATCCAGCTGGTAGGTAATTTGAATTTATATTGTAAAGGTCTGTAGAGAATTTTCCTCATAAACTCCCATGAGAAGTATAAATATTAATAGCCTTCCCTTTTCTAGGAAGCAGCATGGGATGATAGAAACAGCAGTGGATTTAGATGAACATAGCTTAAGCTTGGCTCCATGATTTACTAGCTGTATAACATAGGCTGAGTGACTTGACCACTCTGGGCATCAGTTTCTTTATCTATAAAGTGAAGACTTTGGCCCATAAGTCATAAATTCCCTTCTAGCTCCCCAAACCCCTACAATACTATTTCATTTTCACCCAGTTAATCTAGTTCTCTTCAAGTTCTTATTATAACAATATTTAGATGTGGGCTTTGACATCCATGAAATAAGCTTTAAAGAAACTGTTTCCCTAGTTCTGTTGAGATCTTATTTGTTCTATCTAACTTAAACTGGGCCCTCACTGAAGTTCAATAATCCTTTTATTTATCTCTTGTTGGTGGACTTCATAGTAAGCTCTACACTGTATAAATGAATGGATGAAAAAAAAAAGCATTAAGTCCTACTTTGTGTCAGATATTAAACTAAGTTTTGGGAGTACATATACAAAAACAAATCCATCCCTGCCCTCAAGGTGCTTATATTGTATTAGGAGAAGATAACACCTATAGGAGAGGAGTGGTCAGGGAAGGGTATGGTCAGTGGAGTCATTAGTGCTGATTTGATAATTATTCTCAAAGTAAGAATTAGAAAATAGACAATTTGGTAGGGGCAGGGGTGGAAGTAACATGGTAAATGGTAAAATGTACAAGGTGGATCAGTGTGAAACATGGTATGGGGATGGCTAGATATTCACTCACTCACCAATCAGGAAAGTCCCCTCCCCTCCAAACCTCAGGAGATGAATTCTTCCACATAATTCTTACCAGCTTTCTTCTTAAGCCCTACCACCCACTTTTCACCCTCAACCCCTTACTTTAAACCAGTGAATCTACTTTCTATTTACTGATGCTATCAGGAAGAGATGTAACATGAATGGGAATTAGCCTGTTGGCTAATTCCATGGAACATGCATGCAACTGAGATAAGCTTCAAAAACTTCTTCTGGAAACACATATACTTAGGACTAAACACATTGAAATGACAAAGCAATCCTTTGGTCCCTGTGACAGCAGTAGGGGGAGGGGGCTATACCAGGATCAGTGGCCTAATCAATAGCCCTTAAAATGTATTTACTCCACTCCTTCCTTCTTTCCTTCCTTCCTTCCTTCCTTCCTTCCTTCCTTCCTTCCTTCCTTCCTTCCTTCCTTCCTTCCTTCCTTCCTTCCTTCCTTCCTTCTTCCTTCCTTCCTTCCTTCCTTCCTTCCTTCCTTCCTTCCTTCCTTCCTTCCTTCCTTCCTTCCTTTTCTTTCCCTTCCTTCCTCCCTCCCTCCCTCTCTCCCTTCCCTCTTTCTCATCTATTGAGCATGTGGATAACCAGGTGGTATAGTGGATATAGCCCCAAGGTCTAGTGTCTGGAAGAGCTGGGTTCAAATTCAGTTTCAGATAGTTATTAATAATAATATGCATATTAATACAAACTAATTGCAAATGTGACTCCTTGGGCAAGTCACTTAATCTCTGTTTGCCTCAGTTTCCTTATCTGTAAAATAGGGATAATTATAGCACCTACCTCTAGGGTTATTGTGAGGATAAAGTTAGATAATAATTGTTAAGTGCTTAGCACACTGCCTGGCATAGAGTAAGCAATATGCAAACAATTGCTATTATTGTTGTTGTTTGGAGACTCTTCAAAGGCTTTTTTCTTGGGAGGCTGAGAGAGGCCCCTCTTCCCTGCAAGGAGCTGGTCATTGAAGTCAATGAAAACACGTGCTACCCAAGTGAGTCTAAGCCTGAACCAAAAGTTTCTGATTGCTTCTGTTTCGTTTTTCTCTCTGTCCATGGCTGTTATTGTCGTTCAGTCATTTAGTTGTGTCCAACTGTCAGTGACCCCATGGACTATTTCATCTGTGTGATTTTCTTGGCAAAGATACTAGAGTGCTTTGCCATTTGATCATAAGAGATGTAATATTCATCTGTAGCTGAAGTCTGGGAATTCAAGGGTTCCTCAGTTAAAGGGGTCTGGTAGCAGGAGGAGTTTTCTGTTATTATAGCATTCTCAGAGAAGATACCTAGGGACAAGAGGACAACTCTAAGCTGTTGTTTGACTTGTCAAAGGGACAAAGAACTTGATGGAGCTGCGTGCTTTGATGGAGTTGTTTGGACAGTGCAGAGTTGAGATAAAGGTGAAATGGCTCTTCAGCAGCATCACAATAAATGTTACATGTTTTTATCTTATAAGTAAAGTATAGCAGGAACTATAGTTTACTGTTTCATGTTTTAAGCCTTTGTCAGTTCACAATTATGGGTCTTTTTTGTTTTATGCATCTCTTTTGTGTAGAAGAAAAGTCCAATTCCATTTAGGGAGATTTGAGTCAAACCTAAATTTTCCATGATTTTTTCTGGATGTCCAGGGTGGAGGCATAAAGAGTCAGAAATATAAGAAAAAAACAAACCCTCCTCTTTTTAGAGGTAGGGTTACTTGAAGACTGAAACTGGCACCTGTCTCCTATATTCTGGTGTGATTAATGTGCTCTACTTAATTTTTCTAGTTTTGATTTTTAAATTTACATTATTTCACAAAAGTCTTTCCTCATTTCTTTGTATTCTTCAAACTTGATGGTCCAAATTGACATATACTGCTCTATTGCATTCTATTTATCCATTAATTTAACTATTCCCAAATTATTAGCCTTTCTGGTACTCCCCCCCCCCCCATTACATATAAGGCTAAGCAGATATTGTCATCATTTTTGCTTTTGATAACACTTGCAAAGTAATTTCTACTCCTTCTTGACAAATCTTCCCCATCCTGAAATCCATACTGTTCTCATTTAATATTTGGCCCTTAAACTGATATTAGTGTCAGCAAGCATTTATATGCATCTACTATGTTCCAGACACCTAGTGCTAAGGATACAAAGAAAAGCAAAAAAATAAAAAGTCCCTGCTCTCAAAGAGCTAGCTGTCTAAGGGGAACAATGTGCAACAAATGTGTACAAGTAAGTTTTGTACAGGATAAATTGGAGAGTGAGAGAAATTGATGAATTGAGAATGAGACCTAGGTTGCAAGCTAGAATGACTGGAAAGATGGTGGTACCCTGGGCAGTAATAAGGGAGTTAAGAAGAAGGGAGTGCTTAGGGGAAAAGATAATGAATTCCATTTTGGACATAATGAGTTTAAGCTATCTATTAGTTCTGGTTTAAGATGTCAATCAGGAGAAGTGAGAATAGAGGTCAGAATTGGCAAATAGCTGTGAGATTCATCTACATAAAGATAATAATTGAATCTATGGGAGTTAATGGGATCATCAGGTAAAATAATATATGGAGAAAAGAGAAGTGGTTCCAGGAGAAAAAAGTGGGGAGCACACATAGTCAGAACACACAGTCATGACCTGGGGGCAGTGGATAGAGCACTGATCTGGGAGTCAGGAGAATCCATGTTCAAATACACTCAGTACATACTAGCTGGGTGACCCTAGGCAAGTCACTTAATCCTGATTGCCTCAAAAAGAAAAAAAAAAGAAAAAATAATCATGGAGGGGGGCAGAGCCAAGATGGCAGAGGAGAAACAGCACTTCCAAGGTGCTCTCTCCCATACCACTTCAAAATCATGTAAAAGGGTACTCTGAACAACTTCTGGAGCTCCAGCACCCACAGAATGACACAGAGAAGTTAACCTCCCACTGAGGACAGCCCAGCAGCCCTGCAGGGAACAGCCAGGGCAGAGTGCTAGGAACTGACAGCGCAGCACTCTGGGAGCTGAATCCAGGCCCACCTGAGTTGTGGTTTTAGCCCCAGGGTGGCCAGGCTAGCAGCCAGCTGGAGGGACTCCAGAACACCAGCAGCTGTGGTGATTCCAGAATTATCAACACAGACATGCCTAGGACAAAGTGAGAGGTTAGTGCCCTAAGGACTTTGGGACCAGTATTTGGGGAATGCGTTAGGCTTCTTCCCTTGGGGGTGAGAAGCAGCTGAGGAGACATGGCACAGATGCCATTTTGCAGCTTCAGTTGCAGCTTCAGCTCCTGGCCTGCGAACTGTAGGGAGATCCAGCTATCAGTCTTGGGGGGTAATTGCTCTTGCTTTAACCTCCCTGGATCTGGATTGCAGTCTGGGGTGGAGGTCATGGGGTGGGTATCCAGCTTGCCAGAGTGTGTGGGGGCTTTACAGAGGCCACCCAACTAATACCTCCGGAAGTTGTGGAGACCCCAACGTTTGGGACAGAAGCTCCCCTGTCTGGTGGCAGAGTCCTACTGGGGCAACAAGCCCAAAAGTCAAGTAATTAAGTGGCAACATGCCTAGGCAAAGGAAATAAAATAAACAGAAAAATTAAAAAATAGACTCCTATTGGGGGGGAAAAAAGGATTGAAGCATGGAACAGGAGGAAGTTAGTGAAGTCAGAACTCCAGCCCCAAAAGTCTTAAATGAAAATACAAGCTGGTTACAGGCCGTAGAGGATCTTGAGAAGGATTTTAAAAGCCAAAGTGGAGGAAAAATTGGGAAGAGAAAGGAGAAGGATGCGGGAAAAGTATGAAATGAGAGTCAACAGCCTGACTGAGGAAAATACCTTAAAAATAGGCTAAGTCAAATGGCAAAGGAGGCTCAAAAGGGCAATGAGGAGAATAATGCCTTAAAAAGCCAACTTTGCCAGGTGGAAAAAGAATCTCAAAAGCTCACTGAGGAGATTCATTCCTTCAAAGTTAGACTGGAATAAATGGAAGCTAGTGACTTTTTGAGAGATCAAGATGCTATTAAACAGATCCAATGTGAAATATCTCATGGGAAAAACCACTGACATGGAAAATAGATCCAGGAGAGATAATTTAAAAATTATTGGACTACCTGGAAGCCATGATCAAAGAAAGAACCTAGAAATCACCCTTCAAGAAATTCTCAAGGAAAATTGCCCTGATGTTTTAGATCCAGAGGGCAAAATAGAGGTTGAAAGAATCCACTGATCACCTCCTGAAAAAGATCCCAAAAAGAAAACTCCCAGGAATATTATAGCCAGGTTCCAGAATCCCCAGATTAAGGAGAAAATACTACAAGCAGCCAGGAAGAAACAATTTCAATATTGTGGAAACACAATCAGAATAGCACAGGACCTGGCAGCTTCTACACTGAGGGATTGAAGGGCATGGAATATGATATTCCAGAGGGCAAAAGAGCTGGGACTGAATCCAAGCGGCACCTACCTAGCAAAACTGAGTATTTTATTTCAGGGTAAAATATGGTCATTCAGTGGAATAGAGGACTTTCAAGAATTCTTGAGGAAAAAACCAGAGTTGAATAGAAAATTTGACATCCAGACACAAGGAGCAAGAGATGCTTGAGAAGGTAAACAGGGAAAAGAAATCAAAAGGAACTTATTAAAGTTGAACTATTTACATTCCTAATGGAAAAACAATAACTGTGACTGATGAAACCTTTCTCATTATGAAAATAATTGAAGAAGGGTATATGGGCATATGAATACACATGTGAATGTGTGTATATATGTTTACAGTTATACATGGAGAGAGGGCACAGGTTGAATTTGGTGGGAAGGGATGATACTTAAGGGGTGAATTTAAGAGGTGAGAGAGGAAAGTGGCAAGAGGAGATGGGGAGAGACAGGATAGGGTAAACCATCTCATGTAGAAGAGGCAAGGAGAAGTGGTTGCAGGGGAGGGGAAGAATAGGAAGGCAAAAAGTCAAAACCTTATTCTCATTGAATTTGGCTCAGGGAGAGAATGACATACATACTAAATGCTATATCTCACCCTGCAGGAGAGTAGGGGGAAGGGGGATGAGAGGGGGGATGATGGAGGGGAGGACATTCTGGGGGGAGGGGAGATTGGAAGTACCCACTTTTGAAGAGGGACAGGATCAAAATAGGGAATGGACCAGGTGGGGGGTGGGATGGGTGGGAGGAAAATATAAGCAGTTTTTTTTTACAATATATCTATTATAGTAATGTTTTGCATAGCTATACATGTACAACACATACTGAATTGCTTATCTTCCCAAAGGCAGTGTGTGACAAGGGAGGAAGGGAATGGATCTGAAATGTGAAGTTTTAAAATTAAATGTTTCAAATATATGTATAAATACTATTATTAATACTATTTTGCATGTAATTGGGAGATACGATGTGCAGGCATTGGGGCACAGGGATTCACCTTGTCCTAATGGTAAAGTTGAAGGGGGTATGGGAGAAGAGATGGGAGAGAGCAGATTGGATGAGGGGATATCTAGTGGGACTGCTATTCTGGGGTGGAGGGTAGGGGAAAATGGGGAAAAAATTGTAACTCAAAATCTGGCGTAAATGAATGATGTAAACCAGAAGTTAATAAAGCATTTGTTAAAAAAAAAAGTAATCGTGACCTGGCTGAATATTACTTCAATGGTGACTAAGAAGGAGAGTTCAGATAGAGAAGAGGAGAAGCAGGAGAGAGCAGAGCCACAAAAACCTAAAGAGAAAGTGTTAAGGAGAAGGTGATCGACAGTGTCAAAAGCTGTAGAGTTCAAACATCGGGATTGAGAAAAAGCCATCAGATTTAGCAATCAAGAGATGATTATTTTAGTTGGAAAGAGAAGTTTCAGCTGAGTGAAGTCGGAAGTCAGATTGTAGAGAGTTAAGGAGAAAGAGGAGAGGGAATGAAGGCACAAATTGTAGATAGCTTTCGCAAGGAGTTTGGTTTTGTTTATAGATAATAAAGAGGTAACTAGTAGACAGGGAGTGATCGATGATTAATGAAAGATTAGGGATCATAGAAGAAGGCAATCTTCAAGAGAAGATGGAATGAAATGGAATCACTTCTATATTTAGAGGAGTTGGCCTTGGGAAGGCGAAGAGTCTTAAGTTCATATGAGAAAGAGGTGGAGATATTTGGTTAAGGCAGCAGAGTTGTGTGAGATGAGGAGAAGGAATGAAGAAGGATCTCTTCATGAATGGCCTTTTCTCTTTTCTTTTTGTAATTGTGTTCATAATAATTTCTGGGTTTGTTTTGCTATATAGGCTTCCAAATATTTTACATTGCCAATCATTATTTTAAATGGAATTTCTCTTTCTCTTTCTTGCTGCTAGGCTTTGTTGGTAATATATATGAATGCCAATGATTTACGTGGGTTTATTTTATATACCGCAACTTTGATAAAGTTGTTCATTATTTCAAGTAGCTTTGCAGTTCATTCTCTAGTTTTTGTTTACTCATTTCCGCCAGATATTGAGTTACAATCATTTTCCCCCCATTATTCCCCTACCCAACCTCCCAGAATAGCAGTCCCACAGGATATCGCTTCCTCCAATCTGCTCTCTCCCATACCTTCTCCCATACCCCCATCGACTTTTCCATTAGAGGAAGATGAATCTTTGTGTCCCAATGCCTGCACATCTTATCTCCCAATTATAGGCAAAAGAGTATTAATAATGGTATTTATATATATATTTGAAACATTTAATGTTACGACCTTGAATTTCAGATCCATTTCCTTCCTCCCTTGTCACCCAATCCTTCTTGGGATATAAGTAGTTCAGTATATGTTGTACATGTCTAGCTATGCAAAACATTATCATAGGAGATATATTGTGCAAGGCTGCTTATAATTCCCTCCCACTCATCCCACCCCCCACCTGGTCCATTCCCTACATAATCCTGTCCCTCTTCTATAGTGGGTACTTCCAACCTCCCCTCCCCCCAAGGATGCCCTCCCATCCATCATCCCTCCTCTCATCCCCCTTCCCCTATCCTGCTGCAGGTTGAGATATCCCATTTAGTATGTATGTCATTTTCTACCTGAACCAAATTCAATGTGAATGTGGTTTTGCCTTTTTAGCCTTCCTTATTCTCCCCCTCCTTTGCACCCACTTCCCCTACATGAGATAGTTTACCCTACCATGTCTCTCCCCATCTCCTTTTGCCACTTTCCTCTCTCACCTCATAATTTCATCCCTTGAGTACTCTCCCTTCCCAACAATATCAACCTATGCCCTCTATCCATATATAACTGTAACCATATACACACACATTCACATATGTATTCATATGACCACACCCCCCTTCTTCCATTATTTTCATAGTGAGAAAGATATCATCAGTCACAGTTATTGCTTTTCCATATAGGAATGTAAATAGTTCAACTTTGATAAGTTCCTTTTGATTTCTTTTCCCTGATTATCTTCTCAGGCATCTCTTGCTTCTTGTGTCTGGATGTCAAATTTTCTATTCAACTCTGGTTTTTCCTCAAGAATGCTTGAAAGTCCTCTATTCCACTGAATGACCATATTTTCCCCTGAAACAAAATACTCAGTTTTGCTGGGTAGGTGACCCTTGGGTTCATTCCCAGTTCTTTTGCCCTCTGGAATATCATATTCCATGCCCTTCGATCCCTCAGTGTAGAAGCTGCCAGGTCCTGGGCTATTCTGATTGTGTTCCACAATATTGAAATTGTTTCTTCCTGGCCGCTTGTAGTATTTTCTCCTTGATCTGGGGATTCTGGAACCTGGCTATAATATTTCTGGGAGTTTTCTTTTTGGGATCTTTTTCAGGGGGTGATCGGTGGATTCTTTCAACCTCTATTTTGCCCTCTGGATCTAAAACATCAGGGCAGTTTCCTTGAGAATTTCTTGAAGGGTGATTTCTAGGTTCTTTCTTTGATCATGGCTTTCAGGTAGTCCAATAATTTTTAAATTGTCTCTCCTGGATCTATTTTCCAGGTCAGTGGTTTTTCCCATGAGATATTTCACATTGCCTTCTAATCTTTAGTTTGTTTGGATCTGCTTAACAGCATCTTGATTTCTCATAAAGTCATTAGCTTCCATTTGTTCCAGTCTAACTCTGAAGGAATGAATCTCCTCAGTGAACTTTTGAGATTCTTTTTCCCATCTGGCAAATTCGACTTTTTAAGGCATTCTTCTCCTCATTGCCCTTTTGGGCCTCCTTTGCCATTTGAGTTAGTCTATTTTTTAAGGTGTTGTTTTCCTCAGTCAGGCTGTTGACCCTCATTTCATACTTTTCCTGCATCCTTCTCATTTCTCTTCCTAATTTTTCCTCCACTTCTCTTATTTGATTTTTAAAGTCCTCCTTAAGGTCCTCTATGGCCTGCAACCCACTCATGTTTTCCCCTGGGGCTTTTGGAGCAGGACTTCTGACCTCACAGTCCTTTTCCAGCTCTATGCCCCCAAAATAGGAGTCTAGGGTTGCATTTTTCTGTTTCCTTTGCCTTGGCATGTTGCCACTTAATTGCTTGACTTTGGGGCTTGTTGCCACACTATGGCTTTAAGGCCAGATAGAGGAATTTTCGTCCCGAACGTGTGGGGGGCAACTTCCGTTTCTGGTAAGCTGTAAACCCAACCACAACTTCCACCCTAGATCACAATCCAGATCCAGGGAGGTTAAAGCAAGAGCGATTACCCCCCAAGACTGATCGCTGGATCTCCCCACGATTTGTAGGCTGGGAGCCGGAAATGCCTCTGAAAACTACACAGTGGCGTGTCTCCTCAGCAGCTTCTGGCCCCCAGGGGAGGGAGCTGACGCATTCCCCAAATACAGGTCCCAAAGTCCATAGGACACTAACCTCTTACTTTGTCCTAGGCAAGTCTATGTTGATAATTCTGGCATCTCCACAGTTCCTGGTGTTCTGGGGTTCCTCCAGCTGGCTGCTGGCCCTGCCGCCCTGGGGCTAAAACCTCGGCTCACGTGGACCTGGGCTCGGCTCGGCTCCTGCGCTCTGTGCGCTGCCAGCTCCCAGACCACTGCGCTGGTCCTTCCTGCAGGGTGCTGGGCTGTCCTCAGCGGGAGGTTAGCTTCTCTGTGTCGTTCTGTGGGTGCTGGGGCTCCAGAAGATTTTCAGAATCCTTTTTTACATAGTTTGTGGAGAATCTGGGGGCAGAGAGGCTTGGACGAGCTGTTTCTACTCCGCCATCTTGGCTCCGCCCCTGTTTACTCATTTCCTAATTCTTATTCCTTCAATTGATTTTTCTTCTCTTATTGCTAAAGCTAACATGTCTAGTATGATATTGTATTGTAGTGGTGATAATAGGCATCCCAATTTCATCTCTAATCTTACTGGGAAAGCTTCTAGCTTATCCTCATTACATATAATGATTGCTGATGGCTTTAGATAGATACTGACAATTTTAAGGAAAATTCCATTTACTTCTATGCTCTCTAGTGTTTTCTATAGGAAGGGGTGCTGTATTTTGTCAAAAATTTTTTGTGCATTTATGGAGATAATCATATGATTTATGTTAGTATTGTTACTCATGTAGTCAATTATGTTGATTATTTTCTTAATATTGAATCAGCCCTGTATTCCTGGTATAAATTCCACCTGGTCATAATGTATTATCCTCATGATAAGTTGCTGTAATCTCTTTGCTAATATTTCATTTAAAATTTTTGTATCTATATTCATTAGGGAAATTGGTTTACAATTTTCTTTTTTATGTTTCGACTCTTTCTTCTTTAGGCATCAGCACCATATTTGTATCATAAAAAAAATTGTTAGGATTCCTTCTTCACCTATTTTTCCAAATAGTTTATAAAACATTTGAATTAATTTGTTCTTTAAATGTTTGGTAGAATTCACTTGTAAATCCATCAGCCCATGGAGATTTTTTCTTAGGCAGTTCATTGATGACTGTTTCAATTTATTTTTCTGAAATGGGGTTAAGTATTTTTTTCTACTTCTGTTAATCTGGGCAATTTATATTTTTGTAAATATTTATCCATTTCACTTGTTAGGTTTATTGGCATACAGTTGGGCAAAATACCTCGTAATTACTACTTTAATTTCCTTTTCATTTAGTAGTGAATTCACCTTTTTCATTTTTGATACTAGTAAATTGGTAATATTTTTTTAAAAATAAAATTAAAGATTTATCTATTTTGTTGTTTTTTTCCCTCATAAAACCATTTTAAAAAGTTTTATTTGTTCCTTCAATAGTTTTCCTATTTTCAGGGTTTTTTTATTTTGTTTTGTTTTGTTTTCTTTGTTTTTGCAGGGGACAGCAGGGCAATTGGAGTTAAGTGACTTGACAAATGTCACATGGCTAGTAAGTGTTAAGTGTCTGAGTCTGGATTTGAACTCAGGTTCTCCTGACTCCAGGGCTGGTATTCTATTCACTGCACAACGTAGCTGTCCCCTACTTTTAATTTAATTAATTAATTAAATTTATTAATTATTAATTAATCTCTACTTTGTCATAATTTCTAATTTGGTATTTAATTGGGGATTTGTATTTATTCTTTTTCTAGTTTTTTTTAGTTTTGTGTGCAATTCATTGATCTGTTCTTTCTCTATTTTATTCATGTAGGCATTTAGAGATATAAAATTTCCTGAGTACTACTTTGGCTGCATCCCATAAATTTTGTTATGTTGTCTCACTATTGTCATTCTCTTTGATGAAATTATTGATTTTTTCTATGATTTGTTGTTTGACCCACTCATTTTTTTAGGATTAGATTATTTAGTTTCCAATTAATTTTTGATCTGTCTTTCCATGGTCTTTTATTACATGCGATTTTTTTTATTGCGTCAAGATCTAAAATGGATGTTGTTGCAATTTCTGTCTTTCTACATTTGTTTTTGAGCTTTTTATGCCCTAATACATGGTAATTTTTTGTGTAGATACCCTGTACAGCTGAGGAAAAGGTATATCCCTTTCTATCCTCTTTGTTTGTTTATTTTTAGTTTACAAGATTCAATTCCATAGCTCCTTGAGTTTCAAATTTCCCTTCCCTCCCTCCCCCCACTGCCCATGATGGCATATAGTCTAGTATAGGATCTGCAAATACTTTCACATTATACCTTCACAAAGGCGTATTGTACTAGATGGAATGAAAAATGATAGAGGAAATAAAACCAAACAATGAAAAGAAAAAGATCAAGTAGTTTGCTTCCATCAGGATTCAAACTCAGTTCTTTCTAGTTATTTCTCTGGATGTAGGCATCTCTCTCCATCATGAGTCTTTTGGGATTGACTTATATCACTGCATTGCTGAGAAGAGTCCTTTCTGTCATAGCTGGTCATCACACATATGTTGTATCTGTGATTGTATACAAATTTCTCCTGGTTCTACTCTTCTCACTCAGCATCAGTTTGTATAAACCTTTCCAGGTAAATATGAAGTCCGTCTGCTCCTCATTTCTTATAGCACAATAGTATTCCATTACATGCATATACTACAACTTGTTTAGCCATTCCCCAATTGATGGGTATCCCTTTAATTTCCAATTCTTTGCAACTACGAAAAGAGCTGCTATAAATATTTTTGTACATATGGGTCTTCCTCCCAGTTCTATGGGATATAACACTAAAAGTGGTATTGCTGGGTCAAAGAGTATGAAATTATTTATAGCTCTTTTGGCATAATTCCAGATTGCTCTCCAGAATGGTTGGATAAGTTCACAACTCCACCAGCAATGCATTAGTGTTGTAATCTGCCCACATCCTCTCCAGCATTTGTCATTTTCCTGTTATGTCACCTTAGCCAATCTGACTGGTGAGATGTGGTACCTCAGAGTTGTTTTGATTTGCATTTCTCTAATCAATAGTGATTTAGAGCATTTCTTCATATGCTTATATTATATTCATATGCTTTCTCTGAAAACTGCCTGTTCATATCCTTTGACCATTTATAAATTGGGGAATGACTTATATTCTTATAGATTTGGCTCAATTCTCTGTATATTTTAGAATTGAGTCCTTTATCAGAGACATAGGTTGTAAAAGTTCTTTCCCAATTTCCCACCTCCCTCTTGATCTTGGTTACATTGGCTTTGTTTGTACAGAAGCCTTTCAATTTCATTGAATCAAAGTTATCCATTTTGCATTTTATAATGCTCTCTAATTCTTGTTTGGTCATAAAGTCTTTCCCTCTCCACAAATCTGACAGGTAAACTATTCCTTGCTTTCCCAGATTGCTTACAGTATCATCCTTTGTATCTAGATCATGCACCCATTTAGACCTGATTTTGGTATAGGGTGTTAGATAATCGTCTATGCCCAGTTTCTGCCATACTATATTCCAGTTTTCCCAGCAGTTTTTGTCAAATAGTGCATTCTTATCCCCAAAACTGGGGTCTTCGGGTTTATCAAACAATAGATTACTATACTCATTAACTGCTGGATCTCGTGCATCCAATCTATTCTATTGATCCACTACTCTATTCCTCAGCCAGTACCAAGCAGATTTGATGACTGCTGCTGTATAATACAGATTAAAATCTGGTATAGCTAGTCCACCTTCCCTAGCATTTCTTTTCATTAATTCCCTTGATATTTGATATTGATATTTTAGATCGCTTGTTCCTCCAAATAAATTTTGTTACTATTTTGTCTAACAATAAGGTAGATTTTTGTAAATTGATTGGTATGGCACATATCTAACTTTTCTAAAATTCTATTCACCTCCTTAACTTTTTTCTTGCTTATTTTGTGGTTAGTTTTATCTAGTTATGAGAGGGGGAGGTTGAGGTCCCTCCTATAGTTTTGCTTTATGTTTCTTCCTGAAACTCACTTAATTTCTCCTCTAAGAATTTGCATGCTATACCACTTGGAGCATATATATATATATATATATATATATATATATATATATATGCTTAGTATTGATATTACTTCACTGCCTATGGAAACTTTTAGTAAGATATGGTTTCCTTCCTTATCTCTTTTAATTAGATCTATTTTTGCTTTTACTTTGTCTGAGATCAGGATTTTTACCTCCACTTTTTTTCTTACTTCAGCTGAAGCATAATATATTCTACTCCAGCCTTTTTTTTACCTTACTTTGTATGCATCTCTCTACTTCAAATTTATTCTTTATAAACAATGTATTGTAGAATTCTGGTTTTTAATCTACTCAGCTGTCTGCTTCCTTTTCATGGGAGAGTTCATCCCATTCACATTCATAGCTTTGATAAGTATTTCCCTCCATCCTATTTTCTCCCATTTTTTATACTTTTCTCTCTCCTTTCACCCTGTCCCTCCTCACCAGTGTTTTGCTTCTGACCACTGCCTCCCTCAATCTGTCTTCTCTTATATCTGCCACCTCCATTTTCTTTTCCCTTTCTCCTACTATTTCTGCCATCTTTTCTGTCTGCCCTTCTATCTACCCTCTCTCACTTTTCTTTCCCCTTTCTCCAACTACTTCCCTATTGGGTAAGCTAATTTTCTTTACCAAATCTGATGAGAGTGAGTTTCAAACAATTCTCACCCCCTTACTTCTTTCCCTCTATCATCTTTTGTGCCTCTTCATGTGATGCAGTTTACCCTATATCACCTCTCCTATCCTCTTCTCCCAGTAAAATCCTTTTTCCCTTAATTCTTAAAAATATCATCATATCAAAGTCAATTTATACTCACAGCTTCTGTCTATGCTTATCTCTTCTAACTGCCCTAATAAAGATACCATTCTCAAGAGTTACAAGTATCATCTTCCTCTGTAGGGATGCAAACAATTTAACCTTATTGAATAACATGTTTTTTCCTTCTCTGTTTATCTTTTATTCTTCTCTTGAGTCTTATATTTGAAGACTTTTCAAATTTTCTGTTCAGCTCTGGTCTTTTTTGTCAGGAATGATTGAAAGTCCCTCATTTCATTGAATATCCATCTTTTCCCCTTAAAAATTATGTTTAATTTTGCTTGGTATTTGATTCTTGGTTACAATCCAAGCTCCTTTGCCTTTGAGAATATAATGTTCCAAGTCCTTTTATACTTTAATGTAGAAGATTCTAATTCCTGTGTAACTTTGCCTGTGGCTCCTTGATATTTGAATTGTTTCTCTCTGACTACTTGCAGTATTTTCTCTTTGACCTGGCAATTCTAGAATTTGGCAACAGTATTTCTTGGAGTTTTCATTTTGGGAGGTGATTGATGGGTTCTTTCAATGACTATTTTACCCTCTAGTTCTAGAATAACAGGGTAGTTTTCCTTTATATATATATATATTTTTTTTTTTTTTTGAAAAATGCTGTCCAGGCTCTTTTTATTTTTTCATCATGGCTTTCAGGTAGTACAATAATTCTTAAGTTATCTCTCCCAGATCTATTTTCCAGGTCAGTTGCTTTTACAACAAGATATTTTACATTTTCTTCTATTTTTTCATTTTTTTGATTTTGTTTGACTGATTCTTGATGTCTCATAGAGTCATTAGCTTTCGCTTTCCTAATTCTAAATTTTAAAGCATTCTTTTCTTCAGTTAGCTTTTCTACCTCCTTTTCCATTTTGTCAATTCTACTTTTTAAGGAGTTACTTTCTTTAGTGGATTTTTTTAGCCAATTGTATTTTTTTAAGAAATTGTTTTCTTCAGTCAACTTTTGTCCTTCTTTTTCTAAGCTGTTGACTCTCTCTTGTATATCTCTCATTTCTTTTCCCAATGTTTCCTCTACTTCTCTTATTCGAGTTTTAAAGTCCTCTTTGAACTCCTCCAAGAAGGTTTTTTGCATTTGAGAATTCATATTCCCCTTTGAGTTTTTAGGCATTTTGACATTGTTTTCTTCTTCTGAGTTTGTGTTTTGATCTTCCTTGTCACCATATAGCCTTATATGGTCTGGGTTCTTATTTGTTTCTTGCTCATTTAAGCTTATTTTGTGGCTTTAAAAGTTGATCTCTGCTCCTGGGGCACAGGGGGCACTGCCCCAGGCTTCTTGTGCTGAGGGCTGGGGGCCTGGTAACTGGCTTTATGCTCTGTGGCCCCAGGTGCTGACAGCTTATCTACTATGCTGGGGTAGCCTGCCCTAGTCATGCCTATTGTGCTGGGGTTCTGGGGCTTGCAATTTGCCTTCTGCACTTGGGCTGGAGTCCTCATAGCTGGCCTGCTGGGCCAGGGCCAAAAGGTCTTGGTTTCTGATCTGTACTGTGGCTAAGAGATTCCCATTGGTTTGAACAAATACTGCTATGCTGGACTGTATTTCCCTTTTACCCAGACCTTTCCAGAAGTCCTTCTAAGTTTTCTTGAGCTAGAAAATTGTTTCACTCTGTCTTTCTGCAGGTTCTGTAACTTCAGGATCTATTTAATGACTTGATTGACTGTTCTTCCTGAGGGAAATGGGGTAGAGCTCAGGCAACTTCCTGGCTTTTCTCCACTATCTTATACATTTCTGGCCTTATTTTTTTCAGTCAAATCTGAAGCAAAGTTCTTAGCTGAGAAAATAAGGGACTGGCATAGTTATAGAAGAATTAAGAAGAGATGGAAAAGTTTTGAAAAGTTGCTGCATTAGTGGGATGGTGAGGATATTATGGGGGAACAGCTTTCTATCTCCTATAAATTTTTTCCTTCCTTCCTTCCTTCCTTCCTTCCTTCCTTCCTTCCTTCCTTCCTTCCTTCCTTCCTTCCTTTCTTTCTTTCTTTCTTTCTTTCTTCCTCCCTTCCTTCTTTTCTCTCTCTCTCCCTCTCTCTCTCTCTCTCTCTCTCTCTCTCTCTCTCTCTCTCTCTCTGTGTCTCTCTCTGTGTCTCTCTTTCTTTCTTTCCTCTTTCATAAGGGTTAAGTGACTTGCCCAAAGTCACATAGCTAGTAAGTGTAGTAAGTGTCTGAGGCTATATTTGAACTCAGGTCCTCCTGACTTCAGTATTATCTATCTACTGTGCCACCTAGTTCCCCCCACCCCATCTAATTTTCAAAGGGAAAGAAAGTTCCTGGAAGAACAGGACTATTCAAGCCCTTCTCTTTTTTTTTTTTTCTGAATCATCACACTGCTAAGCTTTATTTCGATCCCATCTCCTCCATGACGTCTTCCCTTACTATCCAAGCTGGTTATAAACACTTCCTTCCAAGGCAGATCTGTGGGTCAGTAGGTAGAATACTAAACTTGGAATTAGGAAGGCCTAAATTCAAATTCCGTTTCACTTTCAAACTAGCTGTTTGACCCTAAGCAAGTCATTTGAACTCTGAGCCTCAGTTTCCTAAAAGTAACATGAAGGTATTGGATTTGATGACCTCTAAGTTTCTTTCTAGCTCTAAATCCATAATCCTTGGCATTTATATAGTAATTCTTCTCATACCGTTTAGCATTTCCTGTATTGAGCTGCTAATTATCTCTTTGTGTAATTAATATATTGTGTCCTGAAAGACAGCATGAGTTCCTTGAGGAAAAAATTATGCTTTGATATATCCTTTTAACCTCCTCATTACCTACCTAGTATATTGCCAAGGATATTAGTAAGGGTGATTATTAATGGTCGATTGATTGAAAATAAAGACTGTTTTGAATGAAGAACTTCTTAAGTCCCTAGAACAAGCCTAAGGCTTTCCAATTTCCACATTTTAGGTTTAGCAAAAAATTGGGGAGTCAAAATATCTTCAATCTAAGTCCTGCTTACTCTATAATTAACTCCTTGCTGTGTGGCCTTGGGAAAGTAACTTTCCCTGTCTGGTCCCTCAAATTTCTCATTTGGAAAATGATACCATTTGACTAGATTATATCTAAGGTCCTTTCCAGCTCAAAGTTTTATAATTCTATGATTTTCTTGCTTTATAATGACAAAGAAAACACCATATAGATTCTCAAAACTTTAGAAGTAGTGACCTAAAGTATGTGTAAAAATATAACCTTGATAATATTTATTGAATCAACTACAGGAATAAAACTGTCATCACTAATTCTAGTTCTTAACTGCTCTGTAAGTATTTTACTGATGAAGAAAATGGAGACATGAAGATGTTAAATGACTTGCCTAACGTGACCCAAAAGTCACTATTTGAACAGATTTCCTGCTTGACTTCGGAAAACTCAGGCTAGGAGATAACACATTTCTGTGGAACAAACCCTAAATTTGCAGTTGAGAGGCCTGGATTCAAATCTGTCCTCTTTGCTTTTGAACAAATCAGTTGACTAATCTCTTTTGGACTCAGTTCCCTCATATAAATAAATTGTGAAAGGATTGGACATGATGACTTGTGAAATCTCTCCCAGCTCTCTACTTCTGACCTTATAATATCTGAATAAGATGTAACCAATTGGTGTGATTACTGGAACCTGTTAACCTATTTTTCCTATGAGTGCAGTCAACTTGAACATGGGTGAGTGATACAAAATTGAAAGATTTTCCATTCTATTCCTATAGGAGATTTAGACTGTGAGCACACAAAGATATTTTCTCTTGGCCACGGATTCTACAGTGGCCTTTCATTTTCTGAATTCCTCAAAATTTTTCCCCCAAAGCCATTAATCAATATCCCAGGTCTGACCCCAGGGGATGCAACTGCATGTAAGACCTAAGAAAAATCAGCAAATGCTTGGTAGGTACACCTGCATGAAATTCCCAAGTACCCACTCTCCTTTTCCTTAAGAACAAAGTATGAGGCCATTTTACTGGCTGTGTGGCAGACCTTGTTGCAGTCTAAGGCCCCCATTTGCACATTGCTGTTCTTTTAGGCAACCCACAAAAGGTTTTCCAGGCAGCCATTTTTAATTGGACCAATCCTCATTCATATGGTTTGAATAACCCTAACAAATTGTTTTGAACTGCACGTCTACCTTCTTATGTTCCAAACTCTTTGGTCCACTTTTTTTTTTTCTCGTTGTCTTTTCCATATGGTTCAAAAAAGCACTATGTGGAATGCCTTTCTCCAGTGTGCCCTTTTGATTCCCAGAATTCCTCAGAGCGCCTTAACTCTGTAACCATTACCTGATCATGGCTCTTTCATCTAGGATTAGGTTTTGTATTTCTATTGATCCTCCTCTATGTGGTTGAATGTAGTAAATGAACCTCCAAACTCCCAACAAATTTGCATGTAATTGCCTGTCTAGTACCGAGCCCTGAATGCTGGGGCTAGAAGAATACATTGGCATTAACAGAGCCAAAAAATGTTCTCTTTTTTTTCCTTTCAGAAGCTCTGATCTTTTGTAACATTGGCATATATGGAAAGATGCAGAAAGCTTTCTTGGATTTGAGAAAATAGGGAAATCTCTGGAAATTACCATTGTGCTGCCTAAATTCAACAGCTATAAATGATTCCCTTTCAAATAGGTCTAGAACTGGCACTAACCTCTTTTTGGCCACTGGGAAGTATTAGCTTAGTTTCACATGTCTTGAAAATGGAAATAAAATTCTCTAAAGCTGTCCCTCCTCTCCCCCTACCCCTTTGTTCTAGTTTCTTTAGATAGGGCTTTTACATAATGATTAAAAAAAGAGATGCTTTAGATTGCCTTTAGAATTATATATCAAGAACATTGGTGGATTTAATGATCCTCCATATTGGAGAGGTTATTGTCACATTCCTTTGAATTAAAATTCATTGTTAGTTGTCAGCCAGACATTTTTTCTATTTAATGTGTCGTGTACTTAGTTGGACATTCCTGGGTTTCTCTTCTGATCTGTCACAGGTGAACAAGGGATGGAATTTTTAAAGCAAGCATAAAGAGATGCTTTTGCACCTACTGAAGTTTGATTATTATCTTTGACACAGCTGATAACTGAATTTCAATAATGCTCTTCCCAAAAGCATAGATTCACATTCTTTTGGGAGTTAGTCACAGTGTCCTGCTTTTTGATTTTCCAATCCATGTACACATAACTGCCCCAAATGTATTAAGGAACATATAATTTTGAAATAAGTGAATTTAAAATGAACTTGTTTGGAGAAAATTAAAGAATTTAAAATAAAAATAAAAATTAAATTACCCAGAGTTGTGAATCATTGCTCTAGAATAAACTTTTTTTTTTGTTCTTTATACCTTTGGGTTCTTATGAAATACTTCACAGAATCTTAAATACTAAGAGCTGGAAGGAAACTTTAGAAATCAATTAGTCTAACCTTTTTGGTGAGGAGAAATGCTTATTTAAAAGGGACAGGATGACAGTATCATGGGATTTAGATATGTACAATGGTCCAGTCTTCCTCAATGGTGTTATTGGGACTGGTGCATATGCAGACAGTCTCTAACACCACTTGCCAGATGGTTGAAACTGGAGAGCCCACTTATCCAGCAATCCTGCTGCATCTGGATGTGAACTTGGTGAGACAAAGGTTATGGAGAAAATGAGCTAAGCCTAAACCCACTTGCCCCAGAGTTTAAGGTGGGAAAAGTAATCTATGCCTCCAGCCTACTGGGGAGGGGGGTGGAGATGTTCGTACTTTCATTTTTTCCTGTCTTTGAAGTAAATATCTCTTAGTAAAAGCTAATTGATGTTAAATGGTTATATGGGAGGGTATGTGTGTGTAGGTGTGAGACTCACTGGTTGCTACAGTAAGGGGACATAGTCAGTGGGGTTCAGGTCAATGGTATTGGATAAGATGTGCTTTCATACCCCTCAGGTACCCCAGAATTCTGAGGGGCAAATATAGCCATCCTTACTATGGGAGAGTGAAGTTATAGGTAACCTGGTCACATTTATTTTTCCTATTAAGTTTTGCATAATAATGAAGTCAGCAAGCTGAAGAGATACTCTGGAATCATTTAGAGAAATTATTTGTATACAAATACAGTTTTGTATAAATTTAGAAATTATTATTTTTAGCATTTACTTTTTAAGTTTATTTTAAAAATTATATATAAACAAAGCATTTTAATATCTACTTAAAATTGCGTTTCACATTGTCTTCTTTCCTCCCTCCCCTCCTTCTTTTTTGAGAAGGTAAACAATCTGATATAGATTATACATGTGCAGTTGTGTAAAACATTTCCACATTAGCCATGCTGCAAAAGAAAATATAGACCAAACAACAACACCAAAGATAATAAAGAAAGTTTTTAAAAAGTGTGCTTCATTTTGCATTCAGACTCTATCAGTTCTTTCTCAGAATCTGATAGCATTTTTCATCATAAGTCTTTCAGGATGGTTTTATTTCTTCGTATTGCTGAAAATAGGTAAGTCATTCAGAGTTGATCATCATAAAATATTGGTGTTTCTATGTACAATGTTATCCTGATTCTGCTTATTTCACTTTATATCAGTTCATGTAAGTCTTATCAGGTTTTTTTTTAAAGCATCCTGTTTGTCTGAAATTATTTTTTCTAAATGACACCAATGGTTACAGTGATAAAATTTAGGAGCAGACATAATTAATTGGCAATGAGCCTTTCAACTGTTGTTGCTTAGTTGTTTTTAGTCATGCCTGATTCTTCATGATGACATCTGGGGTTTTCTAAGCATAGATATTGGAATGATTTGCCATTTCTTTCTCTATTTCATTTTACAGAAGAGGAAACTGAGGCAAACATGTTTAAGTGACTTGCCCAGGGTCACACAGCTAGTAAATGTCTGAGACTAGATTTAGACTCAGGAAGATGAGTTTTCCTGCCTCCAGGCTCAGCACACTATCCACTATGCCACTTAGCTGCCCTGAGCTTTTCAAAGGACAGGTTAATTTTGGATACTCTTCTAGGAAGGAGGTATAACACAGCTAGTAAGTGTCTGGATTTGAAATCAGGTCTCCCTGACTCCATGTCCGGCACTCTATTTACTGTGCCACCTAGCTGCCCTACCTAGCTGATAGTACAACCCTTTGGGTTTTGCATGTGTTGGTGGTGAAAGAGTGCTTACCTCATGAAAATTGCTTTATTTTCTCCTCTTCTAATTTTTTTTTATTTCACTGAATTTGATGGATTTATTGCTATTTTGGTGTGTTGTTAGAGAGAGCTAGGTTTAATTGGACACTTCAATATCACCATCTTTTGGATGTCCTACATCACTAAAAGAATGATTTAAAAAGCACATATGATATACTTCCCTCCTATCCAAAGTCAAATAGACTTCTGTTACAAGAGCAACTCAGTTATTAAATGAAGCTTACATAGGAAAAATTCTTTTTTTCCCCTTTCTGACAGTTAGGACTTCTTGCTTATTTGAACTGGAACTAATATCCCAGACAAGGTGTCGCATAAAGTTGGGTGTACAGAAATCTATTTCAAATAGGGATATCAATTGCATCTGTTACCAATCAGTATCACAGTCTGTTAAAAGGTTTCAGAATGTTCCAACTCTCTAATTATCTATTGATCAGACAGATAATGGCCACTGGATATGGGAGAAGGAATAAAAAATATGTTTAATGTTCAATACAATCCTGTTCTGTTTCAAAAAATTCAAAATTAGCCTACTCCAAGGCAATCAATTAATATCATTTCAACCCTGCACTGAAGAATGTTCCATGATCAGATTTGTTATAACATTAGATGAGTTATGATGAAATCTCATAAGATATGTGCTAATTTTATTTTCCTCTCATTTAATTACAAGGGAAGCTCAAGATTTTGTTTAGTTAACTGAGAAATCACAGCATTCAATGTGCAATTGTAATGCTAATTTCTTTATATAAAAAGTGCCTGTTTGTGGCATGGTATGATTGATATTTTGGCAGAACTATGAAGAACTCCAGGAAGAGTGTTTATTATTTGAACTGCTGCATCAGCAGAGAAGGTACAAAGGAAGAAAATGTGACTTGTGAGGACTGTTGAAATAGTGATGGCTCTTGAAATCTGTAAGGTTTTCATTCCCAAATTGGAATAAGTATATCTTCTTATTCCAGCTTTGTATATTTATAAATATAAATAAATATGAAAGCATTATATATGTATGTATATAAAACGTGTGCAAACATACATATATATGGGGAGAGAGAGAGAGACAGAGAAGAAGAGAAAAGGGGGGAGGAGAGAGGCAAGCAGTGAATTAGTAGAAAGCTGATCTTAGAGCCTAGTGTATATGCATATGTATGTGTGTGTGTGTATATACAGATACAAATATTTAAAAAGGTTCCTATAGATGTATATGTCCTTATAGATATGCACCAATCACTAGAGACTAATTCTAAGGCATTCCATAAGCCAATGTAGTACAAAGTGTTTCAGACTGCCTCTGTGTTGGTGATGGTTTCAAGGCCTATCATTAGTGTCCTTTGTACTCAGAGAGGATCAAAATGAAATCACAATGTTAGGAGACTGTGGTTGATCAGACCAATACAAGCTTGGAAAGATCTACCTCAGGTTGGGTACAATTAGTCCATATGAACATTTGTTATGGAGTTGGCTCTAAATGTGCACATCTCCCATTGCTTTTGAGTTACTGCAGTTCTGCTTTGCTGATGGAGCAGAGTGCCTTCTTTGATGCAGGCACACCATGTTGGACAGTCCTGTGTCTTCCATGTCTTCCAAAGTTCTTCAGAGAGACCTTGAAAGGGTCCTTGTATCACTTCTTCTGACCTCTGTGTGAGCGCCTGCCTTGTATGATTTCTCTTTAAAGCAGTCTTTTAGATAAATGTACACTTGGCATTTGAAAAACACGGTCAGCCTATCAGAGTTGCACATTCTGCAGTAGAATTAGAATGCCTAGTGGTTCAGCTTGAGAAAGAACCTCAATGTCTAATACCTTATCTTACCAGCTGATCTTCAGTATCTTCCTAAAACATTTCAAATGGAAGCAATTCATTCTCTTGTCATGGTGCTGGTAGACTGTCCAGGTTTCATAGGCATACAACAACGAGGTCAGCACAACAGCTCTGTAGACCTTTAGTTTTGTAGGCAGCCTAATACCTGTTCTCTACTACACTTTCCTTCAGAGGCTCCCAAACACTAAGCTCTGGTAATATACCCATCAACCTCATGATCTATGTGTATATTCCTGGAAAGTCTACTGCCAAGGTAAGTGAACTTGTCCACAGCATTAAAAATTTCTCCATTTGGGGTGGCTAGATGGCTCAGTGAATGGAGTACCAGCCATGGAGTTTGGAAGACCTGAGTTCAAATCCAGCCTCAGACACCACAAAAACTAGCTGTGTGACCTTAACCCCAATTGCCCCCCCCCCCAAAAAAAAAGCAAAAATAAAAATTTTCTCCATTTGCTGTAACTATTCCACATATGGTTGGTGCAGTTCTGGCTGGTGGAGAACCTCTGTTTTCTTGGTGTTGTCAGGCCAAAATTAGCACAAGCAGCAGAGAATCCATCTATATTCTATTGCATCTCTGCAGCTAAGGTGGTTGTCCTATAAGATAGGGTGAAAATGCTTTGGATTGCTTTATCAGCCTAAAACTGAATCTTATCTACCTTCTTACTGAGTCAAGAATTCTGCATTTCTTTAAGCTTTGTTTGTACTTTACTTTTGATGGGAGTAGACTATTTATAAGGATCATTGTGGACTAAGGTTACTGAGAGAAAACTAGAGGAGGAAACTAGATTGGAAGTGAACCTTGAAGGCAAAATAAAATTTGGAATGAAGAAGAGGTGAAGCAAAATATTCCAGAGGTATTGATTATATTGTACATGGTGGAGGCAGAAATGAGTGAGGAATTTGTGGGAAAGAGTAATAAGACCACAGAAAGTAGAGAATATAGTTTGTAACACAATAGGGGAATATGACTTAACAATTAATATGGAGGTATTTGAATGTTAGACTGAAGAGTTTGATGTGAAAGATAGGAAGCCAATATTGACTCTTGAGTAAGTACTGTGACATAATTTTTTAAAAAAAGCTTATTTGAGAAGCAAGGTGATTCATAAAATGATATTTGGGGCAAGCGAAGAGAATAGAAGGAAGGAAAAGCCATTAATTTAGTAACTTTAAGCCTAAGGTATTGACGGCCTGACATAGGGTAATGGTTCTAGAAATAAAAAGGCCAACTTTGAGAGCTACTGAGGAAGAAGAATCGCCATGTTTTTGCTGAATAACTGGATCTTGAAGCTGGGCTATCTATCAGTCAACAAGTGTTAATTACATACTGTCTACCAAGCACTATATTAAATTCTGAGGTCACAAAGAAGGGAAAAACATGATCCTTCCCCTCAAGTAGCATATATTCTAATGTAGGAAACATTGTAAATAACTAAGTACATACAAGAAATATAAAGAATAAAGGGAAGGTAACTTGAAAGAGGAATGCATTAGCAGCTGAGGAAGAAGATTTAGATAAATTTATGAATGACAAATACATAATGCATTATTAGAATAAGTTAGAATGTTAAGGGGAGTGTATTCCTAAATTTAGATGTTAATATCAGAAAAGAAAACTTTGTGCTCTCAGAAAACATCCGCAGGGTACCCTCATCAAAAAGTGAATTTTTGGGCTTGGTGAATGACAAGACTGTAAAAATATACTATTTTTAAATGTTTAATATTCTTATGCCTTTGTGACTGTGGACAATTCATTTCACTTTTCAGTGACCTGGGAAATTCTCTCAGACTATAAGTTGCAGTTCATGGACCAATCTACATTGGTAGAAGGAGCTTCCTTACTAGCATTACTTTATCAATTAAGGTCTCATTCAGAATGTAAAATGCTCAAACTAAAAAGAGAGAGAGAGAGAGAGAGAGAGAGAGAGAGAGAGAGAGAGAGAGAGAGAGAGAAAACTGGAGTATTTTAAGAAATGGTTAATTTAGAAGAAATAACTTATTTGTGGAGGGGAATTATGGTATAATGGATAATGTTCCTAGTATCAAAAGATAGATATAAATTTCATTATGGGGGCAGCTAGGTGGTGCAGTGAGTAAGAGCACTGGCGTTGGAGTTGGGATGACCCGGGATTGAAACCAGCCTCAGAAAATGAGCACCCACACATAAATAATGACTAGGTATGTAACCTTGAACAAGTTACTTAACCCCAATTGCTTTAAAAATTTTTTTTCATTATGGTTGCAAAGAAAGGGGAAATAACCATTAGATTTAAAGAGTAGTAGTTCAGAGAGTTTTCATCTTATTAAAACCTGATTTTCCTGGGAAATGAATGGTAAGATATAGTACAAAGGGGTGGCTAGGTGGTACAGTGAATAGAGAACAAGCCCTAGAGTCAGGAGGACATGAGTTCATATTGGGCCTCAGACACTTAATGCTAATATTAGCTGTGTGACCTTGGGCAAGTAACTTAACCCCAATTGCCCTCCAAAAAGCAAAAAAAAAAAAAGATATAGTAGAAAGAACACATGATTTGGATTCAGAGGATATGAGTTCAAATTCTGGCTCTACTACTTACCACTTGTGCTAATCTAGGCAAGTGACATCAATACTGTGGGCCTCAGTTTCCTTAGCTATAAAAAATTATATAATTAGACTAAATGTCCAATCTCTAAAGCTATGGTCCTGTGCTAATAGGATTTATATGAAGTTCAATCTCCCTCTGATCTTCAGTTTCCTCGGATATGAAATGAAAATAGGGGAAGACTATCTTGTATTATTGTGAGGAGTAAGTTGAATGTGTGTGTGTGTGTGTGTGTGTGTGTATAATATAGGGCACTTTGTAAACCTTAAACCTTAACATGTTCTCTAGATGTCATCTATTGTTAATAATAGATGTAAGCTTTTATAAAAAACAACAAAAAATAAAGTTTTAACTTTTTTATGGTGTATAGGTTACCCTGTACTGATGGCTACATCAGTGGAGGACAAACTCAAATTATACTCCATTGCAAACTCCATTGCAGGAGTAGCTGTGGACTATGTATATCTGAAGAGCTCAACTGGCAACTAATTTATAAGGTCACCCCCACAATCATATTTTTTATTTTTTAAAATACGCTTTTTTTGTTGTTTTTTTAAATTAATTTATTAGTTTAGTTTCAGTTAACAAGATTCAATTCCTTAGTTCCTTGATTTTCAAATTTCCTTTACTTCCCTCCCCCCTCCCCCCACGACAGCATATAGTCCAGTATAAGATATGCAAATGCATTCATATTAGACATTATTCCAATTACAAAGGTGTATTGTACTAGGTGGGATGAAAGATGGTAAGGAAGAAATAAAACCAAACAATGAAAAGAAAAAGATCATTTTGTTTGCTTCCATCAGGATTCAGGCTCAGTTCTTTCTAGTTTTATCTCTGGATGGCGCTTTTCTCACTTTCTTGAGTCTTTCAGGATTGACTTATATCACTGCATTGCTGAAAAGAGTCTAGTCTGTCATAGTTGGTCATCACAGATATGGTATGTCTGTGATTGTATACAAATTTCTTCTGGTTCTGCTCTTCTTGCTCAGCATCAGTTTGTATAAGTCTCTCCAGGTAATTGTGAAATCCATCACCTCCTCGTTTCTTATAGCACAATAATATTCCATTACATTCATATACCACAACTTGTTTAGCCATTCCCCAATTGATGGGCACCCCTTTAGTTTCCAATTCTTTGCAACCACAAAAAGGGCTGCTAAAAATATTTTTGTACATATGGGTCTTCCTCCCACTTCTATGATCTCTTTGGGATATAACCCTAGAAGTGGTATGACTGGGTCAAAGGGTATGAAATTATTTATAATCCTTTGGGCATAATTCCAGATTGCTCTCCAGAATGGTTGGATAAGTTCATAACTCCACCAGCAATGTATTAGTGTTCCAATTTGTCCACATCCTCTCCAGCATTTGTCACTTTCTTGTTTTGTCATCTTAGCCAATCTGACTAGAGGGATGTGGTATCTCAGAGTTGTTTTGATTAGCAAAAAATATGTTTTTTTAAATGACCAAAAATATATATTTCCCTTCCTGCCTCCCTCCACACACTGAAAAAGAAAGGAAGGGAAGAGGAAGAAAGGAAGGGAAGAAAGGAAGAGAAAGCAAGGAAAAAAGAAGGGAAAACAGCAAAGAAAGAAAGAAGAAAGAGATAAAAGGGGGGAAGGAAGGAAGGAAGGAAGATAGAGGGTGTGGGAGAGAGGGGGAAGAAGGTAAAAAAGGAAGAGAGAGAAGGTAAGAAATAAACCTTGTATAACATAAGCACAGTCAAGCAAAACAAATTCCCAAATTGTCTGGGTATTCTGTATATCAGTCCTTTATCTCTATGTTGTGAGTTCTTCTGGTTTACATCATTCATTTCCACCAGATTTTGAGTTATAATTTTTCCCCATTTTCCCCCTACCCACCACCCCAGAATAGCAGTCCCACAAGATATCCCCTCATACAATCTGCTCTCTCCCAATCTTCTCCCATACCCCCTTTGACTTTGCCATTAGGGCAAGGTGAATCTCTTCCCCAATGTCTGCACATCTTATCTCTCAATTACATGCAAAATAGTACTAATAATAGTATTTATATATATTTGAAACATTTAATTTTAAAACTTCGAATTTCAGATCCATTCCCTTCCTCCCTTGTCACCCACTCCCTTTGGGAAGATAAGCAATTCAGTATGTGTTGTAGTTATATAGTTATGCAAAACATTACCATAGTAGATATATTGTAAAAGACTGCTTATATTTCCCTCCCACCCATCCCACTCCCCACCTGGTCCATTCCCTTCTTTGATCCTGTCCCTCTTCGAAAATGGATACTTCCAACTTCCCCTCCCCCCAGAATGCCCTCCCCTCCTATTTTCCTTTTTTCTTAAAGCCTTTCTCCTAATGAGTACACAACCTAACTGGGCAGAGTGGGTCATGAACTCAGAAGCAGGGAAAATGGGAGGAACTAAGAGCAAACCAGTCTGAAGAAGTTCATCAGGATATTAGTGCTTATATGACTGAATTGTTATCATTATCATTGTAATGGGGGCGTGATCAACAGAAGATTAATTTTCAGAGATTGGTTAATGAACTTTGCTTGCTTCCTGCCCATGTAGAAGAGGCTGAGGAGCTTGCTTATGGAAGGGCATGATGATGTATAATGGAAGGACTCTCCTCTGGATTCAGAGTACACACAGGAAGTGTTCTGTTGGTTTTGATTCTCTGGGCACATAAAGAAGAAGAAGCTTTTGATTAGATGTTTACCCAGAACTGAACCTTTTGAAGTCATAAGCTGAACGATCACTTGTCAGGTATGTTACAGGGGGGATTCCTTTGTATATGGGTTGTTTTAGATGACAGTTAAGTCTGCTTCCAACTCTAAAATTCTGGGATTCTCTATGAACTGATGGAGAGTTTGAGTTAGCAGAGACATGAGAACAATATACATAATGACTGCAATAATGTAAACAGAAACAACATAAAAAACAGATGGAATTGTAATGACTGGTCTTGGTCCAAGAGAAAGAATTTTAAAATATAAGTCCCTGCTCTTCTTGGAGAGGTGAAGGATTCTGGATGCAAAAAGTTGCATATGGTAGCTGATGAGTTGTCTGTTTCAATTTGCTATTCTTTTTATTTATTTATTTAATTTTATTTTTAAAGCAATTGGGGTTAAGTAACTTGCTCAAGGTTACACAGCTAGTCATTATTTATGTGTGGGTGCTCATTTTCTGAGGCTGGATTCGATCCTGGGTCATCCCAACTCCAAGGCCCGAGCTCTTACTCACTGCGACACCTAGCTGCCCCTAAAGACTTTTTTTTTGAAAGGGGTAGGATAGGGCAAATGGGATTATGTGACTTGCCCAAGGTCACACGGCTAGTTTTTGCGTTAAGTGTCCGAGGAGGGATTTGAACTCAAGTCCTCCTGACTCCGGGGCCAGTGCTTTACTCACTGCACCAAATAGCTGCCCCTCAATTTGCTCTTCTTAATGGTTTTTCTTTGTTAAAATGGAGGATTCATGAACAGAGGATAGGGTAGAGTATTTTGGGAAATGTTGACACTATAAAACTAAAAGGACATCATAGAGTTAAAAAATAGAATAAATAAATGGAACCAACATAATAAATTAATGGAATCAGTATTCTTTAAAAAATGAGGGAAAAGGACTGGATGTTTCTACCATCCTTTCCAGCTTTAAATCTAATTACTCTATTGCTAAAGGTAAAAACAGAATAGTGATAGCATTTCAATCACAGGTATAATAGCAGATCTCTTCACTTTAAAGGTCACTCTGGAGCTAGATTGTAGGATACTTGAGAGCAGGGGTTATTTAATTTTTGTCTTTCTATCCCCAGTACCTAGCCCAGTACTTGGATCATAGTAGATAATTAATACATGCTTATTGACTAATTTTTTTAAAGGAGCAGCAATGACAACTTGAGTTTTCTTACTCTCTGGGGCCAATTAGTTTTTTTCTCTTTACCTGGAAGAAGAAAGCTCAGAAATCACTCAATCTTTAAGAATTTCAAAGAAATAAACTCTTTACTTATTAATGCAATTATTTCCAACTTCAGCAAATGTCTCTTAAAATGATATAACTTTTAAATCTTTGCCAAAACATTAAGATGGATAGCCTGTATTTTTCTTGTTCTTCCTCTTCCTTCCTTCCTTCCTTCCTCCCTCCCTCCCTTCTCTTCTTTCTTCTCTCTTTCTCTCTCTTTCTTTCTCCCCTCATTTCCTTCCTTCCTTCCTTCCTTCCTTCCTTCCTTCCTTCCTTCCTTCCTTCCTTCCTTCCTTCCTTCTTTCCTCCCTTCTCTCCTTCCTTTCCTCTCTTCTCTCTGTCTCTGTCTCTCTGTCTCTGTCTCTCTCACTTTGTCTTGGCAGAGTGTACATAAACATACAGTGGCTTGCTTAAATATTCAGTCTCCCAGCTCACAGTACAGTAACTTAATAATAAAATATTTTGAAGAGGGAATGAGGCTGTGGAGCTTGTGATACCACTAATGGATTTGAAGAGGATGCTAATGCATTGTAGGAGGAAGTGAATTGAGCTCTCGTGTGTAAAGGAGGATTATAAAATATAATTATGAAAAAGCAATAGTAGCAGGCTTGAGGAAGTTCTGTTGATGTGTGGGAACTACAAATGACATGTTTTGTTGATGAGAAGGAAGACTTAGATGGATATTTACTTTGCTTGCAATCTTCTTCATCCAGAAACAGGGAATGCATTACAGAAATAGCCATTTTGTGAACTCTAAAGTGAAAATTAAATAGTGTAAGATGAATCCTGACAAAAGCCGTGCAGCTATTCATTTGGAATAACAGTTGTCTAGAAAGCTGAAGCTTTCATATCAAGAGCTCCATGAAGACTCTGAGAGAAAAATACATGATATAACTGTCAAAGTAAAGGAAAACTTTTTCTGTTTTCCTTTCCTTTTCTTTTAGAAGCTCAGGGAAACTAGGGAAATTAAATAATTCATGGTCTCCAGCTGGGTGTGGGAGCAGCATAAGAGCCTTTCTGAATATCATTCCCTGGTTGCCAACACTGACAGGCTTGTTATAAATTGTGGGTATCCGTGGTGGGGAGTAGTGCCTGCCCACATGGATAGCACTGCCAAATGCCAATATTCAGGTCTCCCCATTCTTCTCTCCTGAGTTTTCTATCCTAATCTCCTCCATGGACAGGAAATGTCCATTATATCACTACTTAGGACTCTGCCTTCATAGGCAAAATGAATAAGGGGTATCATTTCTAATCTTATAATTTAGGCAAAACCAAACCAAACCAAACCCTCGTTGGTGTAAAGAACAAAAAGCAGACTTTTTGGAAAGGAGTGGGATTAATTTAGCTTCACAATTAAGATAAAATCAATCAATTTTTTTTCTCCCTGTTACCCTTTGTCTGCTTGCCCTCTTTTTCATCATAGGAAACAGACTCTCTGAAGTAGAATATTTTACTTCATCTTTCAAGGCATGAAATGTGTCTCTTAAGAAGAAAGATAGGTGTTTTAATAAACCTCCACTCAAATGAATGCTAGCCTTTAGCAATTTTTTTCACATGATATAAGTAGTGGCAGTGAGGGTTATGTGGTGGGTGATCTTGGGAATATTGTGATTCCACTGCTAGGGAGGCAGTGTAGGAAGAAAGGGGGGAGATTATCAAGAAAGCGTATTTCAGGGCCATGGAGAAGTACACTGTAGGACATTGAGGAGCAAATACTGGGATGTCACCATGGGGTGAGGAAGAGGGGAAAGAGTTCATCTGAAGAGTGTTAGTTAGGGGAGCACCCTCCCAAAGCTTCCTAATTATCTGCTATAATTACTTAAATTACTCTTGTTAATTGAGTACTAAGCTCAGTTGTTCTTATGTAACTAAGGATTCCAAGTACTGTCAGGGCCCTCTAGTTTTGGCACCCTGGAACAAAATTCCATTTGCCCTACCCTAGTTGCATATTTGCTGGCCTTCAAATCAGTCCCCTTGAAAGGAAACTGCTTATTTCAGAGATGCAGCCATCACTCCAAGCATGTCTGAAGCTTCCTTTGGAGGTAATGTATGAGTCACACCAGAAAATCAGTCTCATTTTATAGACCCATCTTGTATTAGGCTACAGAAAGTTAAGTGAGAGACTTTATTAGACAAAGTCCTCAAAATGACTTTACTGGAAGAATGTAAGTAAGAAGCAAGGATAAAATATGCCATGTGTGTGTGTGTGTGTGTGTGTGTGTGTGTGTGTGTGTGTGTGTGTGTGTGTGTTAATAGCGAATAGAATCCCTGCTTTCTCATTATGCATAAGAATGCAATTTAAAAAAATCAATAGCTGAACATTCTGTTATGTGTCCAGAAATACTGCTGAGTTATGACAAATGGACTGAATCTTTGGCAATCTAAACTATACTTTTAGCTGGACTAACTTGCTTAAAAAAAGAAGCTTGATAACCATTTGTAAGACAGAGTCTGACACTTGGCTGACAGTGATTTTAATTGAACTTAATCTACTCAACAGACAAAATAGGCAAAACACCCCATGAACTCAAATCCATGAAATATGACATATTTCTGTTGATGATCGTAACCTGCAGAGACTCTGTGATGCTGAAGATGGAGTCTGATTTCTAAGGTTGGCTGAAAGATATTGAATTGACTCATTGTAGCTTGTGAAACAAAAAAAGTATGGAAAATCCTTCTGTTCAGTTTACAATGCTTATCAAGTGTTCACAACAAAAGGTATGGGATTTTAAGATAATAACCAAAAACAAATCATAAAAACACCAGAAAGTTGATGGCTGGCCATACCCCATGCCTGGGATGTTCTCCCTCCTCACCTTCACTTCATAGAATCCCTTATTCTTTCAAGAGCTAGCTCAAGGACTACCTCCTGCATGAAATTTTCCCTGATTGCTCCAACTGCTAGTGGATCTCCAACCTATACTGACTTGTATTTATTTTGTATAAGTTCTGAATATGTTTATGTAATGGCAATGGGATTTGAAGATCTTCCATGCCCCTTGTATTGGCAAGCAAATAGGTACTTAGCACTTAGTTTCAAGTTAGTAATTGTGTCAAGTATTAAGACCTAGAAATTGTGAATTCCACAATGGGATGAACTTGCTGATGTAACAGGAAGTGGTGGGGCAGGGAGGAGCTAATACCATATATAAGGAGAGGCCCAGTCTAGAGAGGGAAGAGATTTGGAGGACAGAACTTGTGGTGGCAGAAGTTCTTCTGAGAGCCAGCCAGAACTTCTGCTGAGATTTTTCTGCTGAGGATTTTTAAGAGCCAGCCAGAAATTCTGCTGAGAACTTCCAAGAGCCAGCCCCATGAGTGAAGAGAAGAGGATCCTTGTTTGAGGGAGTGAGTGAGGAGAGGAGGATCCTTGCTTGAGGGCACCTGTTTTGTTGTGAAGATTTGGGAATGAGGGTGTTCACTGCATTATCTATGTATACCAACTTCATGGTTACTGTAATGATTTCGACCTACTGGTTTTGGGACTCCGTTTTCTGGCATCAGAATAAAGGCTTTGGTTCTGTCCTCCATGTGGAGAGCCTGTTACATTTTGTGATTCACAACTATACCAGTATATTCATAACAACTGTGAGTGTTGTGAATATTGCATTGTTGTTACAACATATATCTAGATACACATTACATCCCTTGGTAGAAGGTGAGCATTTTGTTTTTGGAGGGCAATTGGGGTTAAATAACTTGCCCAAGCCACACAGCTAGGTTTTTATTTGTGTGTGTGTTAAGTGTCTGAGGCCGGATCTGAACTCAGGTCCTAGTAGGTGAGCATTTTGGAGGAGAGACTGTTTCATTTTTGTCTTTGGTGCCTGGCACCAAATAAATGCTTAACAAATACATGTTGATTGATAGTAATTGAATTTAATTAAAACTAGACCACATATTAGTTTTGAGTTTTAAAAGAGGGGTCAGGGTATATGATCATCAAATATTCATAATAAAAGCTTATATTTTTATATTCAATTCAATAAATATTTATTAAGCACCTACTGCATGCCAGGCACTATGCTAAGCACTGGGGATACGAAAGGGGCACAGGATAGTCCTTGCCCTCAAAAAATTTACAATCTAAAGGTACAGTAGCTTAATGTTTACAAAGTACTTTCCATTACCCTGTGAGGTAGTTGGTTTAGGTATTTTATCAGGCTCATTTTACAGATGGAGAAATTAAGGAGCAAAGAGGTAAAATTATTTGATTATACATAGCTAGTAAATGTCAAAGATGAGACTTAAGCTTAGATTATCTAACTCAGAGTATCAGAGTATGTTTCTCTTTCTACTGTGCTGTCTTGCCCAATGTACACTAGTAAAGTTTTTAATCTCTATTGGGAAAAGACAGTATGAAACCAAAATTGTTTTATTGGAGGTTTCTTTGATTAATCAAAATGAGGAAAGATAGAGAGGGAAGAAAAGATCATGAAAGGCAGCATCTGGGGCTTTTACTTTTCTAACCATGAACACAACCAAAATGCTGCTCAGGGAAAGTGGGGTCTACATTTAATTAGCAGATATAGACAATGTAAAAGGCAAGCTTCATATTGATAAGGCAGAAACTAGTTAAAAACAGCAGAAGGGACTTTAATAAAAATGGAATACTGGAGCTTTCGATACCAAGGAAAGATTCAGAGACTATTTGTAGCCTAAGATTAACTTAAGTAGTGATTGAGTACAATTCTAGGTTGAATAGATACCATGTTGTAATCAGTTCTTTTTCTTTTAAATATTGTTGAAGATTGTGTTTCATATAAAGGTTAATTTAATTTAAATATTTGATAAAGTGGACTATCCTCATTCTGGTATGAAGGTGACTCTATTTTGTCAAAGACTAGTAATGCCTTCATTTTAGTGGGCTCTATCAATGTGGAGAGGTTTCAAGTACAAGCCAAGCAGTGAGATTGTCTGATTATTGTCATAGGACCAACACAGTTAAGTTTGGAGAAGATCATCACCAGCGATTGAATGCTAACTGATGTTTTTTAACCTCAAAATTCATTAAATTATTTACTGATAGAATTATAATTGAGATGAGTAAAGAGAGCTACCCACATGGACGAAATCACTGATTCTAGAAATGTTGTTGAAATATTGAAGTAAATTTAATTTTATGGAAAAATTATACTATATTAGTCTTTTACCCATTAGAATGTAAGTTTCTTGAGGGAGGGAACTCTTTTGCTCTTTGTCTTTCTATCCCTAATGCTTAGCAGTGCCTTGTACATAGTAGTTGGTTAATAAATGTTTTTGTTTTTGCTGTTGATTGTTCCTTTTAATTATCTACATCTGAAGTAAGTTGTAGGCCTATGCTGTTCTAAACAAGTTACAACAGTGGTGTTAGCTTCTTGAATTAGAGGTATAATGCCAAACTAACCTGGCATAGAGGGCATGCCTGGCAAATTCAACCTTATTTCAGTGATGGAAATGTCACATAGCTTTATAACATTTCGATTCTACCTCATTTTTGAAATGTAAGTATCTTTATTCTGTTTGGAATGCATGAGGCAAACATGCATGTAGGGATTAAGCCACTGGTTGCCTAATTTGAAACAAATGAATATAATTTTAGTTTGAAGCAAATATATAGAAAGCTCAGCTAGGTGGCACAGTAGATAGAGTGCTGGGCCTGGAGTCAGGAAGACTCATCTTCCTGAGTTCAAATCTAGCACCAGACAATTACTATCTGTGTGATCCTGGACAAGTCTCTTAACTCTATTTGCCACATGTTTCTAAGCTAGAGAAGAAAATAGCAAACCACTCCAGCATCTCAGTCAAGAAAACCCCAAATGGGGTCACAGAGAGTCAACAATTACTGAAAAACAAGTGAACAGCAATATAAACCTTGAATTGGTTGTACATCAGTTATTCTTCTTACAAAAAATGTAGTTTGTCAATATGAAAACCATTTTATCCCATAGCTATAGAGCCTCATGCAGATATCAAGATACGACTTCTTTTTCATTGTTCTCAATTTCACTGCTTTCATTAGGTGAGACTCTTTAGACAACTAGACCATGTTATCACACAATGAATGCCATTTGGAGCATATTTCTACTACTAACTGCAATGATGGAGGGCAGATGTTACATGCCCTTAAGTTCACCTTTTACAAAACTATCATAAGTATGCACAAATCTCTGCATTTTATCTTAAGGCAATTATGTCCTCAGAAATCCATGCACTGAAATTTCTGAACCTTTAAAATAAAGAGAGAATTGGGCTTGAAAACATTTTTATTTAAGGCAAATCTTCATAACTCCCAGTATCTCTTTTATGCGAATGAAGTCAAGGAAAGGATGACATTTCCAGAGATTTGTTATCCCTCTCTGTTGTTTTGATTATAATGGTAGCTGCATTTTACAATACTTTAATGTTTACAAAGTTCTTTGTATACTCTTGTAACCAGGTGTTCAAAGTCTATTTGCATAAGAGTCTCCTCACTGGTGAATATTGATTACTCAATGTTCCTTATACATGAGGAGCAGAGCTGGTGAGAGCTTGGGAAGGAAGAGATGCTGGTCTTCTGACCTTTATCTGTAAGAGAAAAGACATTCATTCCCTGAAAGGAGAAAAAGACTTTGGACAGAAGAGATGTAAAAGAACCAGTATCTTTATCATGTCTCTGTCTTTAGCTTATCACAGTAAGGAATTGGGGGATTTCCCTTTGAGTGAGACCAGGGACTCTTGGTTGAGCTAATATATCTCTTTCCCAGTTGGAGAAATGCATATGGTTTCTCCAATTTCTGTTTGCTCTTGGCTTAGACAAATGCTTTTATTTGCTATTATTCTCTATATGTAACCTTTGAATAAGTGGCATCTATTAGGAAGAGATCAAGCCTTGAGGCATAGCCACTCCTTCCCTGTTAAGGGATAACAATTAGAAGTAAAAAAAAAAACTGTTTTGGACATGGATAGATATAGTTCTAGACTGCCTCTGAGGAGTACAAAGTGGACACTCTGATGGCCAAAATCTTCTGCTCCCCTCCTGGTAGAAATCAGTCTCCATTGAAGAGGATTAGGTAGAAGAGACACTAGAGATCTATTCATGCTTCCCTTCAAGCCACATCTAGGGAGACCCCTGTGGATATGGATGCCTCCTATACACAACACGCACATACCCACAGACCCATTATGCTCTATATTGTCATACAGTGGCAAAGGAGCATGATTACTTGTGCCATGGGTGCCAGTGCTAAGGAGTGAAAGTAGAACTGCCATTACTCACTCAGTGAGGCATGGGTAGAGTACTGTTCACCTGAAAAAGATCTGGGGGTTTTAGTGGACTATGCGTTCAGTGGTACACAGACCTATAGAGGATATGTGGTTTTGTAAGCATGGGAAACCCCAGCTTTTCTGACTTGTTGGGTAAGTCCTAGGAATTGGAGGAATATGGAGATTAAATGACCTTCCAGGCTCAGAAAACTAGTAGCTGTCAGGGATACAGTTTAAATTCAGGTCTTCTTGATTGCAAATCCAACATTCTCCCCACTATACTATCTTTTTAATCGGTGTGATATCACAACCTGAAAAAGCTCAAGCAAACTTAAACTGTGCTGAGAGGCACAGATTTCAGAAGCCAGGAGGTGATAGGCCTGCTAACTATATAGGATCTCCACCTGGAGTATTGTTTTCAGTTATAGATGCTACATGTTAGGAAGGAGTGTGACTAGTTGGATAGAATCCAGAGGACAACCTGGGAAATAAAGCTCAAGTAAGGAAATTTGAAGAGTCTAAGAATATTCTAGAGAAGAAGAAAAAATGACTTAGGTGGGATATGATAGTTTTCTTCAAGTGTTTGAAAGTCTATCTTGTTGAAAAAAGGTTAAACTCGATCTTCATCTTCTGGGGGCTTCACCTGGGAGCATTGATGGAAGTTGCAAAGAAGAATATTTAGAATGCATTTGAGGGAAAATATACTAATGATTAAAATATCCAAAAACTGAATGGGCTTTCTAGGTTGAGATTACTTCCCACACAGTAGAGATCCTTTGTAACAGGTTGGACCACGACTTGTTGGGTATGTGTCAGAGGGGATTCTCTGTTTGGGTATGGCTTGGATATAGGGGTGTTTGGGTAAATGTTTAACAAATGTGTGTTAAAAAAGAATGTATACTTTAAAGTTTATTCTGCACTATTAATATGTCATCATATTCTTAAGTCCAGATAATCAATAAAACAATAAATCAAGCCTCTTATATATATAGTATTTGCCAGTTTATGGGAAATGATGACACAGAAAATTTTACAATTGGCTCTTGTGAAATAGTTCAAGCTGGCTGTAGCACATCTCTGCAGAGAAGACCCTAGCAACTGATGTAATTAGGAAATATTTTAGTAGACAGTGGTGCCAGCACAACCTGGTTTGGACTCTACCTGGCTTCCTGAAATCCTTTCCAACTCCAAGATGTTGTGATTCTCTGCATTATAGACTTTGAAGGTGCTCTGAAGTTTTATGATACTGTACATTTTTTCTGAGTGGGGAAGCCAAGGCAATTGGGGTTAAGTGACTTGCCCAAGGTCACACAGCTAGTAAGTGTGTCAAGTGTCTGAGGTCGGATTTGAACTCAAGTCCTCCTCATTCCAAGGCCAGTGCTCTATACATTGTGCCACCTAACTGCCCCAATACTGTACATTTTTATTAATATGTCAGAATGCCATTTGTATTAAAGAAGTTAGGGTCTTTGCCAGGAAAGGGATTCATCTTTTGAGTTGAAGCCTGTTGAACATTTAGAGATACAATACGAGGAAATAATGTTAGGGCTGGGTGATAGAAAGTGGCTTAAATTTTTTTTGTGTTTGTGGGGAATCACATTCACCTAGCTACAGGTCCAGCTAAATTGAATCGCTTAGCAAGTCTTTTTAGACAGCAGTGATAGGTGGGAGACCATGTAAACATGTACAGTGAGAGCAAATTTCTAAGCAGAATTATTTGCAAGGTAGGAGTTTGGCAACTTTTTAAGAGTGAAAAGTCATTTTGTGGTAATACTTTTAGACTTTAACTTTTAAAAGATCTGCATTCTCTTTATTCATATAAGGATTGTACCTGAGATTCCAATATCAAGGGAATTCCCAGATGGGGAAACCTCCAATGGAGGTTAGTATCTTCACTGAAATTACTATCATAAAGTTGTCTAGAGTGCTGAGAGCTTTTATGACTTGTACAAAATCACACAGTCAGTACTTAGTATTTTCAAATGTGATTGGAGAAAAAGAATATGAGACTTCTGGATTTGAGCTCTAATGCCCCTCCAAAACAACAAACTGGTTGTTCAGAATAAGTTAAGGTTTGGTGAGATGAGTCAACATGTAGGTACAGATTCATTCATTTATTTTGGCTCCAAGAACTTTGCTCTGTACATAAAAAGCCATATGTATCACTGGAGCCAAATGCTGACCCCCGGTATAGTGGAAAGTCCCACCCTTTTTCCAGACCATGTTCCAGGTGAAACAGAGGGAAGCACTGTACTGTGGTGGGAACAACATTGGACTGATAGTCAAGATCTCTGTGTTCCACTCTGACACTAATTAACCATGTACTCTTGGGCAAGTGTTACGGCTATATGTTCTGCATCAAGAGGAGTGGGACTGACTGCCAGCATCCAGGTCTGGGGCTTGCTGCTTGTTACTTCAGGGCTGTGAGGAAGAAGGAGGGAAAGAAAGGAAGGGAAACAACCAGAAATTTCAAAACTGAACCAAAATGCAAGCACTAGTCAGGTTTACATGAGACAAATTGGCAAAATAAATGGTGAAAATTTGACTCAACTATTCAGGAAAGAACAAAGAAAGACAAAACTCCAGGAACTGGAAGATAGAAGAAGGAAGAAGTTGATCTAATAATGTCTCTCTTTGCAACCTTGTTTTAATGTAGAGCTAGAGTGCATCAGCTACAAATATCTTTGCATGTAAGAGAAGAAAGTTCATAGTTCAGAGCTCAGGCACCCCTCTTATTTTGCAGATGAGAAAACTATGTTCCCCTGGAAATGAAAAACCAGACACCTAACCTCTCTGCTCTCAGTTTGATTGCAGAGGACCAAAGATGAAAACATTACATATCTCCTGATAGAGAGAGAATGGACTCAAGAAACCGAACAAGGAATACATTTTTGGATGTTGACTGGAAATCTGTTTAACTCAACTACACCTATTTTGATAATTTCTCTTTTTTTTTCTAAGTGTTCAATTAGGGCCGTGGTTAGGATAGAGGGGAGAAAGATTAAATGCTTATGAAATAAATTAATTAAAATGTGAAAGAAAGAATGAAAATGACTTCTTGGTATACTCTGGAAAAGAAGAATGTTTTTTGGAAAAATGTCCCAAGTAGCAGTGAAGTGGGTAAAGTCTGGAGAAGCAGAGAAATGGGCTAGAGGAATGACTGGATTGTAGTGAACACGTTTATGATCCTTTTTGCTTTCTGGTCTACTAAAATACGTTACTTTTGTTTCACCCAGGACAACAGTCAGGTAAAGTTAAATGTGTGACTGCTAAGTAAAAATTTCACAGAGTGAATTCCCAGTAAAGGAGCACCCCACTCTTTTTATTCTCCGTGTTCTTCAGGACCTCCTAGATGTAATTCAGGTGGAAAAAAAAGCAAACTGCATTGGGAGGTAGTATGACATAGTGAAGAGATTGCCATACAGGAGTCTCATTGTGGCTGGACTGGAGCATTACCTAGGTCCAGCAAATGGAACTTTGTCCCATTAAGATTTAGAGTACTGACAGCAGTCAGCCTGGAGCCTGACAGAATTTAGCTGCCTTTCTACCCTCAGCCTCTTTAGGCATGCAGATTTCCAGATTACATAGAATGTCCCTGCCATTAGGAGTTTTGGTCCTCCAAGTGTGAATTGTAGAGAGAGGAGAGAGGATGATAGAATAGGGAAGGGAAGGAGAGGATGGAAAGGGAGTGGAGGGAAAGGGAGGAGAGAAGGGAATCGAAGGAGAGGAGAGGAGGATGGCAAATACAAGGGGAATGGATTTTCTCTGTATGGACATTTTTACCTTGTCTCTGTTCTAATGACTCATATTTTAAGTCATGATTCTTCTCTCTGAGTTATGCACTCTCTGTCTGCAACCAAGTGCACTGACGCATTCTCTTGCTGTACACGGGTTTGCCCATTTAATCAACCATAGCTGTTCACTTCACATAGAGCATGTCACATTTGACAGGTTTATCACAAGACTGTGGGGTCTATTTTCCACTGCACCAAGGAAACCTTCCCCATTAGCGATAGCAGGAGTTATGTTTATGCATGAAGAGAGAATGTTCGATTGCGCAATTCCATTCCTCCATTGTAGGCACAAGCCCAGCTCCCACTTATCAAGTGGGCCTATTAGTGGATATTCAACTGCATTGGGGAATCAGTCCTCTGTATATGGACTTGTACTTCAGAAATAATTGCTGCTCACTGGTGGTAAAGATCTCTGTGACATCCAAGCTTTAATGGTGAAACGAATGTCTTTCCCATTCCATGCCAGAGTATTTATTTGTAACCATAAATGCCTCGGACTCAAAATCATAATGAATTCCTTTCTAGTGAGGCTCCGAACAATATCATTTTGTGTTCGTCTTAGAGTTCAACTTTTCCTACAAGCTTATAAGGAGTGTTTCTTCCCTAAAAGTTGAGGTTGAAATGAATATCAAAATATGGCTTGTATTTCAGATCTGACTTTGCAGCTAACCATGCGACCTTGGAAATATCATATATATTACCTCTTAGGACCCCAGCTTTCTCATCTGTAAAATAAAGGGTGTTGGCTAAGATTTGTGGTCTAGTGGAAAAGCACTGAACTAGAAGTGAGGAGACCTTGGTTTTGGATTGATTTCTGTAATTAACCAGCTATGTGACCTCGAGAAATACATGTACTGGGGAAAAGAGGACAGGGTTTGGCATCAGAAGAGGCTCAAATACCACCTAGATCAGTTAGTACTATCTGTGTAATATCAAACCAGTTATTTAACCTCATTGAACCTTAAAAACACATTAGTAACATCTGTAGTATTTACCTTATAGGGCTATTGAGGATCAAATGAGATAAAGTATGTGAAATGTTTTGCAAACCTTAAAAAGAACTGCATAAATGCCAGTTGTTTTTATTTACCTTACCTCCAGGGGCCTCAGTAAAATGAAAGGGCTAACTGAAATTCGCCATATAGTGGAAAACACTGGACCAGGAATAAGTCCACATGGGTTCAATATTCATCTCTGCTGCCAACAGAGTGTATGAACTTGGCCAGGCTTCTGGGGGTGAGGGTGTGTCACAGTTTTCTCTAATGTAATATGAAGGGATCAAGCTAGATCAACAACTCTCAAACTTTTTGGCCTCAGGATCCTTTTATATTCTTAAAAATTACTGAGGACCCTTCAAAGAATTTTGTTTATGTAGGCTATATCTATTGATGCTTACTATATTAGAAATTAAAACTGATACAGTTAATAAATATTTATAAATTCATTTACAAATAACAACAAACCAATTGGATATTAAACTCATATATATATATATATATATTTTTTTTTTTTTGTGCTTTTTTGAGGGCAATTGGGATTAAGTAACTTGTCCAAGGTCACACGGCTAGGTTTTTGTTTGTGTGTGTTAAGTGTCTGAGTCCTTCTGCCTCCAGGGCCGGGGCTCTACTCACTGCACCACCTAGCTGCCCATTACATATGTATATATTTATACATATACACATAAATATATAGGAAATATGTTAATAAAATAACTATATTTTCCAAAACAGAAAAATAGTGAGAATGGTTATATTGTTTTGCATATTTTTCCAAATTTCTTTAATATCTTGGCTTATAGAAGAAAGATAAATTCTCATACCTTCTGTATTAGTTCTGTTACTATATTATTGTTTTAGTTAAAGTTTAGGAAGAAAATTCAGCCTCAAACATTAAGGAGTTAGAATAAGGAGTAATATTTTAATAATCAAATAATATGCTACTATTTTTATGAAAATAACTTTGACTTTGTAGACCCCATGAGTCTTGAGGACCCCAGAGGTTCAAGGACCACACTTTGAGAACTGCTGCGTTAGAAAATCTCTTGCGTCCTTTTTAGCTCAGATATTCTAAGGTTCTATGAACGTAGCTTTCTTCTCTCTCAAATAGATGGGCATTCTGTTCCTTGAAGGAATGATTTTATAGCCTGTTTATATGTACATCCTGCCTCTTTGTGGTTTGTCAACAACATTTTCTTTTTGATGTTAACAAACCTTTTTAATGGGTTTGAAGCTCATAAGGAATTCCTGACTTTGGTACTTCATCAATTTATTTTATGATATAATGTACTCCTTCCATCTAGGCAGCAAGGTGGGACAGTGTTTAGAGCACTGGGCCTGGAATCAGGAAGACATGAATTGAAATTCAACCTCAAATACTATTTGCATGGCTCTGAGCAAGTCATTTAGCTTCTGTCTGCATCAGTTTTTTCAACTCTAAAACGGGGATCATAATGGCATCTACCTCCCAAGGTTATTGTGAAAATCAAATGAGATATTTATAAGACACTTAGCATAGTGCCTGGCACATAATAGGTGCTTTAAGACACTTAGCATAGTAACTGGCACATAGTACATGTTTTAAGACACAACACAGTGTCTGTCACATAGTAGGTGCTTAATAAATGTGTGTTTCCTTCCTTCAGGTTCACCATCATACTAGTTCTTGTGAGAATGAAGTATAAAATCATGGCCCCTGACCTCAAGAAACTCAGAATCTAGCTAGAGATGCTACAAGATTAACACACTTGAAATGAGAATAAACAAGGCAATTTATTATAGTGTTAAATTGTGTGGTAGAGAGTAGTATAGTAGGGAGATCATGAAGACAGGGATAAAGTCCAGGAAAGATTGGTGGAATTGGTGGAAGGATATGTCAGGTGATTGAAAGAGCATTGGATTTTGGAGTCAGAAGACTTTGCGGTTTAAATTTCACTTCTGCTATTTACTAGCTATGTGACCTTCAGTGAATCACTAAGCATTACTCTGTATCCAACTATAAATTGAAGTGAAAGTGCCAATTTGAATTAGTAGATAAGTTCCTAATTGGAAGCAGTTCCCTTTACCAATGAACTCACAAGTGTTTCCAGATCTGGTTTGTGTGTTTAATTGTTTAAACTTTTTTGTCTCTGTCTTCCTCTCTGTCTGTCTTTCTCACTATCTCCCTTTCTCTCTCCCTCCTTCCTTCTCTCCAGTTTTTTTTTTTTTTGTCTCAGTCATTGAATGGAATGCAGGAATGAGAAGAGGACAAAACACATTGGATCGTCACCACTAGGTTGCCCTTGTTGTCCATGCGGTAGAACTGAGTTTGTAAAAAAGGTCCTTGTGCTAAGTCAAATAGTAATACAACTTAAATAATTTTATGTCAAAAATAGTTTTATCATTTTTGTGATTGGTTATATATGAAGGTGTGTTATCTCTCATGTATTACACACAGTTGATAAATGTGTTTATTTGTATATACTTTTATATACTAATTCATAATTTTGTACACTAATTAATGTCTATGGGAGGGCTCATTCCTGTTTACAGGATGTCTCAATAATTTTAGTGTAGCTTTAAGCTTTAGTATGTTAAACCTATTGTTTTTATACAGGTTTTATATAGCTTATTGTAAGCTAGTTCTTTGGTACAAAACGGAAGACTTGCTAGTGAGGGCATGATAGTAAATGCCAGAGGCAAGACTTGGACCAAGGTTTTTCTGATGCTAAGGCCTGCCCTTTATCCACTGTGCTGGTTGCCTGGACTTGTGATTTCATTGGCATAGGGATTTATCTCCTCATGAGGAAACTCTGTTAACAATGCTGATCAACAGTCTGTTATTTCAGAGATGTTAATGATATGCATCAGCAGAGGGAGTTTCCTCTCCTGGAGGTCCTTCCCTACATCAGTGGCATCAAACACACAGCTGGAGTGGCTGCACATTCCACACTCCCAAGTATGACCAGAACTAGATTAAAATGTAATTGAAAAATATTTGACAAAATAAATAAAAATTCAATAAGACATAGATAACATTACATTTTAAAACTAAGTCAATATCCTGTCAGCAGGAATCCTTTTGTAGGGATTAGTGACCCCAGTTTCTTTTCTTTTTTACATTAATGCATATTTATGGAATAAAACAAGCACTTCCATAACATAGCACCATAAAAAGATGTACATAAAACTATAAATCTACTAAGTATATAACCTGCTATTTCTTTCAAGTATACAACAAAATTATCATGTAAATTTCTTTTCTTCTTCCCTTTTTTTCTACCCTCTCTCTGCTCCCCAATCTAGAGATGGCTACAATTAGACACAAATAGGTACATATAAAAATATTATATACATATTTCTATTTATCAGTCCTTTTTCTGAATGCAGATAATATCTTGCTTTATATGTCCTTTATAATTAATTTGGGTATTTACAATAGTCAAGTCTTTCCATGTTTTTCTAAGATCATTGAGCTCATCATTTCTTATAGCACATTAGTATTCCATCATGATCATATACCACAACTTGTGACCTCAAATTGGAGTTAGATATCACTGCCCTATACTATAGAGAACAAAGGCCAGGAATCATTCCTCTGTGGGGTGTGTGTGTGTGTGTGTGTGTGTGTGTGTGTGTGTGTGTGTGTGTGTTGTGTGCGCATGCATGCCTCACTCTTCCTGTGTATACATGCATATATATGTGTGTTTATGCGTGTATACACACTCCTATATATATATATATATGTATACATATATATACAGATATACACACAGTCACATATTATATATATCACATTATATTAGTTACCAGATTTTATACTGAAAGAGTTAGTTCTGATTATCTAGAGATTTAGAGAAATCATGAGATTGAAACCTCTGATGTCTTTTCTCACTGCCCTAGCAGTCCTTCAGACACAATAAATACTTAATTATCTGAACAACCACAGAGGAGTGGTTATATTGTAAGGCCCTGGATATCTCAAAGACAATGTGTCAGGTAATTTTTAAGCCACTGATTAATGCCTGTGGGGAAAACTTATTCCTATAAGGGGTCAGTGTAGAAAGTTACTTCATCATTCTTTTGGACAGGAAAAGTTCTCTTCCAGTTGTGGCTCAGTACTTATTAATAATTTAACTAAACATGATTCTAAGATTGGCAACTCTTGAAAAGCATCTGAGGAAAATAGAAATTTTAATTATCTGAGTCAAAAGAGACATTTTTTTTACTATCATTCTGTCTTATAATTGAAAATTCATTAAGAATTGGAACACAGTCGAGTTAAATTAAGACAATATCCAAAATATCCAAAACATTTTCTCACTTTTCTTGTAATCTTGTTGGACAAAATAAAGTCGAGTCTTTCTAGTGAAATAGGACAGTATTAAGGAAGACAAGAAATACTAACAAAGGGTTTATTATCTTATAATTGAGCCAATTCTACAGGAAAACATTGGTGGAAGGGGATATGTGGTAGGGGGAAGATAAAAAGTAAGATACAGAAGAAACAAAAAATAGGAAAGAATATTTTTGTAGAAAGATCTCCACTAGCTAGTCCCTGTGTACTGATTTCTTCATTCTCCCCTATGTGTATATAAATTAGTCCCGAGATCTTGGGAATGGAAGATCAATGAGTAGTTTCAGGATGGGGAAATTAAGAACTTTTTAAGGGAAATTTGTTTTGCTTTGATGGGCAGGGAAAGGTTTGTTTGTTTTTCCCCAGTGTATACACATACATACATACACATACATAATATATGTACACACACACACACACACAATTCCTCTGAACCTCAATTCTCTTATCCAAAAAATAGGTATAACAACTGTAATATGGATCTTAAAGAGTTGTTGGAAATTTCATATATGATAATGTATATAAAGTACTTTGCAAATTTTAAAGCTCTATATGTCAGTTGTTATTGTTATGCCTATATATACATATGTGTGTATATACATATATACACAACATGTACATATACATATATGTACATATGCACACATATATAGCCATGTGTTTCACAACCTTGTCCATTTTTGGATTTCCAAGTTTTTATTCTTTCTTGGCTCTTTGGCTTCTCCTACCAAGATAAGAGCTGAGAGACAACTCTTAGCCAGCGTGTTTCTCCAGTAATCCATTCTCTCTCCTTCCTTCAAATGACTGGCAGAGAAAAGAACTGTTTCCTGTTTCAGCCCTATAGTATGAGAATTCATGTGCCATGTTGAATCTGTGTAGCAGCAAGCACCCCAACATCCCCAGGGTGGCTGCCAACACAGGTTCTTAGATCTGCTTTTCTAAAGGAAAGCAACTCAAAATGGGTTAACAAGCTTACTTTAATCAATCAAACATATATCATTTACCTAGTTCAGGGGAAAAAGGTCAGCACCTCGAACTTCAAAGTATACAGACAGAACTCACAAGACAGAGAAACAAACAGATCAAGCAGACAGGCTTCCAAATTGTCCAACCATTAAACAGAGAGGGAAACATCAACATATGGGTTTTCAAAGCCAGGGGGCTCTCAATAGCGTGTCATTTGGTCAAATCACACAACACTTCTCAAAGTGAGACCCAAAGCAAAGCCTCACATCAGGGATTATAAAGCCTTCTCCAGGGTCAGAGAATGTAACCACCCTCTTGACCCACTGCCCAATCACACAGCATCTAGGTGTGGGCATTCCTGAAAACCAAGCCTCCTACCACAGGCTCCATGTAACCACATTCAGCCTATTAGGGGGCAGAGTATATTTTCAAATCAAGGAAGGTTCTCTGAGTCTCTTAAGCCAATCGAAGGGCCTAGGGGCAGGGAAGATCTTTAAATCTGCATTTCCATTACAGTCTGTCATTAACCCTTTGTTTGTATTGGCCCATCCATAGGGTATCATACCCACTTTTGTTGTTTAGCCATAAATTAATAACCTTTCAGAACTGGATTTCTGAGTTATTGTTTTTCACTTCTATGTTTATGTGTGAGTAGGGTTCAGGTGAGTATGAGACATCAAAAAGTCCCTTCTACTCCCTCACAAATATCTCTCCTATGTTGTCTATCAGTCATTTAGGTTAGTGAGTTCTTCTTCTTAAAAGCAAAAAATTAATGGTTAGAGAATGCTCAAGGAAGATGTAAGTTAAAAATTACTTTTTTTTTTGTTATTCACTAAGTGGGTGACCACAGGGAAGGCACAATTCCTCAGTCTCAATTCTCACACCCAAGAAAGAGTAGAACAATAATTGTAATATAGATCTTATAGGTTGTTGGAATGTTCAACCATAATAATGTACGTAAAGTACTTTGCAAATTTTAAAGCTCTATGCAAATTTTAGTTGTTTTTGTTGTTATACCTTTAGCTCGTTTATACTCAATTATGAATTCTTGTCATAATCATATTGGTAAATTGTGTACTACATCAGGGAGGAGGAAAAGAGAGGGGAAAAGAGATAAAATATGACACTCAAAACTTAAAAAAAAACCCAAATGTTAAAAAATTGTTTTAACATATAAGTGGGGAAAATAAAATATGATTAAAAAAAGAAAGAAAATCAGATTGGTTTCTTCTGAAAAAAATATGGTCACTTAGGGAGTTTTGATTTGGAGTTCGGAAAAAAAGAAAGATAAGCTTAGAAAAGAGGGCACTGGAGAGGAGTACAGAATGGTAATGAAGGACTTTGGTCTCATGAATGGGGGAGATGAAAGGAAAAGTTACCAGGATGTGCAGACATTGAGTCAAGTCAAGTCATCAAGTATTTAGTAAATGCTACTATGTTCCAGGCACTGTGCTAAGCCTTGGAAAAGAAAGACAATCTGTGGCCTCAAGGAATTCACATTCTTTCTTTGTCCCCTTAATATAGATTTTATTTTTTTCACAATTACATGTTAAGACAATTTTTAAAAACATTTAAAACAGTTTAAAGTTCTAAATTCTATTTTCCCTCCCTTTGCCTGTCCTTGTGATAGTAAACAATCAGATATGGGTTATACATGTGAAATAATATAAAATAAGGGAATTTACATTCTAATTCTAACTGAAGAAAACAATACATATGAGGGAAGAACAGGGAATGAGTAGGCAGTTGTAAGCATAAGCAAGGTGGGATTTTTGTTGTTTTTCTTTCTGGAGTTCAGTTTCCCAGGCTCAGGCTAAATTGTAAACATCTGAAGGATTAATCTCCTTTGAACCTTAATAATTCACAGCTATGCTGAGTCCTGTAGGTTTCATGCCTTCTGGCTCTGAGCCAATCATGGGCCAAGTCTTTGTTATTTATTCTGTGAGGTTGGCATTTTGTTTTGGGGGTTAGCTTTTGATTTACTGGACAGGCCTCTGAGTAGCTGTTTGTTGAGAGCTCCCCCTTTCCCTCCAATATTCAGATGTTGGTGCTCTTCCAGTATCATGGTATGTATAGGTGGTTGTATTACTTTGTTCAGATAGTTGGAGTCCTGTCTGTTGAATCTCTGTGCTAATTTCTCTGCTTATACTTTCTACTTATCTGTAATTAAAGTAAGATTGTTGATCCCCTTTAAAGTTATCTTTCCTTTAGAAAAGCAGACCAAAGTACCTGTGCTGGCAGCCATCTTGGGTGTGCTATGGTTCTTGCTATTACAGCAGTAGGTACTTATGCGATGTCATGATGGAAAAGAGTTGGAATAGAATTGAAGAATGACTGGCCTATGTCCTTCTTCAAAATGGAAGTTCTGGGAGAATTTCAGGAATGGGAAGAGGGGCCAGTGGGACAGAGGGATCTTTTGAGGTGAGAAGTCAATTGAGGCATGGTTGATAAAGCCTAGAGACTACTGAATGGGGCTGGGAAAGGAAAGAAAAGAAAAAGTAGAGAAGAAAAGTAAAACGTGTGGGAGAGAAACATTGTGACAAAGTCAGTAGAGAGTTGGTCTTAGGGTAAGGAAATCCCAGGCTCAAGTCTGACCTCTGACACATGCTGGGAGTGTGAACCCCTGGGAAGAGTCCCCTTATCCTTAGCTGACTCAGCAAACTCTCTAAAATAGGTATTCTGAATCCAGGGTCTGTGAATAACTATTGGTTTAAAAAAAATATTTTGATAAATGCATTTCAATATAATAGGTTTCTTTTTTTATCAAATGCTTTATCAACTTCTGGTTTACATCATTCATTTCTACCAGATTTTGAGTTACAATTTTTCCCCGTTTTCCCCCTACCTACCGCCCCAGAATAGCAGTCCCACAGGATATCCACTCATCCAATCTGCTCTCTCCCATATCTTCTCCCATGCCCCCTTTGACTTTTCAAGTAGGGCAAGGTGAATCCCCATGCCCCAATGCCTGTACATCTTATCTCCCAATTATATGCAAAATAATATTAATCATAGTATTTATATATTTTTTAAAAATTTGATTTCAAAGGGAGAAAAGCAACTCACTATATGCTGTATATGTGTAGCTATGCAAAACATTACCATAGTAGAAACATTGTAAAAGACTGCTTATATTTTCCTCCCTCCTCTCCCACCTCCCACCTAGTCCACTCCCCACTTTGATCCTGTCCCTTTTCAAAAGTGGGTGCTTCCAATTTCCCTCCCCTCCAGCCTGTCCTCCCTTCCATCATCTCTCCCCCCCATCTCCTTCCCCCCAACTCTCCTGTAGGGTGAGATATCCCATTTAGTATATATGTCATTCTCTCCCTGGGCCAAATTCAATGAGAATAAGGTTTTGCCTTTTTGCCTTCCTGTTTTTCCCCTCCCCTGCAACCACTTTCCCTTGCCTCTTCTACATGAAATGGTTTACCCAACTCTGTCTCTCCACATCTCCTTTTGTTATATTCCTCTCTCACCTCTCAATTTCACCCCTTAGGTATCATTCCTTCCTACTAAATTCGACCTCTGCCCTCTATGCATACCTGTAAACATATATACACATATTCACATATGTATTCATATACCCATATACCCTTCTTCAATTATTTTCATACTGAGAAAAGTTTCATCAGTTACAGTTATCAATTTTCCCTGTAGGAATGTAAATAGTTCAACTTTGATAAGTTCATAATGATTTCTTTTCCCTGTTTATCTTCTTAAGCATCTCTTGCTTCTTGTGTCTGAATGTCAAATGTTCTATTCAACTCTGTTTTTTTCCTCAAGAATTCTTGAAAGTCCTCTATTCCACTGAATGACCATATTTTCCCTTGAAACATGATACTCACTTTTGCTGGGTAGGTGATTCTTGGTTTTAATCCCAGGTCCTTTGCCCTCTGGAATATCATATTCCATGCCCTTCGATCCCTCAGTGTAGAAGCTGCCAGATACTGTGTTATCCTAATTGTGTTTCCACATATTGAAATTGTTTCTTCCTGGCTGCGAGGAGTATTTTCTCCTTGATCTGGGAATTCAGGAACCTGGCTATAATATTCCTAGGAGTTTTCTTTTTGGGGTCTTTTTCAGGAGGTGCTTGGCGGATTCCCTCAACCTCTATTTTGCCCTCTGGGTCTAAAACATCAGGGCAATTTTCCTTGAGAATTTGTTGAAGGATGATTTCTAGATTATTTCTTTGATCATGATTTTCAGGTAGTCCAATAATTTTTAGATTGTCTCTCCTTGATCTATTTTCCAGGTCAGTGGTTTTTCCCATGAGATATTTCACATTGCCTTCTATTCTTTCATTTGTTTGGATCTGCTTAATAGCATCTTGATTTCTCATAAAGTCACTAGCTTCCATTTGCTCCAGTCTAATTCTGAAGGAATGATTCTCCTCAGTGGGCTTTTGAGATTCTTTTTCCATCTTGCAAATTTGGCTTTTTAAGGCATTCTTCTGCTCATTTCCTTTTTGAGCCTCTTTTGCCATTTGAGTTAGTCTATTTTTTAAGGTGTTATTTTCCTCAGTCAGGCTGTTGACTGTCATTTCATACTTTTTTTGCATTTTTCTCATTTCTCTTCACAATTTTTCCCCACTTCTCTTATCTGGTTCTTAAGGTCCTCTATGGCCTATAACCAGCTCGTATTTTCATTTGGGGCTTTTGGTGCAGGATTTCTGACCTCTCAGTTCTCCTCCTGTTCCATGCTTTGATCCTCTTTGCCCCCAAAATAGGAGTCTAATGTTGAATTTTTCTGTTTATTTTGTTTCCTTTGCCTAGCCATGTTGCCACTCAATTACTTGACTTTTGGGCTTGTTGCCACAGTAGGACTCTGCCACCAGCCAGGGGAGCTTCCATCGCAAATGCTGGGGTTTTCCCAACTGCTGGAGGTATTAGTTGGGTGGCCTCTCTGAAGCCTCCACACACTTTGGCAATCTGGTCACACACTCTAGACCTCCACCCCAGACCACAATCCAGATCCAAGAAGGGTAAAGTAAGAGCAATTACCCAGACTGATCACCAGATCCACTTTACAATCTGCTGAAGCTGCAATGTGGCAATGTGTCGCAAGCTGGCTGGCTCCTTATGGGCTTCTAGCCCCCAGGGGAAGAAGCTGACTGTGCTCTCCCAACCAGTCCCAAAGTCCATGGGGCACTGACCTCTCACTTTGTCCTAGGCATCTATGTGTTGATAATTCTGGAAATGCCACAGATGCTGGTGTTCTGGGGTCCCTCCAGCTGCCTGCTCTTCCAGACGCAGTGGGGCTAAAACCTCTGACTCACATGGGGCCTGGGTTTGGCTCCCAATGTACTGGGCTAGCCGCTCCCTGCCAGGCTGCCGGGGTGTCCTCAGTGGGAGGTTAGCTTCTCTGTGTAATTTTTGGGTTCTGGAGCTCCAGAAGTCATTCAGAGTCCCCGTTTTACATAATTTTGAAGTGGAGTGGGCTGGAGCTCCGAGGAAGTGCTGTTTTTACTCCACCATCTTGACTCCACCCCAATAGGTTTCTTTTTTAATCCTACATACTTTGTACTTTTAAAAACATGATTCTCAAAAAGGGTCCACAGGTTTCACCAGACTGACAAAGGGGTCTATGACACAAAAAAAGGTTAATGCCCCTTTGTATAAGACTATTAAGTTAAAGAGAAGGTTCTTATTTAAATCAATAAATATAATCCCTGGAATTATGCTATATGCCAAAGGTCCTGTACAAATAAACATATATTGTTGTTAAGTCCATTTTCAGTTGTGTCTGACTCTGTGACCCCGTTTGGGTGTTTTGTTTTTTTTTTTGCAGAGATATTGAAGTGGTCTGCTATTTCTTTCTCCAGATCATTTTATAGATGAGAAAACTGAGGCAAACAGGATAAGGTGACTTGTCCAGGGTCACACAGCTAGGACATGTGTCTGAGGCTAGATTTGAACTCAGGAAGATGAGTTTTCCTGACCCCAGGCCTGGCACTCTATCCACTGCCCAACTCACTTGCCCAGATAGATGATAGATACAAATATGAATGATTTGGTCAGTTAAACAATGGGTAGATTGTGGGGAAGGGTTGTCAAAAATACCCTAAGACCTGGATGGGTGCAGTTATTCTGTTTCCCATTAAATATTACCTCCTACTTTCCCTTTGACATACATGTATCAGGTAGCTACTGCCCCCAAAGCAAACCATTCATCATATTAATCTTGTGGCTTTACAAGGCTGGCTGAGGAAACCTTTTTAATACTTTGAATTCCTATGAGACTACTACATCAGTGGCCTGGGAAGTGAGACCATAGGTGAGAACAATGAAAACTATGGGTCTGCATCTGTCCACTCTTTATAGTCTGGTGCTATTCAGAATGGGTCTTGACACAAAAGCTTCCCTCCACTCAATCAAATGGCTTTCTTTCTTCTTAACAGCAGATTATCTTTATTTTTGAAAATCTGATTGTGAAAACTTCTTCTCTGCAAGGAAGCATTTTCCTGAATTGCTGCTCCATTCTTTGCAAACCTGTTAAGAAGAAAGGCATTTGATTGAGGAGAGGGCAGGTGAGCTTCACCTGGTGTCAGGTTCTGCAGAATTCTTATTTCAATCCTTTCAAAGTGCCATTTTTAGTACTGTTTGCCCAGACCCAGTGGGAGAAAATATCCCTGGGAGATGGCCAGAGCCATTAGGCCCAAAGCTGGAATGACCAGAGGAATTTTTCCTTCTTTCATTGTGCTGGCAAGAGGAAAACCATTTTCTTACCCTCAGTCCTTGTTGAATCAAGACATTTTGGAAGTTGCAATAGCATTCATCTAGAGGCAGTGTTAATGGAAAGAATCACAGATTAGGTGATCCAGGGTCAGATCCTGGCACTTACTAGGGTTATTACTCCGGGTAACTTTCTTAATCTCCCTGGGCATCCTTTTCCTCCTCTGTACCAGGTTGTCCCAATTGGTGAGTGAGTGGGCACTCTCACATAACCATATTGAGGCCTCCCCAACCTCTCCATGCTTCATAAACAATCCAGTTTTCTAGCTGGCCATCTTTTTGCCTTCTGTGTCCCTTCTCCACAGCCCTTGCTCTTTACCTCTTCTGCTTATCTCTCTAAGAATAGAAATCTAGTCAGTACTACTGTCCTTCCAGTAAAGGATGGATCAGCTATTCCCCTGACTTTAATCATCACCTCTCTGTGATTTTTTTCATTTAAAATTACCTCTCTCTGGACCCTAATAGAATGTAAGTTCCATGAGATCAGGGATTGCCTCACTTTTTTATTTCCATCTTTTGAGGTTAAGCCCATACTTGGCTTAATAAGAACTTAAAATGTGCTTTTCTTACATGCACTCATTCATTTCTTCCTTTTAATACTTATTTCCTAGGATGGATATATGGAAAGTAATTATTAATCATTATAGAACTGTATTAATGCAAATTATTGAAGCTTTTTAACCTTAAATTTGCCTATCCAGGGGAAGGTTGTAAGGGAAGCAGCATATTACTCAGTTGGTACTAACCCAAGTTCCTCTTCTGCAAATCTAATAGAGGAATAAAACAGAAGTGCTAGGTGGTGGAGGACAAATATCACCTGAGGCAGGCATATGCTGAATTAATTTTGGCACATGTACTAGGCCCGCAGGTGAGCTGGGTGCTTATATCTAAATCGCTATGTGTCTGCTTTTGATATTTGGAAAATTAAAAAAAAAAAACAACCACCTCAAAAAAAAATAACTTAGAGTTAAGTGTTTTCTTTCTGGCAGTATTTAGCAAGACAGAGAGAGAGATGGAGAGCAAGGCAGACACATTCAGACAGATGGAAAGGCAGAAGAAGAAAGAGAGAAAGAGACAGTTTGTAAAGCTAGCTGAAATAAGCTTTTTTCAAAATTAATTTTAGATGATTTATGAAAAGGTAATAGCGTCATTGGCATATCAGGAGTGTAAATATGCAATACTTTTGTCACATTAAAAGAAAAAAAATACTTTCCTGCTTTCTTGTCAGTTATAAGCTTCAGTAAGGCTTCACTAATTTTTAGAAATTTGGAATAGTGTTTTTGCCACTTTAGAGATAATCCCAGAAAGCTTCCTTCCTGCAGACGGCAATAAATCATTCTCTCTACTAAAAGCCTCGATGTCATTTGAAATTTATTGCATAGAGCGTGTAGTGGACTTAAAAGCCATTTCAGTGTCTTATTATTTCAATCATCTAATTTATGGGTTTCAGCTTCAATTGTAGTTGAAAGTATTTCCCTTCCCTCCATCAATATGACTCTTAGTTTTGCATTCATTCTCCTCGTCTCCTCACCCTCCACCCATTCTGGATGCTATGGTTTCTACAGTCACTGCAACAGTGTTCAACATTCAAAAGGAGAACTGGTCTGAGATGGAAAGAAAGGTGCCAACTAGGATGATGTAGATTGACTAAGAGTTACCAGCTTTTAGCTGCACTTGTCAAAAGATATCTTAGTTATTGTTAGTTGAGCAATCTTGCCCTGGGGAAGGAGAAACTAAAACTGTCAAGAGCTCCTGTGTTTAACATGAACATTTCTGGCTTCATGGAGGGAGTATGAAGGAAACCGATTAAATACAGATGAGGTAAGCCTAAGTAGCATAAGCTTAATACAAAGAATGACAAAAAATTGGTGTTCCTTATTGCTGCAATGCAGACATTTTCCCTCCTCTCTCTTTCAGTTAGTGAAAACTATTCCAAATGCATTCCCTTATTCCAGCAACCTCTAATGATAATCATTTTGATATTCATAATGAAAGCTAACACTAATGGCATTTGTAAAGTAAATGGGGGAGGGAGAAGGAGGGAGCAATAGTCTTCTTAAGTCAATATGTGATAAACAAACAGTTGGTCCTAAGAACACAAGAATTACTCTGGTATAGCCAGGACTAGACTATGGTCAGACAATATAGTCTGCATTTTCTTTCTATACGTGATATTGTTAGCATGAGTTATTGCTTGGATACTGGGACCTTTTTAACCCATAGAATCCTACACATAAGTTATATGTAATGAGGGAAAAATGGGCCAAAGAGATTTTTTTGAGAAGGTTCCCAGATTCAACCTGATTCATTTAATCCCAGAGCTTGGGGTGCTGGGCCATGGGTCGCATGATTTAAAACACAGAGGCCTCTCAGGAGCCTACAGTAATCAGGATGCTGTCCTTCCCTTCAGTGAGTACTGTTGTCTCTCTCAGGATCCCATGTGGTACCTAGAGTACTATCTTCAGGGTTTGGATGTTCCCTGGATTGAAGACAAATTGCAGGTTTTATTCCTCTGTCTCATGGCTTAACGGCTTGCTAACTCGGGAGTCACATGCTTGATCCTCCATTTTAGATGTCTTGATACCACTCTAGAAGGCTTGGGCTTTCTGGAACTCTCCCAATTTCTCTGGGAGCTTACTCTGGAGTTCTTTAGTCATTTGCTTCTCTATTTCTTAGACCAAAAGCTAAAGGACTCCCAGATACTCTGCAGGGCTGACATCTTTGGGGCTCATGGTGGGGATCCTTCAGGGCAATGTAGATTGATAGCTTCCCCCTCCTCCTACTTCTGCCAGGGACCCAGATCCATTTTCAGGTTTCTGCCTTGTGCTCACATGTCTTTGGAGGTCTGTTGGCTCATACTGGCATATCTGTATGTCCTTTTTTATACCCATCACAAAAGGTGTGAATCTGATCCATGATAGCCAGAATCAATCAAATCACCCCAATGATGACAATCATGTCATGAGAGGATCCCCAACTATCAAGGGGGCATGGTCAACCTCAAGCATATCTATTCAATAAGCCCTTGAGAACATGAAGCCAACACCCCATGGGAAGTGTAATCCTCCACAGACTTCCCCCAACATTGCAGGGGGTAATAACCAAAAGTGGGATAGGAGAGGAGCTTCCAACAAAACAGGTTATGTATTTCCTTGGTACCCATGTAATACCTGGGGATTTAGAGCAGTGGTTTTAGACTTAGGATTATTTTACAATCCTAAAAATTATTGAGGAGTATCCTTAAAATGAGTGTTTATATACATACATACATACAGATATACATATAGATACATACTATATATGTTATACATAATATACACACAATATATGTGTTTTATATATATAATATTATATGTATGTATTTACCATATTATAAATTAAAATGTCTTAGTGTTATTATGAAAATAGTTATGACCTTTCAAAATCACCCCTGAAAGGGACTTGGGGACCCTCAGGGGAGCTCAGAACATACTTTGAGAACTGTCGATCTGGAGAAAGGGAACTGCTAGCTTATAGATGATTTACAAGGGGACAAGTTCCAGACTAGCATAGCATAAGAAGGCCCAGATAGATTGTGATCTGGACCAATGGAAGGAGAACTTTTGTCAATGAGGTTCATTGAAATATTGAAGTATCAAAATCTCCTGGGGGAAATAACTCCCATAAATTTCTATCTACTTGAGTAAAGAAATACTTCTTTTAAAAATTGTTATAATGACTTAAATAAGTACTAAAAAGCCTGCATGGAGAGTGATTCCCTGTAGATGATGATGTTCCTATTTGTAGATGATATTATGCTTATGGCATTAAGTCCCAGAACACTACGAGACACCTCAGTGAGATCCTTGGCTATTCAGAAGAGATCAGCAGGGGTCCACATCTTTCAAAGATTCTGAGCTGCTTTCTTTTGCAAAAGCTCATCTATGAACTCAATATTTTCTTAGTGATGTTCTCTGGCTGCAATTAATAAATAATATTTTATCATGAAAATTGCAGCTGATCTAATGGACTTAAGTAGGCTGCAGCCCAGAAGCTCAGCTTCAAACTCTTAATAACTAGCCTCCCATATCATGTCATTTCTTAAGAACTGTCAAGTCTAACTTCACAAGGCCCCTACTGATGTTCAGGCCCCTCAGGAGCTCTCCCTGAACTATTATAATAGGATCCTAGTTAGTCTCCCTGTCCACTCTGTGGTTCAACCTCTACATAGCAGCCTTCTTTTGAACACACCACTGTGCACATACCCCTTTCTAGCTCTATGCTTTGCCTCATCTTACTAAAATGGGAACTCCTTGAGGCAAGGACTATCTTGCTTGTATTCAAATCTCCAGTCATTAGCGCAATACCTGTCATAAAATATTCACTTTTTGAGTGCTTTATCATTCATTTATTCCAACCAATACTCCTAAAGCATACACCTATGTGTTGTTGCTCAAGAAAATGACTCAACTATTGTTAACTTATATGAGCTTTGGCAAGTTCCTTCATCTCTCTGAACCCATATCCTTATTTGTAAAAAGAGGGGTTTGTACTACTTGACTTTTAAAGTTCGTTTTAGTTCTAATTTTGTAATCTTTTGACCCAATGGGGACATATTTTTATTTTGTTCAAATCAGAATTATATTACATTTAAACCCCTAGCAATGAAGTCAATGGGATAACCAATTATTTTGGTATAATAGAATTGTGTTACTCCAATGACTTTGTTAGAAATGTATTTCCAAGTTTAAAAGTGCTAAAGAGAAATACTATTCCAATATAAACAATGTAGACCCTTGAGAGAAAACATAGGGATCTTCGATCTGACAAAACCTTTGGGTCAGTGTCAAGGGTTTTGTTTCTGTTCCAGTTTCTTTGTTCATTAAATTCCTTGTTGTTGGCCTCCTATCCCTGGCTCTACTCCTCAGGCTCCTAGCCCATATTTCTGAACTTTTTGGACCTTACCCACTCCCCACCTGGATATAGAGTACTGGCCTATTCCTCTATACCTTCATTCAAGGCACCAAATTTTTCCAGCCCTGTCTGATTCTGGTACCTGCCAACTTCCCCTCCTACCTTGAAGAGAAAGGATCATGGGAGAATAATAGCTTTCTTCAGTATTCTATCATGTGGAACAGGAATTAGCCTTGTTCTATTTTACCTCAGGGGGCAGAACTAGGAAAGAAAGGTGTTCCACAGAGACAAATTTTGTCCCAACATAAGGCAAAAATTCCTAACAATTAGAACTCTCAAAAAGTAGAGGGCTCTGCTAAACATAGTAAATTTCTTTCCTTTGATGTCTTTAAGCAAAAGTTGGTATGATCATTTGTCCAGTGCTATTTTCCTGGTCATACTCTGCACTTTGGCTCATCCGAATCATTTACTATTCTCTGAACATATTGCAGAAAGAATTTTTTTTTTTTAAGCAATTGGGGTTAAGTAACTTGCTCAAGGTTACACGGCTAGTCATTTGATTTATGCGTGGTTGCTCATTTTCTGAGGCCGGATCTGATCTCGGGTCATCCAAACTCCGAGGCTGGCGCTCTTACTCACTGGGCCACCTAGCCGCCCCTTTAGGGCAATTGGGGTTAAGTAACTTGCCCAAGGTTACACAGCTAGGTTTTTGTTTGTGCGGATTAAGTGTCGGAGGCCGGCTCTGAACTCAGGTCCTTCTGATTCCAGGGCCGGCGCTCTATTCACTGCGCCACCTAGCCGCCCCATGCAGAAAGAATTTTTGTTGAATTGGAGTAGATGGCATTTGAGGTTCCATTCAATATTGAGATGCTGTGATTACTCCACTGGGCCTTTGTTCATGGCATTTTCTTTGTGTGAAATTTACTCCTTTGTCAGGCAGTCAACCAATCAATCAATATGCATTTATTTAGCATTTACTATATATCAGGCATTATGTTAAATGCTGGTTATATAAAAAAAAAAAGGTAGAAATTCCACCTGTCTTCAAAAAGCACACAGTCTAATTGGGAAGGTAGTATGTAAACAGCAAAATATATACAGAGTAGATGGAAGATAATATCTGGATGCAGGATCTCTTGAAGAATATGCGATTTATGGTGAGTCTTGAAGGAAGTCAGGGAAGTAAAGAACCAGAGGTAAGGAGAGAAAAATTTCTGGAAATTGGAACCAGCCAGTGCAAGGCATATAGCCTAGAGATAGTGTCTTGAATGATGTATGACATATACGTTGGGGTAGTTCGATGAGAGAGGGTGTGGAAGGGAATAGAGTATAAAAGCACCAGAATAGGACCAGGGTGTCAAGAGTTTTAAATTCCAAACAGAGAAGTTTATGATCAATCTGAGAGGAAACAGGGAGCTCATTAAGCAAGTATATGAGTTGAGCAAGTATATGGTAAATCAATCATCAATTAATCTAAAAAGCATTTATTATGCTCTTATGTACCAGATACTATGTTAAATTCTGGGGAACAAAAGGAAGGTAAAACCACAATCCTTTCCCTCAAGTTCCTCACATTCTAAAGGAGAAAACAACATGTAAACAACTATGTTGGCATAAAATATACATTATCTATCTATCTATATCTGTTTGTATTGATCTACCTACCTATTTGTCTATGTATATATCTATATATCTGTATATGTATAAAGATATTTCTATATATGTTTATAACTATATAGCCACATATTTATAGACATGAAGATATATCTATAATTTTAGCTATCTCTATATATCTATCTATGCAGTATGAGATAACAAGATTAGAAGAGACCAAGTTTTTGCTCTAAAAACCAAATAGATAACTTTCTATTTTATCCTTTAAAAATACAAGCCTAAAAGTAATGGAGAGCTACTGGAATTTATTGAGTAGGGGAAGTGACATAGTCAGACCTGTGAAGATAACTATGGCACTCTGTGATAGAGTGGAGGATAGACTGGAGTGGGGACAGATTTGAGTCAGGAAGATAAATCAAAAGTTTAGTGCAACAGTCTAGGCAAGGGGTTATGACAGCCTGCCCTAAGGTTGTGACTAGAGAGAAGGTTAATGTGAAGGAAGAAATAAAAAGACTTGACAACAGATTGATAGTTGGTCAGACTCATTATTCATTCATATTTATTTGCTTATTTATTTATTATATTTAATTTTATTTTGCTTTTTGGAAGGGGGAAGGTAGGGCAATTAGGGTTAAGTGACTTGCCCAAGGTCACATGCCTAGTTTTTTGTGTTAAGTGTCTGAGGCTGCATTTGAACTCAGGTTCTCCTGACTCCAGGGCTGGTGCTTGGTAGTGAACTTTCAGAAGTCTCACGGCTTCACCAATGAAATGTTCCACTCCCATATATTATTGTCTAAAAGGCTACAGGTCAGACAAGCAAGAGGATATATTATGAAGGGAATGTTTTGGGGTCCCTTGACCTTGCTCTCCTGTCCTATACAGTTACCTACAAAGGTTACAGGGCACATAAGCAAGAGGGTGTGTAATCTTTTTTGTTTATGCCTCCAAGTCTGGTCTTAGAACAATACCCTAATAAATAACTAACCTTAAGCAAGGGTAAATAGTAAACAGGATTAAGGGAGGCTCCTTCTACATCATCTGCATTCCTTTGATAGGATCTTTCTACATTGTCTATATTCTCTTGGGGGGGGGCATAAAAACTCTGTGAGCTCCTTGCATCCTTGGCTCTGTATGAAATGGTCCTGTAATAAACAGACTATTGATTACAACCCTGTCTCTCATTATTCTCACTGCTTGCTAGCCCACCAACTGTGCTGGCTGCAGTAGTGCTCTATTCACTGCACCACCTAGCTGCCCCTATTTATTATAGTTTAAAAGAAAAATCACATTGTCAGCTAGAGAACAAATTTGAAGAGGGAGATAATTGAGTTGGGAAGACCAATGAGAGGGAATTGCTGTAATCCAGACAAGAGTTGATGAGGACCTGAACTAGGGTGATGGCTGTGTGAATGGAAAGAAAAAGCTACATATAAGAGATACTGTGAAGTTAGAAATGATAAGATCAGGAAATGGATTGGTTATGTAGGATGAGAAAGGGCAAGGAGTTGTGGATAACTGATATTAAAGCCCTGGGAGACAGGATGCCCTTAGCAGTAGTAAGGCACTTTGGAAGAGGTGCAAGTTTTGGGGCAAAAATAAACATTTCTCTTTTGGACATGTAGAATTTATGGTGCTTATAAGACATTTTGTTTGAGATGTTCAGAAGACAGTTGGTGATTTGTGATCATAGTTTAGATCTGTTATTCCTTTGCCCCTATCTCTACTTGCTGAAATTATAAATTCTTCAATATCTCATTCAAAAATCATTTTCTCCAGGAAGCCTTCCCTGATACCTAAAGCTCTTTTTGTCCTTTGAATTGTCATACTTTGATCTCATGCACTCATTCTTTCATCTATTCCAATTTATATTATAATTATTGGTGCATATGTCCTATTTCTCTTAAATGTAGTCACCTATGGCTTAAACGCAGAGAACATGTTTATGTCTCCCTTAGTACCCATAATAGAGTCTCCTACACAAGAGAGCCTTGATATATGTTGAAATAAAGGGAATGATAAACAAAAGATGTTCAATCTAGAGAAAAAAAGAATTAAGTAACATGATAGCTGTCTTTAGATATTTAAAGGTATATTATGTAGAAGGAGTGGTCTTACATTCTTTGAGAGGACAGAAATGGGAACAATGGATGGAAGTTACAGAAAGGCAGATTTGAGTTCAATGTGAGAAAATACTTTCTAAATTAGAGCTGTCCAACAGTGGGACTTGCTGGTTCATAAACAAACAAACAAAAACATTGTGTTTCCTGTCTCTGGAAATTTTCAAGCAGAGGCTAAAAGATTAACAGTCAGGCATGTTGTAGAGGGGATGCTGGTTCTGAGAGGGATGTTGTTGGCATGGATGACCCTTTGAGTTCTATTCTGAAAACACCTAGGGTTGATACTCAACCCTGACACTTAGTATCTGTTATTTGGGTGCAAGCTGATGAATCATTTTGAACCTTTAAGAAATAGATATTCCTTATATTACCTACCTATGAAACTATTGTTCTTTGAAAAATAGAGTTGGAAAGTGCCTTTATACACATGAGCTATTGTTACCTTGAATAAACTTTATGTTGATCTCATGGTGATGGCAAGAAAAGCAGACAAATATAGTAGCACAGATAATCCTGATGTATGCAAGATCATTTGAATTTACTTTATTACAGGCATATTTCAAATACTATTGTCATTGCTTATGTTACAAAGGTGGTGGGTGTAGTCCTCAGCCCTATGGTGTAGTTTTACTGGCTGTGAAAGGCATTTGTACACTTCTAGTCTTGTGTTAGGGAGAGAAACACACGTAGGATTGGAGAATTTTACATGATATGTAAGGACTCTAGTACTTGTAATTGAGCTTACTCCTTTCTGGGCTTTATTTGTTACCTCCAAGTAGTAGTAACACTACTTATTATTTATCCCTTATTAGAAGAGAAAAAGACCTAGACTAGGAAGGAAGAGATCTAAATTCTCATCCTTGTATTGTTATTTACCAACTGGGTGACTCTGGGTTGAGGAAATTAGTCTATAAGATTTATTAGGCCACCTCCAGTTCAAAATGTCTGTGACTCAATGAATCTCATCAACATGTGAACTAATTATTCAATAAACAGTTCTTAAATACAGTGCTAGATTCTGCGCTAGGCATTGAGTACATCCTTGACCTTAGAGAATTTATATTCTAAAAAAAGATAAGACTGAATAAAACACATAGTTGGTGCTTAATAAATGTTGGTTGAATTGAATTGAGACATTCTCTTAAACCTCCCTCCCCCATTTCTGTCTGAAAAAAAAAAAAAAAAACTACAGTGTGATCAAAATGCATTAATTGTTTATTATCTTCTGAAATGGTTGTTCTGGTTTGTGGAACAATTTCAGTGAGTCCAATTACAATAAAATTTCATTAATGAAGAATTCACTAATTTGGAAATTGTATTTATTTAAGCTTAACTTTACCTTTTTATAATTCATTAGAAAAGAGACTTACTAAGCAAATGATTTTTGGACTCTATTTCACAGGGTTGTGAAAGACAAATGAAGTAGAGATGTACTTTATAAACCATAAAACACTATGTAAATTTTGTCACTCTTGTTATCTCATTCTTCTTATCATTTTCAATGGAAGAAAGATGAAAGCAGTCCACTATCCTGGTCTTTTAAAAAAAATTAAAAATATTTTATGGACTATTTTTATGTAAGTGTATAAAGTAACTGCCTTTTATAGTAAAATAAATATTCAGCTGTAAGCTTATCCTTTGTAAGCTCACTGAAATCATCCTCCATGCAACTCTAGTAGCAGATAGGGTGGTAGGGATGTAACTCAGTCCATTCTCACATAAGTTTGGTTCCCTTTTTGGTTTGAAAAGTTTTTCATATAGCTTGGAGATTATGAGCAACTGACATGAAGGCAGCCTTAAATTTTTATGCATCACTACTATGTCAGTGATTCTGAGCAACAGTTAGTCTGTTATGATGGTTTAGTTCCAATACATTTTATTGACTGAATTCTCTAATTTAGTTTTGTATTTGCATTTGTATTGTAATGTGGGAATTTGCTTTCTGCCAATCAATAAGAGACAGCAAATTTCTTCCTCTTTTTTTTTTTTGTTTGCTTTTTGCAGGGGGGAAGGCAGTGGAATTGGGGTTAAGTGACTTGCCCAAGGTCACATGGATAGTAAGTGTTAAGTGTCTGAGCCTGGATTTGAACTCGGGTCCTCCTGATTCCAGGGCCAGTACTCTATTCATTGTGCCACCTAACCTCCCCAGCAAGCTTCTGTTATACAATTCTATCTAGTAGACCATGTTTTGCTAGGTATTCAACATGGACAAAATATTTTTATAGCCTGCAGTGATGTATTGTAAAGTTTCTACCATTTTCCTAAATATTGCTATTATGGTGTTGTTATTATCTCTAGTTAGAATAATCCTAAACTATAAGAATTTATTTTAAAATACTTTAGAAATACAAATTTATGTGCAATGGAATCATTATTTAAATAAAGGTTAACCTTTTATTTATCAGGTCAGTGCTTTGTTATGCCAATCATAAGTGATTCATAGATTTTTAAATTATATTTAAAAAATCCTTCTATTATGCTTTGTATAGATTTTTAGCATGAATGAGCATTGTACTTTTTCAAAGTCTTTTTTCCCCCACATCTATTGATATAATCATATGTTTTTGTTTTAATATGATTAATTATGTTGGTTGTTTTCCTCATGTTGAACCACTCCTACATCCATGGTATAAATTCAGCTTGGTCATGATGAATAATTTCCTAGATGAATCACTGAAGTCTGTTTAACAGGATTTTATTTTAAAATTTTGAATCAGTATTAATGATATTAGTCTAAAGTCCTTCTGGGCTTATTTCTTCCCAAGAATAGGTATTAAAACTATGTCTAGATGATGTTTTAGAAATGGTGTTAGTCTTTTCAAAGAACCAGTTTTTATTTCTGTTTATCATTTCTATAGTCTTTTAATTCCTAATATTTCTATATTTCTACTCTCTCTATATATGTACTTATTTTGGATTTGTCTACTTGTTGGCTTTCTAATTTTTAAAAGAAAGAATGATTTAAAAGAAAGATTTCAAGAAAGGATTCTTTATGAATTAATTAAAACGTGCTCCTGGAAGCATTGGGTGAGCATAGTTCCAGCTAAATACTATATATAATTTAAATTAAAAAGCGTATTTAAAATGCATTTTAATTGTATGGTATAAAGTAACATTTCCATGGAATTACAAAAAGATATGTTTCAAAATTATGTAATATTTCCTCTCCTTTCCATTATCTGTGCTACCATTCCAGGTTAGGTCATCATTGCTGGGTCTTTAATAGTGACCTCTCTATAGTTTTCTTGACTCCAGGCCCATAATCATACAATTTCAAAATTGGAAAGAACTTTGGAGATCACCTAATCTAACTTCTGGGGAAGACTAGTGCCTCTGGCATCAGGACTACCAAGCCCTTTTCAGGGTTGCTTCCCACCTTTGGTATCCACCTGCCACCCAACTCTCACTTATGGTTCCAAGAAGCTGTAGCATGTGTATACCACTGTAACATTTTGGTACATATCCAGGTAAAACATTTTGGCAATAGATTTAAGAATGACTTTGAGTCAGTTATTTTTAATATGGTAAATACCCAAATTAGCTATAAAGGACATATTAAGAAAGACATTCTTTGCATTCAAAGAAAGAAATGATAAATAGAAGTGTGTATAGAATAATTTCACACACACATACACACACCTCTATTTGTGTGTAATGATAGCCATCTCTAGTGAAGGATGGAGGAAAAAAAGGAAATTTTACAGGATAATTTTGGTTTATATTTGAAAGGAATAGCAAGTTTTTCATAGTAGATTTGTGGTTTCATTTAAAAAAACATCATTTTATACTATTTACAGAAATGCTTTTTTTATTCCATAAATTAAAAAAAAATTTAAAGAAAAGGAAAAAAAGAAAATACTATGGAAGTGTTTTGGTCCATTTCTCCAGGATCATGTCTTTATCACTAATCAGTGCGTCTCCATCAGTGTGAGTAGATGAGATGTACCATAGCTCTTTAGCCCATAAATAACCTTCAGAACACCATAAAAGAGCTTTGGGTTGTTACTATCAACGTAAAGCTGAATTTCATCTGCCTTCTTACTGAGTCGATAATCCTGCTTCTCTGTAACTTTTGTTTGCACTTTACTTTTGATGGAGTTAAATGCAGCCTTCTTAGAGATGGACAAACTATCCTGCGAATAAATTCTATGAAATTCTCATTTTTTTGTTTAGAAACCTCTGAATTTCCCCGTCACTTTTGTCAAAGTGATCTTGATGTTTGAGTGCCCTGGCCCAGATGAGTAAATGCAGTGGTGAGCACCAAATCTCTGAAAGCTACCAACTCCTTTTCTGCTCCACTGTTGCCAACCCTACATCAGTTCAGCTTTCTCTCCAAGCTAGTAACAAATTGTTCCCTCAAGGAGAAGTGCTCTAATCTGTTGACATTAAGTCTCCAGGTAATCATCTTGCCTTGGGGCTGTTTTGTTTTTGTTTTTGTTTTTGTTAAATGCAAATATTTAGTTTGGAGAGGATAAGTCTATGATCACTCCAGCACTCTGCACCACTATCTCCTTCTTTACTTTCACATCCTGTCTCTTTTCCTTACAATGACATAGTCTGTTAAATGCCAATGTTTGCTGTGAGGGTACATACACAAAATTTTGTTGCATTTAGGTAAATGGGTGATGAGTTGCACAAATCTCCAGTAGCAAATGACTACTGTTGGTCTATTTCCAAGTCAACTTCTTCTAAGGACTCCCTACCATTTGTGATAATTTGTACCTATTCTGGGATTAGAGTGACCCAAAATTACAAGCTTTTTCTCTGAATTAAATTTCACAAAAGTTTTTTTGCATTTTTTTTTTTTGTATTTCAAACAAAAGGATCCCTGCCTACTATAGTAAGTAGGCCAGAGGTAGGTTAGGTGAAGCAAACAATTTTTAGGGCACTTTTTCTAGCCCCTTCTTTATGCTAGGAGGTAAGCAGTATGGTTCTTTAAAAAGGCTACTCAGACACCCAGTGGGCTGCTGAACCCCACTGCTGCTTCAGTCCAGTGAGAAGACCTTATGTCCTGTGTTTCCTATGTGCAAGGTTATGACTACAACTCCCAATGTATGCACACCTGCTGCTTCATCACTTGCCCATTGCCCCATGATTTGAGGTTGGTAAAATGGTGTGTGTGATGTCTTCTGACTCATTTAATGGTGAGGCAGAGTTGCTGGAAATCATTAACCTCTCTCTATCTCTTCCAGAGTCATCAAAGTTTAGTGGAAAGACAAAAATCAAGATGACTGGTTGATGACTTGGGATGAGTGGATGACCTTGCATCTTTGATGTCTAACTAAGGTCCAATCACTCCAAAGCACCTGCTTGTGTTGCCTTCATGGACCATTGGAACAAATTGTTCACATCTGCCTCTTCCACAAGTCTTCACATGCTTGGGGTAGACAACCCTCTAATTCACCAGAGGGTTTGAGGTCCATCAGTTACCATCAACCTGGTTTAGTCTGTCTGACAAATAATGAGGACCAAAATGAGCAGAACTGAGAGAACATTGTTCTGCTCACTTTGGTCCTCATTATTTTATTCGAGTCTTTTCATGTTTTGTCCTAAATCATTGAAATTCATAAAAATCATAAATCATAAAACCATTAAAATTCATAAAAATCATAAAAATTAAATTTTTTCCTAAAATCATTAAGTTTATCATTTCTTATTGTACAGTATCATTTCCTCACAATCATATCACAACTTGTTCAGCTATTCCTAAACTGGAAGGCATCCCGGAAGTTTCCAGTTCTTTGCCATCACAAAGAGAACTGCTATATACAGAGGTCCTTTTCCCTTTTCCCTAAGCATCTTTGAAAGTAGACCAAGTAGTGCTATCATGGGTCAAAGGGTATAAGTAGTTTAATAACTCTTTGGACATAATTCCAGATTGCTCTCCAAAATGGTTGGATCATTTCACAATTCAACCAACAGTGAATTAATGTCCCAATTTTTCCATATCCCTCCCAACATTTGTCATTTTTCCCTTCTATTATTTTGGGCAATCTGGTAGGTGCAAAATGATATCTCAAAGTTTTAATCTGAATTTCTCTAATCAACAATGATTTAGAGCATTTTAAATGACTATAAATTGTTTTGATTTCTTCATTGGAAAACTGCCTGTTATATCCTTTGACCATTTATCAATAGGGGAATGACTGATATTTTTGACAAAGTTCTTTATATATTTTAGATATGAGACCTTTATCTGATAAGATATCTATCAATTTCCCCCCAATTTACTGATTCCCTCTTTATCTTAGCTATGTTTGTTTTATTTGTACAAAACCTTTTAAATTTAAGATAGGCTTGGTATTGAGATTACTTTATTGTCTGTGGTGCCTTTTATCAAAATGTAGTTACCGTGCTTATCTCTTTTAATTATATCTATTTTAACCATAATTTTGTCTCAGATCCCAATTGCTACCCTTGCCTTGTTTTCATTAGTGGATGCATAGCAAATTCTACTCCAGCCCTCCATTTTAACTCTGTATGTATCTCTCATTTTAAAATGTGCTTATTATAAACAACATAGAATTTTCAACAGATTGTCTTCAACCTATGCTGAAGCCATTGACAATATACTTCAGGTTGAGGTTAACTCCTTTCTAGCTGAACTTCCAACTGGAGAAGAGGTTTTGAATGCCATTAGGCTCCTCTCCTGTGGCAAAACACCTGGTGCTGGTCCTATTTCAGCTGAGATTTACAAGGTAGGGGGTCCACTGCTAATACAAAAGCTGACTGAAATCTTCTGAGTTATATGGCAAGAGGAGGTTATCCCCCAGGAGTTCAAAGATGCCTCCATTGTTCATCTCTGTAAAAGAAAAGGAGATAAGTTATGCTATGACAATAACTGGGGGAGCAGGGAGTATATATCTCTCATTGCCAGTTATTGCTGGCAAGAGTCTTGCCAAAAACTTTCTAAATCAGCTGTTCTTCATCTGGAAGATGGTCATCTACTTGAGAGCCAGTATGACTTCAGAAAGGGCCAAGGAAAGGTTTGTATAGTGTTTGCTGCCTGACAACTCCAGGAAAAATTCCAGGAGCAGAACAGAGGTCCAGACACAATATTCAGCAATCTGACCAAGACCTTTGATACTGTCAGTCATGCCAGCTTATGGAAGATCATGGCAAAATTTGGTGGTCCAGGGGGAAATTCATCTCTATTGCACAACAATTCCACACCAACATGCTTGCACAGGTGGATGAGGTTCTTAGTCACCAATTGAGTAAAGCATGGCTATGTGCTTGCTCCCATGCTTTTTAGTATAATGTTTTCAGCGATGTTGTCAGGTGCCTTCAATAAGGATGAAAACAATATCAGGGTCAGCTACTGAACTGATGGTAAAATTTATTCAATTTGAAAAGGTTGCAAGCCAAGAATAAAGTGGGGGGAAGGCTGGCATGTGACTTTTTATTGGCAGGTTATTGGGAAATAAGTGTAGCTTCTGAGGTCAAGATGCAGCAGAGTATGAACAAATTCTCTGTTGCTTGTGCTAATTTTGGCCTGACATTAGCACCAAGAAAATAGGGATTCTCCCCAAGTCAGCAACATACCATCCATCCATAGAACCATCAGTTATAGCAAATGGAGAAATTTTAAATAATGTGGGAAAATTTGTTTACCTTGGTTGTGTAGTTTCCAGGGATGAACACATAGATGAGAAGAATGATGCACACATTGCCAGACCTAGCTCAGGGTTTAGGAGGCTCCAAAGGGATGTGTGAGAGAGAAGAGGTATTAGAATGCCTATCAAACTGAAGGTGTACAGACTTGTGCTGACTTCATTGCTGTATTTCTGTGAAACCTGGACAGTCTATCAGAAACATGGGAGGAAACTGAATTTCTTCCATTTGGATTGTCTTAGGAAGATTCTGAAAATCACCTGACATGATAAGGTATTGGACACTAAGGTGCTTTCTTAAGTTGAACTGCCAAGCATTCAAACTCTGCTTCAGACGCAACTCCAATGGACAGGCCACATTGTTTGAATGCAACATGTATGCTTGCCAAAAAGACAATTTTATGGAGAACTCACAGAGGGCAAGCATTCACACGGTGGTTAGAAGAAGTGATACAAGGGCACTCCCATGGTCTCTCTGAAGAACTTTGGAATTGATTGCATGGCATGGAAGATATTGGCAAAGGACTACGTAGCATGTTGTGCCCTCAATAAAGAAGGTGCTATGCTGCATTAGCAAAGCAAAACTGCAATAGCTCAAAATGTTAGGTGTGCTAATTTAGAGACATTTCCACTCTAAATATTCTTCTGGGTTATTTGTGACTGACCTGTGGTAAAGCCTTCCAAGCTTGTATTGGTCTAATCAGCTACAGTTGGACACACTCTACCTTGGCCTTGACATTGTCATCTCATTTTGGTCCTCTTTGAGCAGGAAGGACAATTATCAACCCATCTTCTTCCATTTCACCCATCACATTGCTTCCAGATCAATCACCCTAAAGTAAAGAACACCAATCATCTGATTCAGGGACATGCTGGCAAAAACGTATATACATATACATACATACATATCCCCACAACACACATTTGTTTTTGCTGCATTATAAACCTCTTTTTCCATCTTTATTAAGTCTAGATATCAATAAAACTATAAATCAATCCCTGCTGTCTAGTGCTTGCTGATTTTCAAGGCATAAATGTCCACACTAGAAATTTAATAATCAGCTCTCATGAATTAGAATGAGCTGGCTTCAGCGTGTCTCTGATCTAATGCCTCTGTTTAACATCCTTCAATGACTGTGAGTCTCTATTTTTTAATGAATTCCAAACCCTTTAGCTTGATATTCTAAGAAGTCCATCATCTAATCTGAAATTACCTACCTATCCAGGCTTCTCTTAACTTCATGTCTTATCCCAATTCTAGGTTCTAACACAATTTATCTATTCACAATTTTGGAAGCATTTTTCTGCCTTTGCAAATTGGTTCATGTAATTTACTGTAACTGGAGTGCCTGCCAGTTTTGCCCACTTCTCTTCCATCTCTGTCTAATTTCTACTCATTCTTTAAGTCTCATTTCAAATTCTACTCTCCATATAGAGATTACCCAGAGTCTTACAAGTCAAAAATGAACTCTCTTTCCTAAACTCTCCTATCCCTTGGTTTGCTCCTGTCTTATAGTACTTCACATTCTCCCTTGTGTTATAATTTATCTAAATCTTTAGTAGAGACTTCAAGTTCCTGAAGTTCAGAGACTGTTTCTTATATTATAAAACATCTGGCCCAGTGACATGTAAAGCAAATGCTTCTTGAATGAATGAATAATAATTCTGACTTTTCACTGACTTACATGAGTTTTCCTCTCTAAGTTGGTCAAATTTTTATATGTTACAACATATCACTAAATTTTATGATTTCAAACATAATTTTGGGGTGAGTATAAGTGGTTTCTGAGCTGCTTTTACATACCTCTCCCATCATCTACTTGTGAAGCTGATTTTTAAAAATTCATGTAGCACTTTGCATGTATCCTTATTTACACGTATCCCTGTCATATAATTAGATTTGGCATGTAATGTTAGCCTGTAAGACACTTTTGGAATCCTTACTCTACCATCAAGCATATTGGTTATCTCTTTTAGTTTTAAGGCACCTAAACACTTAATAAGCAGGCCATCTGGGTTTGCATAGGACAACCACAGATCACTGAAGCCTTCTACTTGAGAGTTCTGTCCAAGTCAACATTAACCTATTAATAACTACACCTTGATCTTTATTTTTTTTTACCAATTTCAAACTCATTTTGTCTAGCCTAGATTTATTCATCATGTCCACCATGATGGCATCAAGGACTTCTTCAAATTCTTTGCTAACATCTAGATGAACTATATCTAGAGCATTCTCTGATCTGTCAGTTTAACAAACCTATTAAAAAAGGAAACACAGTTCATCTGATACAATCTAGTCTTGGTGAAGCCAAGATGACTCTTTTTGATTAGTGTTCTTTTTTTCTAGTTATTCAATAACCATTCTTTTAAATAACACGTTCTTGAATTTTTGTAAGAAAACAAAATCAAACTTTTGGCCTAGAGTAGGCAGATGTAGCTCTTCCACCCTACATTTTTTTAAAAATGAAAATTATCTTAATTTTTTCAATTTTTAAAATTTGAAATTGCCTTTATCTCAAGTCTCATGCCTCTGATATGAAGGTTTTTTCCCTTTCTTAAGTTCTGGATTAAAGTTTCCAGCTCATTTGAGGAGGTTCATTCTAATCAAGAGCATTAGATACCTTGATTAATGAAACAAAGCACAATTGTCAGGGTGGTACCAATCTAATAATGTGCCAAGCCACATATTATTGCAAGAGAAATGCAGTCTAATTACATAATAACTTCAACCCTGAGAAAAATGAATATGCTCACTTAAGGAGAGTTCTTTTCTTTTTCCCCATCCAATTCTTTAATATTTTTCTTTTGCAGCTCTGTTGGTAATGGCACTAGAGACAAACTTCCCTGTAAATAATGGCATTGTTGGAGGAAATTCTCCATTAAAATATGGGGCATAGAGGCCACTTCTGATTTACTATAGTCAGCTCTTGCTTCTCTCCAGGCATGAGGAAGAGTCATATTATAATAGATTATAGAGTACAGAAGAAAGAGCAATGACACAAGTTAACGGATCTGTATTCAAATCCTAACTTTTACGTTGAAAGGAAAAATTAAAAAAAACATAAAATGAGTGTTTTGGACAAAATGACTTCTAAGGTCCCTTCTGACTTTGAGCTATGATCCTCAGAAACTCATAGGTAAGTTCAAACTTCCAGTTTAATTGATTGTTTTAAACTTCTCTCTATAGATCTTCTAGACTTAACTTGCAGATTCTTAACCTTTTTATGTGTCACAGACTCCTCTGGCACTTTGACAATCTGGTGAAACCTATGGATCCATTCGTAGATCAATGTTTTTAAGTGCATAAAAATAAAATACATAGGATTAAAAAGGAAACCAATTGTAATGAAATACAGTATCTACACATTTTTTTTAAACATACAGGCACTATATAGAGTAACTAAAAAGAGTCTTCATTCACATTTGTAATGGAAATACAGATTTGAAGATCTTCCCTGCCCCTAGGCCCTTCAATTGGCTTAAGTGACTCTGAGGACATTCTTTAATTTGAAAATATACTCTGCCTCTTAATAGGCTGAATGTGGTCACATGGAGCCTGTGGTAGGAGGCTTGGTTTTCAGGAATGACCACACCTTGATGCTGTGTATTGGGCAGTGGGTCAAGAGGGTGGTTACATTCTCTGACCCAGGAGAAGGCTATATAATTCCTGATGTGAGGCTTTGCTTTGGGGCTCACTTTGAGAAGTGTTGTGTGATTTGACTAGATGAGACTCTGGGAAGCCGTTGTTGAGAGCCCCCCGGCTTTGAAAACCCAGATGTTGATGCTTCCCTCTCTGGTAACTGTGATTTGGTATTGATGTAAAGGTTGGACAGTTTGGAAGCCTGTCTGTTTGATCTGTCTGTATACTCTGAAGTTTGGGGTGCTGACCTTTTCCCCCTGAACTAGGTAAATGATATATGTTTGATTAAAGTAAGCTTGTTAAACAATTTTGAGTTGCTTTCCTTTACAAAAGCAGATCTAAGAACCTGTGTTGGCAGCCACTCTGGGAATGCTGGGGTGCTTGCTGCTACAACATTTTACCTCTTCCGTTTTGTGGAATGAAGGAGAGAAACAAGTATTTATTCTTTTCTTATTATGTGCCATGTATTATGCTAAGCACTTTACCAATATCTCATTTTATCCTTATAACAATCTGGAAGGTAGATGATATACTTATCCCTAGTTTGTAGTTGAAAAAACTGAGGCATACAAAGGCTAAATATTTTTTCTCAGGGTCACCTGACTAGTAACCATCTGAAGATCAATTTGAAGGCCCAGTGCTCTATTCTCTGCACCACCAAATTATATTTGTAGAGTTATTAACAGCTAAAATGATGGGAAGACCAGCAGTAGGAGCAAAGACTAGTAAAAGAAAGGATTCGGGAGACCTCTCAAGCTACTACATAATTCATGAAGAACTGAAAGCTGGCTGAAACTGTGACCCTCAAATACAGATGCACAATCGGATTCCCAAGCATTCAATCAATAACCTGTTTCTTCCAAATAGATTGAGTTAAATCAGCCTCCAACCTTGCATTTATATTTTAATAATTGAACTGATTATTGGTTTCTTGGAGAGGAAATATGGTTAGACAAACAAGATTAAGAAGACCAGTTTTCAAGTCTGACCCATGTTGCCTACTCTTACCCTCTCAGTGCCCCTGGTAATTCTCTAAGACTATATGTTGAACAGTAAGTTCTTATCTATATTGGTAGAGGAGATTTTCTTGCTGAAAGTTCCACTTTATCAAGGAAGTCACTGGTCTGGAGAAAATAAAAACTGTTAAACAGAAGGCATGCTTGGAGAATTCCTTCAGCTGCCCAGATGATTTCCCAGAAAAGAAGACTTCGGATTCTTCTACCACCTTAAATGGGCACAGAATCAATAAACTGGTAGGGGTCTTGAAAGGTCTTCTATAGCTCAAGAAGCAGTCTTTCATATTTAGCAAGCCAATGCCTACAATAGCCTCAAGGCAGGTAAAATTTTGCCTAACCTTTAAAGACAAGGATATTCCATTACTTCATTGAGTCGCTCATTTCCAAAGGCCTTTGCTCAGAATTGGAGGTGGGTAACTTGGACTTTTTTCCAACTCTAGACCTTAATTCCACAAAAACAAGAATTCTTAATTTTTTGTTTGCTTGTTTCTGGGACAGTTGGCAGTCTTTTCAAGCCAATGGACCCTTTCTCAGAATGTTTTTAAATGTACAAAATTAAATACCTAAGATCACAAAGAAAACCAGAAATAAAGAAGGAAAAATCAAATTAAAAGCCCCTGTTCTAAAGATATTAAAGAGAGAGTTGGACATTTTTGGTTAAGAGTTGAGAGAAAAAAGGAAGATACTCTGGTTTCCCCTTTCAAGACCTATCTCCTTATCCCTTGAGATATAGAGACAAGAATTAAACATGATATTCAAATAAGGGTTGGACTTGGTATGAATGTAATAGAAGGGCCTTTCACATTCTGCTTTCTTTATTTATGTACATGTACCCTAGTGTCATGTCTATGTTTTGAGCTACCTTGCTAATTGCTGACTCCTACTCTGCTTGTTTCACCTTAAGCATTTTAGACCTCATTCAACCATTATTGTATCATTTTGTCATTATCCAACAACTACAAGTTGGAGGTCCCACACAAAGCTGAACTGTACCAAGAAAAGGAAGACACTCCAGATAGGAAGTACTACTCTCTGGTTAAAGCAACCCCCCCCCCCACACACACACACATCATGAATGGGGTTGTCTGCAAGGAAGTAATTCATCTTCTAATATACTTCTGTGTTAGCATTTTAGGGAGTGGGCAAAGGCAGGTCAGGAGCTTGCCTGTAACTTCTTACTGTTGTTGTTCAGTCATTTAAGTCATGTTTCACTCTTAATTACCCCATTTGGGGTTTTCTTGATACTGGAGATGTTGACCATTTCCTTCTCAAGAATCACCCTCCCCATTGAAGGTGATTGTTTTGTTGAAGGATGCTGCTCAGGGAAGACTTTCATTTTCAACGTCTCCCCAAAACTTCTGCTCACTCTTATCAAAGCTAAGTGAGGCTTGGGTGAAATAATATTTATTAACAGTGCAATAGTCCCTTCTCTGACTCTGAAATAATTTGCTCAGTCACTCTTCTTGTAAGATCTGTGGATCATTTTCAACTCAGGTCAGTAGGATGACAGCTGCTGGACTGACATGTCAGAATGTGAAAACACCTCTTCAGAGTTCTGCTTGTTTCTCTGCCAAAAACAAGGAGAGCCCAAAGGAGGGAAGGGCTCTTACCTCAGCAGGACTTTCTAATGGAAGTCAGAGGTCAAGGGCACACAGAACTGCACCTTGAAAAAAGGGAATAAGGTGTGAGAAAAACAGTTACAAGAGACAAAACCTTTAGTTTGGGGAGATATGTTCTGGATCTTTTCCTCCCTCCCCTACAGACCCTCTACACTTTTAATTTGAAATCCTTGAAGCTGCCAGAGACGTTATCTGCTGCACAATGAGTATTTGTGTATCCTGAATTCTAGACTTGGGCAGCTGAGCCTTCTAAATTATGGGTAGTTAATTGGTAGAGAAAAGAAGATGCCTGGACTTGCTCAGGAGAAATTTAACTGTTCCTTTTTGCAGCTGGTCTCCCTCATAGTGGGTGTATGAGCCAAGGTGTGGTGCACTGTGGCAGCAGCGGTTAGGAGGTCCTGCCAATGATACCCCTGACAGAACTATGCTCCACACCTGTGTTTCAGGAAATAGGATATTCTTTGTTCATTTCTTGTTCCTCTTCCATCTTTGCTGGGAAGTGGGAGGAGGACAAAACAAATGTCAAACTCTGGAATGTCTTTTCTTCTGTTTCTAGTGAGCATGAAGAAATCTTATGCCCGATCTTCTTTGAGACCCAGTAAACAGTGAAAACCCAGGAACTGATGGAATCATAGAGCTTAAGATCCGACAGTAGTAGCCTTAGAGGTCATCTCGTCCAACTTCAATTTTATATCCTTAACAGTTATTTATCCAATTTGTGCTTACAATCCTCCAGTGGGGGAAAAGTTTTCTCCTTCCTGAGGCAGGATATTTTGTATTTGGGCAGCTCTACTGTTAGAATGTTTTACTCATTTAGATCTAAAATCCTCCTCTGTGGAATTTCTACCAGTTAGGTTTAATTTTATCCTCAAGGACCAATTGAACTAGTTTATTCTCTTTTCTGTATGATATTCCTTCAGAAACTGGAAGATAGCTATTTTTGTCTTCCCTGAGTCTTTTCTTCCCCAGACTCAACATTCCTTCAGTAGATGATCTAATTGGGGCAGCCAGGTGGCACAGTGAATAGAGCACTGGCCCTGGAGTCAGGAGGACCTGAGCTCAGATTCCACCTCAGACACTTAACACAAAAACTAGCTGTGAGACCTTGGGCAAGTCACTTAACCCTAATTACCCTCCAAAAAGCAAAAGAAAAAAATAGATTATCTTATTTCTTGTTTCCTAACCATCTATTTCCTACCCATCCTGATTATTCTATAAATACACTGTATTGCCAGCCTCCTTTCTAAAATGGCATGCTGAGAAGCTGACATGATATTATAAATATTGGTCTGATCAGGGGAGAATATGGCTAAATTGAAACCTTCCTTGTTCTGGACACTTCTTCAAAATTTCAATACATCTCAATAGTCTTGGTGATTTTCACTGGCATTGGTATTCCTTCCACCACTGAAGTTTGTAGCCCCTTTATGATTTAATTGATGGTCTTTGATAATTGCACTGGCCAAACATTTTTTTCTCACAATGCAGCCACTCTCTTAATGAACCTCCACAAATTTAGTTAATCTGGCTTCTGTTGACTAAAAGCATTCATTCATTTCTAAGTCAGTAATAAAAGTCTTTCTAACTTGCCAGTGTTTACTCTTCCAGGGTCACCTCTATGCTACAGGAGGCAGCAGAGAAGGACTTTAATGGTGTTTTCAGGGAATGATGCATCCTCATTTAAGATAGTCGAAGATATTTACTAACAGGAAAGGAGAGAGGCAGATCCTACTTATACTCATCTAGGTACAGTGCTTTGTATTCATTAAATACTTAGAAATGTCTGTTGCATGAATGAATAACTATAAAACATTTAACCTTTTAAAAAGCATCTCTTGAATTGGTAGAGATTATTTTTTTTAAATAAAGATTTGAGGTTAGTGTTCAAAAGTCTAACCAAGGTTGGTTTTTTCCTGAAATAGTTTTCTAAAGAGCATCTTCTAATGATTTAGGGGAACTGCCCAATATTTCATATGGAGAACAGAAAAAGAAAAAAAATCATGACTGATAATGATTTTGTCCAATAATTCTCCACTACATGCTGTAAGAATAGGCATTCTAATATATAGCTGAGTAATTTCCTCTACCTTATGTACTGATAGAAAGTGTGAGAGTGGGGGGTAGAATAGATATCTTTAGCCTCTTCACTCTCTGCCCCTTCCATCTCCAGGGGAGACTTTCATGCCTGCCTGGAGGAGAAGTGGGAGGGTGGGGTATGAGGTCACTACTCTGTTCTCCTTAGAGAGTGGGGTACCAGGCTAAAAGTATAGCTATCTATACTTTAAATATTGTTCAACTAGGTAGGGGATATGATCAGGTTCCATCTAACTTCTAATTATTTTGTCATTTCTGGGTAGAAAGGGAACCCCAATCTCTTCATCCAAAGCTTATACTCTTTAGCACCTAATGCCAATTCCACAATGTCACATTTATGTGATTTATCCAAATCATAGCAAAATAGAAGTCATAGAAGGCATACATAGGGGATGATATGCTCAGCAATGCAGAGTGAAGAAGCTCTCACCTTGACCCCACCATAATTTAGCTCAACCAAGAGAGATTGTCCTTGATTTCGCTCAAGTTGAACCTCCCTAAAATCTCTAAAGTAGCAAACTGAAAATAGGGACATGATAGAAACAGCCCACTCCTCTCATGTTCTCCCAGAGTATTTTCTTTCAGCAAATTGAAGTGTGTTGGTCTCTTCCATCTTTTCTCTTGAAGTGAGAAGCAGACTCAATGCTTGAAGAAAATTTGAAGCTTGACTAATCCCAAAGGGGGAATTGCTAAGAACTGAAGCTCTCTCTCAACAAATCCTACCCCTCACATAGAGCAGGACTTTATTTCCCACCAGTAAGAGAAAAGTCCCATACATTGAAATGGGCTTTGAGACAAGAGTTACACCTAATACTGTAATCAACATGGACAGGAAGTTGAGTTCATGGGTCATGTTCTATCACTACCTTAGCTCTATTACTTTGAGTTAGCCACTTTGCTGCTCATTTTCCCCTTCTATAAAATGAAGGGATTGAACTAACTCACATAGAGAGTGATTTACAGTCCCAATCTGCCAAAGACCTTGGATTGTGATTAACCAAGTTGGATATTTTTCAGTCTTAAAAACACTGCAAGGCTGATAAATCAGCATCTCATTACTGTTGCTCATACATGAGAGTGGCAATACTGGATCATTATTGCCCATGTCCTAGACTTACCTGATGCTTCAATATTCATTTACTAGGTGAAGTTTTGGATGATGAACACTGTAGGTATCTCGGTATGGCTTTAATTTGGGGTAATATTTAAAAGAATAATAATAACATCATTTGAAAGCAAAGTGCCTAGATATTCTCTTGCTTTGATCATTTCCTTTATCTTTTATCTCCTCAGCTAAATTTCCTGATTCCCCCTTAATTCAAGTGCCTTTCTCCTATTATCTAAAGCTTATTCTTTATACATCTTGTTTGTACACAATTGTTCTCATTTCTTTCCCATTACAGTGTGGGCTCCCTGAGAAAATTGACTGACTTTTTCCTTTGTATCACCAATGCTTACCACAACACATAGTAGATACTTAATAAATGCTTATTGACTGACTAGTTCCTTTGTGCATTTCTTGCTTTACCTCAAAGATATCATCATCTGGCATCCTATTTCATTCAATAATTACCTATAGTATGATATTTTATATTACATTCTTACACTGTAGGTTCTATGAAGAGACAATATCTTGCTGAAACTTTGTACACTTCTAAATGCCTATCATAGTGGTCTGTGCATAGTAGGAGCTTATTTTTTCTTATGAATGAATGAATAAATATCCTCATAACATACTAATGTACACGTGTAAAAACTAGGTTGTAAGCTTCCTTGAGAAAGGACTATGTCATAATAAAAAAAAAGGTTAATAAGATAAAAACACGTTATGATTTTAGATTTGCAAAGTGATTTGTAGAAATTATCTTAACCCTCATAATAACCCCATTAAGTAGCTACTCTTATCCCCATTTTGCAGAAGAGGAAACTGAGGGTCAAATAAGTTAAATGGCTTGCCCATCACCATATAGCTAGTAAATGTTGAGGGCAGAATTGGAATTGAATTCTCTCCTGCTTCCAAGTCCAGGAGCACTTGGTACTTTGTATAGGCAGCTGGGTGACATAGCAGATAGATCCCTGGGCCTGGAATCAAGAAGACCTGAGACCAAATCTGTCCTCAGACATTTCTTAGCTGCATGACCCTAGACAAGTCACTTAAGCCCTGTATGCCTCAGCTTCCTAAACTATAAAAATGGGGATATTAATACTATCTACTTGATTTATGAGGGGCAAATAGGAAATTTGTAAAGTGCCTAGGACAGTGCCTGGCACATAGTAGGAACTTAGTGAATGCTTATTCCATTCCACTCTATTTTATTTTATTTTTGGAGGGGGAAAGGCAGGGCAATTGGGTTTAAGTGACTTGCCCAATACATTCCACTCTAGGGGCCCTGCTGCTGTACTGTAGTGTAGAGGTTCATACTGGGCACATAAAAGGAAATCAATATGTAGATAGATGGAAAGACAGACTATAGGTAGGTATGTAGGTAGGTAGATAGACTGAATAACTATACAGTATTAGGTATGCAAGGGTTGGTTCTGATGAAATCCAAACTGACAGTAGTCTTATTTTAAAAATAACATTCAAGAATTTCAGACTCAATAGAGCATTTCAGTTCTTACTTCTCTCATCCCCAGTTATTAGAGCAGCATCCATTGATTTTTAAAATATATGCATGCAAATGGCATCATTAGTTTATAATTAATACAATTCTTTCTTGGGAGCTCTGTAGTGGCCTCTGGGTGGTTTGAAGGACGCTGACTGCACTGGTGGGCTCTGAAATCTTCCTACCTGTTATTTACTGTGTGCGGTGAGCGTGGGCCTACCCATTATACAAGCTTCTGTTCCTGGCCATGCATGGCTGCTTCATTCTGGTGAGCAGGCAATAAAGTCAAATTTACAAGAATCCTGCTCTTCCAAAGAGGTCAAAACAATTGCATAGAATTCATTTTAGATTTTGTATGCTTATATCAGAGGCAAAAGGAAGTGTCTTCCTGCATTGGGATGAGTACTACAGTCCATTTGGAGGGGAAAAATACTTAAGAAAAGAAACCCCTTGAATTTATTAGCATATTAGTTTGCATATAATTTACATGTTAATAATATAATGTCAAAATACAGTGAAATCCGCCTGTCACCATTCTTTTTCCCCAGAACTATCGGGATAGACTGACTTTGGCTATTTAATAAGTTTTTAGACTTCTCCCAATCTCTATTGCAGTAAAGTGACAATCTCATTAAAAGACACTAACAGTTAAAATTTGGTCTGATTTTTATGAAAAATAGGGTCAATAAAATAGTACTGAAGGACTAGACTGAAATAGAAGCCAACAGACTGAAATATAAAGATACAAGTTGGCCTTACTAAGATCTATTGATCATATCACACTTTCCACCCAATAATCTGGAGAGGTAGGTATTGTAAGGTTTACTGTCTTGTGAAGCATTTTTACAAATGAAGGAACTGGAACTTAGAGGTAAAGGGATGTACCCAAGGCCTTATAACAAGAAAGTAGTAGAGCCTAGACTCAAAGCTAGGTCGTTTTTTCTAAAGAGGGAAGAGAAAGGAATTTGCAAACTATTGGTCAATGAACTTGATTTTGATTCCTGGGAAATTCCAGAATGTACTATTACAAGCATAGTAAACATATAAAAAGAGAATCAAGTCACAAAGAACCAAGATGGCTTCTTCACAAAAAGATCATGCCAGAGTAACCTAACTTCCTTTGGTATCATGATTAATAGTTGATTCAGAAAAATGCCATAGATAACATTTACCTAGATTTTCATCAAAACACATGGAAAAATTTCTCTTGGTTTTCTTATGGGAAAGATAAGAGAGATGCAGGCTAGTTAAAATTCAGAAGATTCAAACCGGTGCCATAGATTGAGCCAGAGAATTGTCACTGAGAGTATAATTTCATTTTGGCAATAGGCATTCAGTGGCATGCAAGAATCTTCATTAACCTCTGTGCTTCTTAAAATTTTTATCATATCGACTATGTTTTGCCTTTGATAAAGTCTAGATGGCATACTCATCCACATCACAAAAACCTGGGAGGGATAGCTAACATACTGGATAACATGCTCAGGACCCAAACACTGGTTAAAACTTTAAATCTAAAAAATATTAAATTTAACTAAGATAAATTCAGCTTGTTTTACTGGGTTCCAAAAACAAACTTTACAAGTAAAATATGGCGGAGGCATAGGCAGACTCCAATTAATTCAGAAATGATCTTTGGGTTTTAGTGTATTGCCAGATATATTTGCATCCAATGACTGGATGACTGCCAAAAAACAAATTTAATATTAAGCTGTATTAAGACAGGAGCAATGTCAGGAGGGTGATGGAACCAGCTTGTATCAGCTGTGAGAGCTGATTGTTAAATTTCAGTATGAGCACATACATCTCAGAAATTGCAATACTACAAATCAAGACTTGATTTATTGTTTAGCAAATTGTCTAGACTTGAGAAAGTAATGCAAAAAATTTTAATAATCTAGATCAGACTTACAGGTCTTATGTATACATAAGATATGTATACATACCCCTGGAAAGCTGTGGCACTCTGCTTTGTTTATATTGGAATCATATATTACATATTGTTTGCTTCTGGGTTTCACATTTTTAAAAGGACATTGGTAAGTTGGAGAGCATTTAAAATATTAAAACCAGGATGATAAAGAAATGAAAGATTATGTCACAGGAGGACTGGTGAAATGAACCCAAGGTTGTCTGGAGTAGACAAGATTTAGGAAGGACATGGTAGCTGACTTCAGTTATTTAAAAGGCTATCACCTGGAAGAAGAAGAAGTGAATTTGTTTTGTTTTTCCTCCATGGACAAAACTAGAAGCAATGGGTTGAATTTGCAAAGAGGCAAATTTTGTCCAGATAAAAAGAAAAAAAATCTTCTAAGGATTGCCGCTATCTCCAAATAGAATGGGCTGTCTGCAGAGATAGTTGATTTACCTTCTTTGAAAGTCTTCAAGCAAAATGACTGGCTGACTCTTTGTAATAAATGTTATAGAAGGGATCATTGCTCAATTGTAGGTTAGACTAGATGCCCTGTGAGGTCCATTTGAAGACTGATTCTGTTACTTATAAATACCATAGTAAACATCCTAGATTGCTATATTCCACCACACCTAGAATTACCCTGGATCTGTTGGTCTTGATGCCTCCTAAACTTAGGAACTGTTAACCCTCTCTCTCTCTCTCTCTCTCTCTCTCTCTCTCTCTCTGTCTCTCTCTCTGTCTCTGTCTCTGTCTCTCTCTGTCTCTCTGTCTCTCTCTCTCTCTTTTTTTTTTTTTTTTGCTTTTTGAAGGGGGGGAGGTAGGGCAATTGGGGTTAAGTGACTTGCCCAAAGTCACACAGCTAGTTTTGTGTTAAGTGTCTGAGGCCGGTTTTGAACTCAGGTCCTCCTGACTCCATGGCTGGTGCTCTATTCACTGTGCTACCTAGGTGCCCCTCTCTTTCTTCTTTACTGTCCCCAATCCTGTCTCTCCTTTGCTTTCCCTCTATCTCACTCTTTCTTTCTTTTCCTCCCTCCCTTCTTCCTCTCCTCTTCCTCTTTCCTCTCTTCCTCCACTCTCTTCTTCTCTCTGTATCCCAATTTGCAAACCAAAGTCAGGAGGTTTCACAAGGTGAAGAAATGGAAGATCACTCCAATTTCAGGACATTTTTTATGAGGCCAACCTTTCTCCTACAAGTGGTTGGATCCTACAAAATCAGTTGGATCAATTATATGAAGATATATCCTAGCAAGGAAGTAGTGGCAAGAGATTGCATCAGGCCATACATATTCATAAGAGGGGCAGTCAATATCAGTCTTGTTAAGAGAGAAACAAAAAAATTCCAGAACTTTAACCTGTTTGGATCAGGAAGGGTGTACACACACACACACACACACACACACACACACACACACACCTATTTATTTAAAGTCTGTCGTTAGTTAAAATAGAAATGCTTGAAAATATAATGGAAAGACTTGCTTTTGTTAATTTTAGGTACATTATCTTGCAAGAGTAAGCAGATAAAGAATGCCCTTAAAGCTCTAAGTATCTACCTACTTACCTACCTACCTAGCTATCTGTTTATCCATCAACATGTAAATGTAAAGATTTCTACTGGATAATATTATGTGTGTGTGTCTGTATACACACACTTATATACACATATACATATATGGCTCTCTCTATTATATGATATATGTATGCAATGTAAACCATCTCTGCTATATGGTATACATATACCCACATATATATGTATGTATGTGTATGTATATGTATGTATATACCATTCTTGGAGATCTTTAAGTAATAGCTGCATGACACTTTGTAATAAATGTCATAGAAGAGATCTTTGTTCAGTTGTAGGTTAGGCTAGATGATCTGTGGGTGTGAGATACATGTAAAGACTTAAATATATTATATATATAATATTTATACATATATACATATGTGTATATATGCATATATATGTGTACATGTTGCTATTCAGTAGAGAGAAGGATAGTTTCTTTCTCTGGTCTCCCTCTGTGATCCAAGTGACTTAGGGGGTGGTAGGGTGCAGAATGGGCACCAGCTAGATCCAGTTGGATGCTAAATCCTTTCCTAAATACTTAGTGGAACACTACAAATACTGGTGTCCTCCTAAAGTTCCCTGTATTCCTATTTTCTGACTGAGCTCTGTCCCAGAGAGACATCCCAAGCTTAGCAAGCTTTTGACTTTTATATTTCCATAGCATTGTGGGTGGGGGAAGTGGGAAGAAGAGGGTGCCAACTCCTGGTTCTGGAGTGGGAATGTTGAGTGATCTTTTTTTTTTTTTTTTAAGCAATTGGGGTTAAGTAACTTGCTCAAGGTTACAGAGCTAGTCATTATTTGTGTGTGGGTGCTCATTTTCTGAGGCCAGATGCGATCTCGGGTCATCCCAACTCCGAGGCCAGTGCTCTTACTCACTGTGCCACCTAGCTGCCCTTGAGTGATCTTTTAGAAATTTAAGATTAGCCCTCTTTGAAGTTAACTCATTATGTTGTTACTTTGTTGCATTTCTTCGTGTCACATCAGTAACATCTAAAATTTCATTATCTCTTACACATAATTCCTATTTTGTAGAGGTCCTAAGGACTGGAGAGGCATCTAGTACTCCATCTTGTTGGTCACATAATCCAGAAGTCAACCTTTTGCTACACTGTTTTGCTCCATCTCCTCACTATGTGCTTGACCCTGTAAAGAGGATTCTATCCTTAACCCAACTCAGGCATTGGCAAGTCCCTGACTGATGTACCATATTATGAGACACCACAAATATGTTGCTCATTCTACATTTCTGGTTCACTTTTCAGCCTGCTCTATACCAAACCAACTGGTTGGCTACCATGTATTACCATTCCCCTCCCCTTTTCCATCGTCTTTCATGGTTTGTCTTACCCTATTATAATTCTTCCTCTCCTCCTTGATATTGGGGGCATCTTATTTTCTAGTACTTAACAGTGTCTGGCACAGAGTTAATGCCCCATCCATCCAGTCATGCATTCTTCATTCTTCATTCCCTGAGTTACATTTCAAACAAGTTCTATTTCCTCCATTCCTTTGGTCATGTTATTGATGTTATCTCGAATGCCTTGTGCTATATCTTTCTGCTGAAATCCTTTGTATTCTTTTTTTTTCTTTCACTTTTTGGCGGGGGAAAGGCAGGGTAATTGGGGGTAAGTAACTTGTGCAAGGTCACATGGCTAGTAAATGTTAAATGGCTGAGGCCAAATTTGAACTCAGGTCTTCCTGATTCAGGACTGGTGCTCTATTCACTGTGCCACCTAACCATCCCCATCCTTTCTATTCTTCAGGACCCAGATCAAAATAATATCTCCCCCATGAAGCCTTGCCTGAACACCCAGACCAGAAATACTCTCTCCTCTGTACTACTAGAGGGCTTCATGCTATTCAAATGCATTCTATTACATTTTGCCTCACATTATTGTTATTTGTGTACTGGTTTTATGTTTTTCATTAGAGGGTAGGAACTTTAGCCTATTCATCTTTATAGTAGCATCTCCCATCCCACTGATCTCTCAATACTCCCACTCTGACAATCTTGTAACTGCCTTCCAGTAACTGCCATCATCTGAATTTTCTGTTACTGCTCTCAAGTCTTCTGAGTGTTCCTGGAGAAAAAATCACAAAACCATGCTAACTGTATTTTTCTTATTAATTCGTTCATTCTAATAACAACTAGATCCTCACTTCTGCTCTATAATCCTTTCACTAGGTCCTTATCACTATCCCAACAAGAATTATTTAAAAACTCCTCTTTTTCCCCTTGAGTTCCCAACTTGTTCCTTTACTAAGATTGAGGTCAGGCCATCTGAGTTCCTTCCACTTTCCTCCTTCACACCTCACAACTTCTCATACTTTCCTTTGCTTCTCTTCTTCTTCCCAACCCTTAAATATTGAAATTTCTTAAAGTTCTATCTTCAATCTTCTCATATCTCCTCTCTCCTGTGGCAGTTGCTTCCATGCACATGGTTTCAGTTATCTAAATGGATGACTATTCTGTGTCCTGTCCTAATGTGAGGTTCGTTGTAATATTTTTTACATTGTGCCAGATATCAACGACAGGCCCTCCTCGAATCTCAAACTTAACATATCCAATTTAACATGTCCAGAAATCAAATCCTTACCATTTCCCCAAAACTTCTTCCTCCTCTTCCTGACTTCTCTGTGTTTGTTGATTGTCCTGCCTTCAATACATGTTCTAAATATGAGTGTTTCTTTTTCTTGATACCTCATGACTGGTCAGTTGTTAAATCTTGCTTCAATATCTCCAATATTTTTCACATCTTTCCCCCCGAAACATCCTTTCTGTTATTACCATTTCCTAGGCCTTTATTTTTACCTATTTAGATTTTGTAATAGCCTCATTGGTTCCCCTTTAGTGTTTCTCCTCTCAAATTCATCCTTTATGTTACTGCCATGCCATTCTTCCTTATTCATATACCTGATTATGTTATTCCACTTCTCAAAAGTTCCATATAACCAACTAAATGAAACTTGGTTCTTAGATGGATGTTTAGGACCTTTCACATTCTAGTTCTATGCCAATTTTGCATACTTATATCATACAACACACTCTGTACTCCAGACATATTGAATTATTCCTCCTTTCATGCTTTCTCACCTATGCTTTTTGCTCAGATCAATAGTCCAAGATGTGAACCATTGCTCCCCCCCACCCCCGCCAACTTTGACTGTAGAAATTGTACTAACGCATAGTTCTAATACTATTTCTTCTATTGTACTGGCTTCCCTAACACTCTTCTTTGGAACCTTTTCTCTTCTTTCTCTGTCCCTTTTACTTTGGTTATTTCATTATTTCCAACTGATACAATGATCAACTTTATGAAGATAATTCCCAAATCTAAATATCCTGTCCCAAGTATCTGTACTGAACTCGAGTCATACTTTCACCTTGCTTCAGAGTCAATATGCTCAAAATATATCATCTTTCACCAAATTATTAACTTCCCTGTCACCAAGCCCCCAGTCATCTAAACTCAGAATTTGGGAACTTTCTTTAACTCTTCTCTCTCCCTTATCTACCCCACATCTAATTCATTGACAAGTTCAATTGATTACAACTTTACATATTTGCTCTTCTTCACTCACATTTACCATCATCCAAGTTCAAGTCCTTATCCCTTCTCACCCAGATTGTTACAATAGCTTCCTAACATTTTCCCCCATCTCCAGTCAGTTCTTCAGTCTGATAAAATAATCCTCAAAATTTATCCATGCCTGAGAATGTTAAAAAACAAACAAACCACCTTTCAGTGGCCTTCCCCAGCTCTAATAGTTTCAGTGACTTCTCATTGTTCTAAGACAAAATATAATCTATTATATATACATATATATTATGAAATATAAATGCCTGGCATTTAAGGCCTCCCACAATCCAACATCAAACTACCTTTAAAATCTTATTTCATATTACCATTCTTTCTACACTCCAAATTCTAGTCAAATGGAATATTTAGTTGTTCTTCAATCTCATTCTGCCATCTCCTATATCAATGTATTTGTACAGATTATCATCTCATTTTTATAATTTCTATTTTTTTCTCGAACAACCTTGTTTTATTTTATTTTTTAAATTAAATTTTATGTTAATTTTTAGTTTACATCATTCATTTCCACAAAACTTTGAATTAGAAAATTTCTCCCCATCTTTCCCCCACCCACCACCCCAAAACAACGATCCCAATGTATACCCCCTGCCCCAATCAGACCTCTCCTATATCCTCCTTTATCCCCCCTCCGACTTTCCAGTAGGGCAAGATGGATCTCTATGCCCCAGTGTTTGCATATATTATTTCCCAGTTGCAGGTAAAATAATAATAATAATAATTATTATATATACATATACATATATATGGATTAAGCATTTGATTTTAAAACTTTGAATTCCAGATTCTTTTCCTTCCTCCATCATCACCCACCCTTACTGGGAAGATAAGCAATTCAATATAGGTTGTACATATGTAGCTATGGAAAACATTTCCGTAGTGGATATATTGTGAAAGACTGACTGTATTTCCCTCCACCCTATCCCACCCCCTCAACTTGTTCTATTCTCTACTTTGACCCTGTCCCTTTTCAAAAGTGTGTGCTTCCAACTTCCCTCCCCTCTAACCTGCCTTCTCCTCCATCATCCCCCCTCTCATTCCCTACACCCCCTACTCTCCTGTAGGATGAGATACCCTATTTAGTGAGTATGTCATTCCCTCCCTAAGCCAAATTCAATGAGAGTAAGGTTGACTCATTCCCTTTTTCCTTCCTGTTCTTCCCCTCCATTGTAACAGTTTTCCTTGTCTCTTCTATATGATATAATTTACCTCATTCTATCTCATCCCATCTCCTCTCATTATATTCCTCTTTCACCTCTCAATTACACCTTTTAATTATCATCCCTTCCTATTCAATTGGTCCTGTGCCCTCTCTCTATGTATACTTGTACACCTATATACACACACTCACATATGTATTCATATACCCATATATCCTCCTATATAGACATATATGTATACATACATACATACATACATACATATGTACACATTTATATGACCTTCAACTATTCTCATACTGAGAAAAGTTTTATAAGTTACAATTATCATTTTTTCATGTAGGAATATAAATAGTTCAACTTTGATAAGTTCCTTATGATTTATTTTCCCTGTTTACCTTCTCATGCTTCTCTTGCTTCTTGTATCCGGATGTCAAATTTTCTTTTCAGCTCTGGTTTTTTTAATCAAGAATGCTTGAAAGTGCTCTCTCCATTCCACTGAATAACCATATTTTCCCCTGAAGCATGATACTCAGTTTTGCTGAGTAGTTGATTCTTGGTTTTAATCCCAGCTTCTTTGACCTCTGAAATAATCATATTCCAAGTCCTTTGATCCTTCAGTGTAGAAGCTGCCAGATCCTGTGTTATCCTGATTGTGTTTCCACAATATTCAAATATTTTCTTCCTGGCTGCTTGTAATATTTTCTCCTTGATCTTGGAACTCCAGAACATTGCTATAACATTCCTAGGAGTTTCCTTTTTGGGATCTCTTTCAGGAGGTGATCAGTGGATCCTTTCAACCTCTATTTTGCCCTCTGGTTCTAAAACATCAGGGTAATTTTCCTTGAGAATTTCTTGAAGGATTATTACTGGGTTCTTTTTTTTTTTTTTTTGATCATGGCTTTCAGGTAGTCCAATAATTTTTAAATTATCTCTCCTGGATCTGTTTTCCAGGTTGGTGGTTTTTCCAATGAGATATTTCACTTTGCCTTCTATTTTTTCATTTGTTTGGATCTGTTTAATAGTATTTTGATTTCTCATAATGTCACTAACTTCTGTTGGCTCCAGTCTAATTCTGAAGGAGTTATTCTCTTCAGTGAGCTTTTGAGATTTTTTTTCCACATCGGGAATTCGGCTTTTTAAGGCATTCTTTTCCTCATTGACTTTTTGAGCCTCTTTTGCCATTTGAGTTAGTCTATTTTTATGGTGTTATTTTCTTCAGTCAGGTTGTTGACTCTCTTTTCATGATTTCCTTGAACCATTCTCATTTTTCTTCCCAATTTTTCCCCTACTTCTCTTATTTGGTTTTCAAAATCCTTCTTAAGCTTTTCTATGGCCTGTAACCAATTCCTATTTTCCTTGGAAGCTTTTGGTGCAGGAGTTCTGATTTCACTGTCTTCCTCCTGTTCCATGCTTTGATTCTTTTTGTCTGCAAAAAAGGAGTCCAAAGTCAGATTGCTATGCTTGCTTTGCTTCTTTTGCTTGCTCATGTTGCCACTCAATTACTTGACTTTTGAACTTATTGCTACAGTAGAATTGTGCTTCTAGAGAGGGGAGCTTTGTCCCAAATCACTGGGGTTTTTTTTCGCAGCTGATAGAGCTATTTGCTGGATGTCCACTGTGAAGCCTCCACACTCTCTGGCACACTGGTCATGCACTGTAGGACCTCGACCCTAGACAGCAATCCAGATCCAAGCAGGTTAAAGCAAGAGCAATTGCCCCTCCAACTGGTCACTTGGTCCCTGTACAATCTGCAGGCCAGGAGCTCTGAAGCACCCACGTGGCAGCAGCTTCACAGCTGTGCTGCCTCAGTTGCTTCCCCATCAGGGTGGAAGAGGCCAGACTGCATTCCTGGAACCCCTGTTCCCAAAGGCCACTGAGGTTTCACTTTGTCTTTGGCATTTATGGGTTGATAATTCTGGTAACTGCTACAGCTGCTGGTGATCCACTCTGGTAAGGTCCTTCCAGCAGGGGCTGGTCAGGCTGCCCTGAGGCTAAAACCTCTGGCTCACTCGGGGCTGGGCTTTGCTCCCAGAGCACTGTGCTGGCCCTTACTGCTGGCCTGCTGGGCTGTCTTCAATGGGAGGTTAGCTTCTCTCTGTCACTTTGTGGATTCTGTAGCTTTAGAGTCATTTTTTACATGTATTGGAGTAGGTGGAATCAAGAGCCACGTGGAAGTCCTGTTTCTACTCCACCATGTTGGCTCTGCCTATAATTTCTATTTTTTGAAATCTTTCATTAGGACCCAGTTGCCACCTGCTTCATGGAGCCTCCTCTGTTTTCCCTAGCTAAAAGTTTATTCTTCCTCCATGGATTTTCTAAAATCTGACTGGATCTTTTCTTTGCCTCTAACACTTTCATTCTTACATTATTCTTACCTAGATACCTACCATACATATTATAGTTTCCCTTCCTCCTCCAGGTTATTATAAACTGAGTGCAGGGAGTGCCTCACCTTTGATCCTTATCATCTTAGTGCCCAATATTCAATGTCAGTAGTAACTCAGTGACAATTGAATTGTACAATTGAAAGTCTTCCTTGATTCCTGAAAGAGATGTAATTTCTTTTTTCTTGAACCTGTAGTAACATGGTATTAGTAAAGGATGTGTCTCATTTCTTATTCTTTCTCCTTTTGCCCTCTGGTCAGTGCTTTTCCACTATGAGGTACAGAGCCCATATCTGTGAGGTTGTTGTTGAAGGTAAATCTCTTTATAATGCCCGATGCCCACCACCATGCCATGCATGTGTATGTGGAGCTCAATAAATATTTGTTGAACTGAATTACAAAAACCCTATAAGATGTGCTATAATACCCTCATTACACAAGGGCCCTTATGGACTATAAAGTATACCTACAGCACATAAAAAATGCAACATGATTGTGTCATAAATTTGACCTAAGATAATATGCTAGCTATGACAAACATTAATTAAACATTTAATTAACAGTAATTTGACTTGCTGCCTCAGAATTTTGAAGGTCCTTTAGGGGATGAGAGGGATGCCCTAAGTCTCTTCAAAGAACTGGAGCTGGGGGAGCTTGAACTGATGCCTGTTTCTGTTCTCAGGAAACTTTCTCTTTTTCAGCAGAGGCATGCTAAATCATTCCACTGATCATTCTTTTGCACAAAAGACCCATTGTAGTAGCTGAGGGTTTGCGCACATCCCTGAGGACTTGGGTTGTGAGGGCTCAGAGGCAGACTTTTCTTGGATCTTGTCCTTTTGTTCATCTTTTCTTCACCAGCTTTAGCTGTGGTGATAGTGAGGGGAGTTCTTGGGGGTAATTGCCTTTATGGATACCAGACTCAATGCTTTCATAAAGTACTAGCTAGTGCGAGCCTCTTCCTTCATGTTATCTCCCTGAGGCCTGGCTCAAATAGGGCCCTACAACAGCAACGAACAAATGAGTAGGCAAAGATATTGACAAGTATTGATGTTAATGAGACAGCTTCAGAATGAATGGGCTGGGGAAATGCTAAGCCTCCAATTCCAATGGAGGCTGCTGGATGAATCTTAGGCTGCTTTAATCATAAAGAGCTCAGTGGAGAGAACACTGAAAAGAAAAGGCATTTTGGCCCAAACAAAACAGAATACTTTGACCCAGCTTTAAGCCATTCGTATGCAACTCAGAGACAACTCAACAAGAACTGAAACATTCATTAAACCATGAAGTAGGACTGAAAAAATGCAGTCGGTCTGATTTCTTAGTTTTAATGCCAAGACAAGCTTTCTTACAGGGGTTCTTAACCTGGGATACATAAACTTTTTTATATGTATATAATGATAACTGTAGTTCAATATAATTGGTTTCCTTTGCAATCCTGCATATTTTATTTTTATGTATATAAAAACACTATTCTGAGAGGGTGGGGCATTGGCTTCATTAGACTGCCAGTGGGGTCCCTGATACAAAAAAGGTTAAGAACCCCTACTGTATACATAGGCAGAGAAAGCAGATGCCTCTGCATTGTGATTTTAAGGGTGCCAAGAAACACCCTATCCCAACTTCAATTTCTGTAATCCCTTTAACATTGGCTTCCTTGTCATTGATCAGTTAGAATTAAAGTTGTATGGCTGTAAATATTTCTAGGAGAAATAACTACTATTTATATTCATACAAGAGAAAGGACAAAGTATTTGGAAGATCTAGGGAAAGTTGGAAAATAGTTCTTCCTTGTTACTATCAGTGGGCAATTTTAAGCCTCAAATTCAGTTCAATTCAATTCAGTTTATTTCACCAAACATTTATTGAACTCCTGCTGTGAACGAAGCATCTTATTCAGCTAGAGGAGATAAGGAGTTTTCATAAGATATGTTCCTTGCCCTTAGAGCTTATAGTGTAGTAGAAAGATATGACAAATATACCAATAACCATAATAAAATTTTATTGCTATTTTGTGGGATCTATGATTTCATTGGTGAGGAAATTCTCTAGTGATGTAAAGCAGCATTTGGGCCTTAGTTTATAATAGTAGAGTTGTCTGGCTCCACTGAGAGCTTAAGTGAACTTGGAAAAGATCACATTGCCAGTATATGGCAGAAGCATACCTTTAGGCCAGGTTTTCTTGACTCTGAGATTAGCTCTTTATCAACTATTCCACACTGACTCTCCCTATTATATATAAATTATAGGGAAATGGACTATGCTTAGGATTTCATTGGAATTCATAGAGAATTCCCTATGAGCAAACTCTCTTGACCAATTAAGGCTGACACCTTCTCTGAAACTTTTGGTTTCAGTTGCCTAGAACATCCAGAGTTTAAGTAATATGTCTAGAATCAGACCATCAGTATGTGTCAGACACGGGACTTAAGCAAAGGTTTTGCTGGATACAAGGAGACCTCTGCATATGAGATAGAGAAATTGATATTCATAAATAACTTCGGGTGGGGTAGGGATGCTTCCAGGAGAAGACTGCATTTGAATTGAGTTTTAAGGGACAGACAACTTCATGCATTAAATTGAGAGACATTTTCAGACTGGGTATTGGTGACTCAGATCAGAACATTTCAGGAGTTTTAATGAGGGTAGAACACCTGTAAAACAGAAAAGGGAAGGGACTTCTCAACTTAGTTCCTACCATTGGTGGCTCAGTGCATAGATCAAGTCAGGAAAGCCCGAGTTCAAATTTGGTCTCAGACCCTTACTATCTCTGTAACCCTGAGCAAGCCACTTACCTCTTTTTGCCTAAGTTTCCTCATTTGTAAAATGAACTGGAGAAGGAAATAGCAAACCACTATCTGCCAAGAAAACCTTAGATGGGGTCGTGAAGAGTCAGGTACTACTTAATGAACAAACAAACAAAATTCTCCACTGTGGCATGGGGATTTGGAGGCCCTAAAAGCAATTTCATCTGCTTTATAATTTGGCCCTACAGTAATCTCAACTTTAGGCACAAAAAGAGGGAAGGGACATCTTCATGAAGGGTCATTCCTAGCTCCTCTGAGTCTTCCCCTGACAAAACCATAGTACATCACTGACGTACATCACACCTGATTTTGAAATTGTCTGAATAACTCAGGGTAGATCATATATAGGCAGACTCTTTAATTTTTTCCACAGTAAAGATGATTAAATAGTTTTAAAACAATCTAGTTCTTAATTAAATTACAAAAAAACCTCCCATTCCTTTTCCTTTCTTTAGTGTTATTTTCAGAATTGCTTGAAAAAGTCTTCCAGAAGTGCTCCAAAGAGAGAAACTGTAAAGATGAAAGTGATAAAGCTTTCTTTTTTATTTCCATAGTAAATAAATGTTTGAATAAGTTTAAAGGCATTTTAAAATGAATTTAAATTTTAAGTCAAAGAGGATACCAAAGCACTCAGATGGTAGGAAAGTGGTATTCTACTTTCACATTCCTTATTTTAGATTAAATTGTCTCATTAAAATGCCTGCTAATGTAAGCACTATTTCACAGTTCAGCCACCTCTAACTACTAAGAAACAGCTGTGCAGAGGTCAAGTACAAAAGAGCATTGGGAAAGGAAACCACAGAAACCTACCGCAACTCCTAGGGTTTCTAGCCACCTCTGGTAATTCATTTCCTGACATAGGTGCAACTTTTACAGAATCTGATTCCCATCCCTTCCCCCCAAAACTGATATTGTTTCTGGGACTCCTTTGGGAATGGACTTTTGCAAATCCCTAACTTTGCCCAGCTCCTCATTCAAAGGAATTTCCTAGGATGGTACTTAATGATTAAGAAGTATATCACTGTTTCAAAAAAGCATTAAAATGGAGGGCCCCAAACTCTCAAAAAGCAGGCTTGTGAGTTGTAATGAAATGTTTGTTCAAGAATTTGCTCCTTTTATTTCTTCTTCCTGTCTGTGAGTACATTTCAGCAGGACTCATAATCCTGCTATCTTCCTTGTCCTATCTCAGAATGAATTCCATTTGGAACTTCCTATATGGAGTTTATTTTAAAAAAAATTAGAGCCTCCTATGGTATTCCCTTAATTTGCCTTTGTATACTCAGTCTGCATCTGGAAAAGACCTTCCTGGTATTTCATATTCCAGGCATTCTTTCCCCCCGAATCACCTCCAGTGCCCATGTATATCTCTGACCACCCCATACTTTCCACCTGGCTGCTAAGCCTGCACGCACTTTCTCCTTCTTCTTCTTTTTCTCCCTCTTCTCTCTCTTTTTTCCTTCTTGTAGCAAGCATTCTCCTTCAGTTGTTGACTGTGACTGAAAAAAATAGGCATACAAAGCATTTTGCATTCTCTGAATGTACCACACAGTAATTCTGCTGTCTGAAAACTCTGTAATGTCAATAATTGATGCACTTGAGAAGTGGTAATTAAATTAGTTAATTATGCTGGTAAAATTACATGCAATTATGTGACTGCAGGGTATGTTTAGTAAATTAGGCTTTCCCATACTCACTACATATTGTGGTGCCAATTTTGTTCCTTGATGATTAGGTAGCTTTTGATACTTCTTAATTGATTTAATACCTGGATCTTCATTAGCTCTCGATTGCTATGCAATGTATGTCTGACATTTTTCTCTCTGATATTTTACTGAATACCATTCAGCAGGGGGAAAATGCATACACAAACACATACATGTAGATGTACACATATTCAATGGTTTACATACAATATCCCTTTCTGATGCTAAGCCATCTATATGTAAGAAGTAATTTATTCTAAGAGTTGTTCTGACTCAGATAGATAACACTCACATACCTAACCATGAACGCCTTCTAAGCAGAAATGGTTCATTTCATTCATTTTCCTTGTGATCCAGCAATATAAATAAAGATTCTCCAAAAATGTAGGGAAAGAAGAAGCATGAAATAAGTCATATTCATCATTTGGCACTCTGTGCACAATTTAAATGAAATCCATTAACAGTGGGGAGTTCAGAATGAAAAGTCACAGGCCATAGCATTAAAAATGCAAGAACAGTTTTGATTTCTAGAAAACTGGACTTTATTAGGATCAATCAATTATTGGTTAAATAATCAAATGGGATCAGCTGGGCTTAGGCTTAAGAGGAAACCTCCAGTCAGATGAGGAGATGGTCTGGTTTCACCAGACTTGGGTTTTCTCTGAAGAGAAGGTACTGACATTCACTAATGAACGTTCAATCTTCTTTGCTCATGTTTGGGCCATGCAATTTCTTCTTGCTTTTTTAGTGGCAGTAGGCAATGTGACCCACTGAATGTTGCCATGTAGCAATCAGAGTGGTGGCAAATTATGCAGATGATGATTTTATGAATTGCAGATCAGTCCTCATCAGACCCCATCTGTTGATATCCCCACAAAACTCTTTCCTTTACCACACTTCATGTGGAAAATTGTGTCTAGTTCTGATTGCCTCATGTTAGAAGGGACATTGATGACAGAGAATACCCCCAGAGGAGGGTGACCAGAATGGTGAAGGGATATGAAGCGATGCCATGTAGTTATCACCTAGAAGCAACCAGTGGATAGAGGCCTAGGCCTAGAGCCAGGAAAACTGAGTTCAAATCCAACCTAAGATACTTACTAATTTTGTGACCTTAGGCAAGTCATTTAACCCATGTGTGGCTCAGTTTCCTTATGTGTAAAAAGAGGATAACAGCATAAGCTATCTCACCAGGTTGTTGTGAAGATCAAATCAGATATTATTTGTAAAGCTCTTAGCACAATGCTTGGCACATAGTAGGTACTACATAAACGCTTACCCCCTTCCCCTTCTCCAGTTGAAGGAAATAGGCATGTTTAACCTGACCAAGGTAAGATGGAGGCGAGACACAATCATTATTGTCAAATATTTGAAAAGTTATCATGTGGAAATAAGGTATAACTTTTTCTGCTGAGACCCAGAAGATGGAATTAAGACCAATAAATGGGCATATTTTAGAATAGCATGAGGAAGGGCTTCCTAAAAAAGAACTGTCCCCAAATTAAGTGAGTTGATTTAGGAGGTAGTGAGTTGTGGCTGTTCATCCTTTGTTTTTGAAGAGGACCAATGGCATCCTAAGTGATGTCTTGATTTGTATATAAATTGGATTTAAGTGAGGCAGAGTTGTACAAAGTCAGCCTCACTCTCTCTTTCTAAGTCATTGAAATCCAATGTCAGGACAAGAGTCAAGTGACTGGAAAAGGTCCAGGATGCAGAAGATGATCTTGTCTTTGATGCCTGACCAAGCTCTGAGTACTCCTTAGTGCCTGCTTCAGTCACCTTATGGCCATTAGAACAAATTTTTCTCATCTGCCCATTCAATTGGGAGAAATCTTCGAATGTTTGAGGTAGCCATCCCCCTAACTCACCAATGAGTTTGAGGCCTATTACTCTTAACCTGGTTTAGTTCATCTGCTAAAAACTATTTGTCATGGTATGGTTGCTGCACATGCTGGAGCTTCTTGGAGCCACAGATGAGAGTTGGGTGAAAGTAGACACCAAAGGCAGATGAGCAGCCCTGAAATTAGCTCAGCAAACCTTCACATCAGAGGTTCTAGTCTTCCCTGAATCCCCCATACACCCAAGTATACTATCATTGGAGATCTCTGTAGAGATTGTATGATTGACCCCATCAGATATAAAGAGAATTCTTGTTTAATATATGAGTTGGATGCATTTCAAAGATGTTAGTGAAATGGCTCCCATCCAGGATCTCTCTTAGGAACATCAACATTTGCCTTAGTTTTTCCTTCATCTAAGGCCATGTGCATCGCACTTTGCTCCCTGTCATTGACACCCCTTTCATCCCCTTAAGGGATGTTAAAATGATTTCTATCTTTTCAGTCACTACTTGAAAAGTATCTCCATTCTTATTGGATCTGCACTCTCACCATTCTCATTTTGACTATTCTTAAAATTAAGTCATTATGCCTGGATGAGAATTCTCCCTTATCACCATCTTGGGTACAGAGGCTCAAGACTCCTTTCTCCTAAAGTTTCCCCTCCCCATTTGCTAACAGTCCCTATGTGTTCCATGTAACCCTGAAGCCCTACAACTCCTCACCAGCTCTCCATCCTATCCATATGAGAAAGTTTGAATCTTCATTTTAATCATGGCTCTCTTCCCTATACTCTGACCATAACTCAGTCTGCTCTTGTCATTCTAATAGAGAGTCTATTAAGCCAACATGGAGAAAAAAGTGCCAAATGGTCTTACATCTCCTTTCACTTTCATATTAGGAAGTGGATCAACTTTTCTTAGACTCATCTTTTGTTTAGTGTTACTGATTAGAGTCTATTATGAGATTCTATTCAGCATCTTCAGTCCACATAGCCAGACTCTCTGTTCTGTATTCAAATCTTGAATCTTTACATCATCTTTCACTCTTAAGAGGCAAGTCCTTAAAGAGAAAAATGTAGTGTTTTTTTTTCTTTTTCATTTCTGCTTTCTCTCATGGGACAAAGCATCAATGAACCATTTATGAGAGGTGTTGCTTGGAGCCTATTATTTAGATCAAGTACACAACCTGCATTTCAGGGAGGCAATCACCTTAGCCATTAGATAGGATTTATCCCCTTGGACCCAGTGCCATTAATACCACAGAAGGTGCAATTTGACGGTCAAGCTTATTTATCTATATTAACTTTATTATTAAGATGAGCTAGACTTCGAGATTTTGGTAACAGCTCACATTTATGTAGCCCACTGGAGCTTACAAAGTACTTTTGCATATATTATCTCATTCTTTCCTCAAAATAACATCAGGAGGTAGGCAAGTATAATATTATTATCCTCACTTTACAGATGAATAAACTGAGAATAAGAGAAGTTAAATAACATGCCCAAGGTCATGGGATCATGGGATTTAAAGTGAGAAGGCATTTTAGAGATCATCTAATTCAACCTTTTTATTTTATAGATGAAGAACTTAAGACTCAGAGGAGGAATTTGATTTGCCCAAGGTTTCATAGATAAATAATAAATGGCAGATTTAGGATTAAAATCCTGGTTTCCTGACTCTGAGTCCAACAATCTTTCAATGGGATAAATCAAGTTGGTATTTTGGATTAGCAACAATTTGACACTTTTCTCTGACAATGACACACTCAAAGACATTGGTAAGTATATACGTATACTTATCTGTGTGTCTCTACATATGTAATTTCTTTTGATTATAATAGAGTTCTCCGTTAGTTGTCATTCTCTGACATTATTTTAAAAATAGGAGAGATAATCAGAATTCTAAGGTGATTTTCTTTGCTACTCTCCCTCTGAAAGCATCAGAATGATCTAAATGATTTTTCTAAAATTCCAATAATAAATTGTATACCCTGCATGGACATGTATAATTCACATGTGTGTCATAGGACTTTAATAGGGTGGACCTAAATCTACCCTTGCAAATTCCTGCAACCACATAAGCTCTCATTCAAGATTTGGATGATTTGGGTATGATAAGCCCCTGGCTACTTCTGAGGATATGTGACTTAGGGCAGAAGGGCCTTGAGCTGATGGAATAACTGCCTTATTCACCTCTGAGCATGAAGAATGAGTGACTCAGTAGACATTTCAAAATGCAATGACTCTTCCCCCCCAAGTTTCTTCTCTCTCTTCCCTTCCTGACAGCAGGAAAATTTTGAGCTGTTTTCTGTGCAGGGAGGGAAGGGCAGCTTACCCTATCTTCTAACCCAACTCCCATATGGCAGCTAAAGGGTAGATCCAGAATAGGGGAGCCTGAACCTGAATTTTGATCTGCTGCTTCTGTGAATGAATGTCAGTCCTGATCTGGATATGACCAGACTTGGAGACCATGTTGTGAATTCAAGAGGCTTCACATATGCTGGTAGGAGATATCTCTGGTAGGAGCTGACTGACATTGGAGTGATAAATTCTTAACAACTCTCCTAGTACTTCTTAAAGAAAACTCATGAAAAAAGAATAAAACCAATCCCTGGTCTGACTGGCCAGAAGAAACCTGCCACAGGTAGGATTGGACACAGTGCAGAGTGAAGGTAGAATGTAGAATGACTATATTCATTAGTCTCATAATCTCTGTTTTATGTTCTGATAACATTTAAGTATCAACCTCCTAGGAGAGACTAGAAACACATATCAGTTAGGTTACTAAATCCTGTCATGTTTTTCTGCCAACGTATGCTTATGAATGATGTGCATTTAGCATTTCTCTTGTCTATAGGAAAAAAATACCTGTCTCATACCTGATTCTTAGTGTATGTTGAGCACCTCTCTACTCCCAACTTTGGGGGAAATTCTATGCATCTGTTTTCAGTAATCTTATCTGGGGGGTACTGGAATAGGGGATATAATGAGCTAAATAGTTAAAGGGAAATTTATCTGTTCCATATTAAAGGTAATTAGGCTCTCTTCTGGTTGAACTTAGTGGGTTCAATGTATATGGGTCTCTTAGTGGAAAGAGGATTGGTATAGTAAGTACCCTTGCTACTGAGTTACATAACAATTCCTAATGTGTATTTTGTGTATGTATATAGATAAATAAATAGATAGGGATACATAGCATTTCATGGTTATTAAATGCTTTCTTATACATTAGTACATTTCTTCTACATAATAGCCTTCTGAAGTAAGTGATATGAGTATAATTCTTCCTAACTTTCAGATCAAAAAGCTGCATCTTAGAGAAATTAGCTGCAGTGGTGACATTCTTTAAGGTTATCCTAAGTAAGTGGCAGAGTGGGGAATTTGAATTTCTCCTTTTGTGATATTGGCTGATTTGTTGGGAAACGTCATGGTTTAAACTTGGTGAATGCTATACTTTGCTCCTCCCTCAGTACTTCTGTAGTATAAAAAACAATGTACTTGGAGTCAAGAGACCCAAGTTTGCATCTTAGTTCCGATATTTACTTTCTTGGGAGGAGGGGAGGAGGGGCAGTGGGAAATATTTATTAAGTGCCTACTACATGCTAGGCATTGTGTCAAGTGTTTTAAAAATGTTATTTCATTTAATCTTTATGCCAGCCCTGGGAGGTAAGCATCATTATTATCTCCATTTTACAGTTGAGGAAACTGAGGCAGACAGCAGTTATATGATTGCCCAGGGTCACATAGCCAGTAAGTATCTGAGGCTGGATTTAAACTAGAGTTGTTCTCACTCCATGTCCAAAGCTACCTAACTGCCTCTGTATATGATCCTAGGTAAATCATTTAACTTTCCTGAGTCTTAGGTGGTTTATATAATTGTAAATTGTAAATACATATAAATTATGTAAATAATGTGTAAAATATATCAATCCAATTATAAAATTGGATTAATGCTAATTTTACAGGGTTATTGTAAAGAAAGCACTCTGTAGGTCATGAAGTGACAGATATGTGAGCTGTCATAGTTATTGACATTGATTTCTTTCCTAGATTATAACTTAGATTCTTGATATCACACTTGGGCTCTGATACATTATACAAAGATAAGTTAATGAAGTAATAAAAGAAACAATAACTTTTATTAATATAACACCTTGAGTTTTATAAGGAGCTTCAACAATAGTCTTCAAATCAATCCAGTGAGAAAGGGTCCACAATGGTTATTATCCCCATTTTGTAGGTGAAGAAACTCAAGCTCAGGAATAATAAATGACTTACACACAGTTGAAAAATACTGGGGTGGCATTTGAATTCAACTGTTCCTACCACAGGGTAAGAAAAATAAAAGATGAATTAACAAAATGGACCTGGAGTATGTCACCCAAATGTATGTAAGTCCAGATTTTGACTCAGAGATTAGGTCTCTCAGTTCATTACCATCATCTCCATCAAATAACATAGGGGATTCATCTAGTCCTAAAAGTCTTTAATACTCTCAGCTACTCTAAATTAGTCCTTGCCACTTCTTGATCTGGAACAGAGGTCCTTAAACATTTTTTTTGGTATATGTGCATGTGCGATGGACTCCTTTGGCAGTCTGGTGAAGACCATGCACCCTTTCTCAGAACCATGTTTTTCAATGCATAAAGTAAAATGTGATGTGATTACATGTGATAACATGTGATCACAAAGGACTACAATTACATTGGAAAACTTATCAAAATATATTTTTACAAAATGCAAGGTTCCCAGAACCCAGGTTAAGAGCCTTAAGTCTGTGCTCTAGTCAAATAGCCTCTTTGTTCCTCACACATGGCACTCATTCTCCAACCCTGCCCCTTTACAGTGGCTGTCACTCATGCCTAGAATGTACTTCCTCCTCTTCTCTGCTTCACAGGATCTTTTATTTCAGGAGTTTCATGAGCCCTTATACAGTCTATAGACCCCTTCTCAGAATCATGATTTGTTGCCTATGTCCTAATGAAAGGAAATACTAAATTTCTGATAGATATAATGAAAATAAAGATACATTTTTTCCTGTTCAATTTCACTTGCCCCCTGAAATCCCCAGATTAAGAACCCTTGATCTAGATATTGGAGGGTATATTTCTTAAGAACAAGTATATTAAAGTACAAATTAAAATAAACTAAATAAATACTCCTGAATGTTGAGAGAGAAAGGGATGTTCTTCAGTTTTTAAAACTGACTTTTATCCTTTCACAGTTCTTTTAACTCTAAAGTACAGTATGATCTTTAGTGTTTATTGTAAAATTTATTCTGGTAGCCATGGAAGCTATAGAGTCTAATATGCTAAAAACTTAAGTGACCTTTCTTGTGTCTTACAATAATAACTGGAATTTATTTTAGTCAATTCAATTTAAAACAGCACAGAAGAGAGATAGATGAAAAGAATTTCAAAAATAACTCAGCTTAGTCCAAACCTGTGGGTTATATGTGTATGTATGGTGGTGAAGACTGAGGGAGAGAATCAAATTGGGGAGTAGAGGAAGATGTTTTAGGGAGTAGAGGAAGGGGCAAGGGAGAAATGAGTAGAATCCCTGCAGAGCTCTCTTTTTCCTGCCAAGTACCATCAGCCCCACCACCTGTCTGTTTGGCAGCCACAAGTAACTGTAAATGCTCTGTGTACTTTCCCCTCCAGGTTTCAAGATTTGGATTTACAGACCTCAGCAACAGAATCAACAGGTTAAACAAAAGACATTGAAGCAAAAAAGCACTGGTGATGTTGTTGTCAGGGATGTGAGGGGAGAATAACTGAGGCCTATCGTAGTTCTTCTAGTAAACAATACCATTCAAGAGCTTTAGGAAAACTCCATTCCATGTACAACCTTTTGCTTAGTACCTATGCTTCAGCAAAGCTGGCATGCTACCTTGTCAGCTGGCCCTATGCCATACCAACAGATGGGCAGGAGTGTAGGCAGCCAAGAGACCATGTATGAGCATCAAAACTATGTTCTGAGGGCAGGATCCCTAGCCAGGAGCATGGAATCTGTCTGCTTGTCAGTTTGTCCTGAGTCCCTGTGCATGTGGGATGAGGTGGCATGCCGTGGGAGTTTTGATTGCAATTAATTTTAAAGAGAAGCACCAAATCAACGCTAGCCTTTTTCCCTATACAAAAAGGTTTTGAATTTTTTTTTTTGCTTTTAAATTTCAGTGGTAGGGGCAGATCAGACAAGAGAGTAGTGAAGGGAATTTGGGGGACATTCTAAAAAGCAAACCAGTGTCATCAAAAGGGAAATCAGTTAGCAAGCAGATATTTTTAATGATGGAAATATATTAGGTACCAGTTACCTATCACCACATGCTAGGTTCTAGGGATGCAAAGAAAAATGAAACATTCCTTGACCTCAAAGAATTTATAATATGGATAAAGATAAGTAAATATAAATTCTATTCAGTGGTGTGCAGGTGAAGAAATTTTAATATTCATTATTAACAGCTTTCCCATCACTTTCTCAAGGGTGAGGAATCTCCAAGGTCACATATTGCGCTCTAGGTTGTCAAGTACAGCCCTTTAAATGAATCCAAACTTCTGTGAAACTTCAGAAAAAACAAAACTTCACAGAAGTTTGGATTTAGTTAAAGGGCCAAACTTGAGGGCCTAGAGGACCTCATGGTCCCAGGTTCCCCACCCATATCTAGACAATAAAAAAAGACCAAATCAAATGAGAATTGTAGCATTTCCCAATTTCCAAGATGTCAGTACTCCTACTGAACAATTAACAATAGACTTTTAGTTCTAACTTTAGTTAGAACTGACTCCAGCACACATCTGAGCACATTCAGGGTAATGGAATATGAATAGGGGCAAAGAACAGTAATAACTGACAGTCTCAAGAAAGACTTCTGTAGAAGATGGCAACTCAGCTGCGCTTTGAATAAGTTTGGGAATTCTTCAAGCTAGAGATAAGGAGAGAATGCATTCCAGACATGAGGGACAACCTGCACAAAAATATGGAGGTGGGGATGGGGACGAGGTGGGGAATGAATAGTCCAGTTTAACTGGAATAGAGAGTGGGGGAAGATCAGTAAAACAAATAAGACTGTCACAGTTGATGGAATCCATATTGTGGAGAACTTTAAATACTCCAGAGAGGAGTTTGTACTTTTTCCAAGATTTTTGTTCAGGAAATGACATTGTCAGAGATCATTTAGGAGATTGTTGAAAGGGTTTTTTAATTAGGATGTGGCCATGTAAGTAGAGAGGAAATAGATAGGAGATATGTTGTAGAGGTAAAATTGATTAGAGTTGGCAACTGAATGTGGGAAGTGAGAGACTGGGGAGAACCCAATATGACTACACAATTACAAATGAAAATAACTGGAAGATGCTTTTGCATTAACAGAAATTATTTAAAAAATCAGAAATAGAGGTGGTTTTGGGGGGAGATACAATAATTCTGAAAATATCAAATGTGCAATGTCCATAGGATATTCAAGTAACATTCATCAGGTACTTGATGATATAGGACTAGAACTCAGAATAATGATTCACACTGCCATATAGATTTAAGAGTCATTTTCATAGAAATGATAATTGAACCCATGGCAATCTGTGAAACATCAAGAGAAAGTACATACAGAGAAGAGGTCAAGGAAGGAGCCTTAAAGGGCATCCATATTTAGTAGGTGAGAAAAATAATAACGATCTATTACAGGAGACCAGGAAGCACTGGTCACACAGGTAGGAAGAGAAACAAGGAAGAGCACACATGGAAGCTGGGGGAGCAGAGAGTGCCGACAAGGGATAGGTCATCAAAAGTGTCAAGGTTGGAGAAAGGTCAAGCAACATGAGGCCTGAGGAAAAGTCATTGGATTTGAAAGTTTAAAGGCCACTGGTAATCTTAGATAAGTCAATTTCAGTCAATGGTAGATTCAGAAGATATAACTTTCCCATCTATTAAGTGGCAAAGAACTGAAAATTGCAGAGATGCCCATAAACTGGGGAATGGCTGAACACATTGTGATATGTGATCATAATAGAATACTATTGTGCTATAAGAAAAGATGAACTTGATGATCTTAGAAAAACATGGATAGACTTGCATGAAATAATAAATAGTGAAATGATCAGAACCAAGAGAACATTTTATACAGTAACAGTATTGTATGCGGTAGGTATACAGTAAAAGCAATATTGTTTTAAGAACAACTTGAATAAATAATGTTGACTATTGCAAACAACCAAATTAACTACAAAGGGTATATGAGGGAAGACACTATCTGCATCCAGAGACAGAACTGGTAAATAGAAGTATATATATATATATATATATATATATATATATATATATATATATATATATATATATATATATATATGTAATGGTAATGGAAATTTGAAGATCTTCTGTGCCCCTTAATGGGATGAATGTAATCACATGGAGTCTATGGGGGGAGGAATTTGCTGAAGGATGAAGCAGAGCCCACAGGAAGCTGGGAGTCAGAGCAGTTAGAGAAGGAAGGAGAGGAAGCACCTAGCAGACAGTTAGGCTTGTGAGTGTTGGTTTGTGGGAAGGCTAAAGGATGGTGTGACTCTCTGTGCTGTTATGGTGTATTAACTTCTTTGCTATTTTGATGTCTTTCTGGTTTTGGGATCTGGCTTCTGGCGTCTGAATAAATGTTTTTCTTTTGTCTTATGCATGGAGAATCTGTTATATTTTGCAATTGAGCACTGTGCCAGCATATTTACAGTCACTGTTGGCACTGTGAATATTGTTTTTGTGCTACAGTACAGAAAGATTTTATACACACACACATGCAAACACACAAGCAATTGTGTCTAATGGTAGTGATCTCTAGGGTGAGGGGGAGGGGAAAAAAGGGAAAAAATAAATTTACACAACTCTATTATATATTTAAAAGGAACAGCAAGTTGTACATAATAGATTTGCAGTTTTACATGCATTTATCTTTTTATTATCCTGTTATAGAAATGCTTGTTTTATTCCATAAATTAAAAATAAATAACAGTTTAAAATATGAACACATTATAATGGATTGAAAAGCAAATGAGGGTGGAAAAGGGTTGAGAAAATGAAAGCTAAAAGTGTAGATGGAACTAGGAATGTGAATATGAAAGGGAAAAGTGATATGGGAAGGTAGCTTGAGGGGATAATATTATTAAGCAAAGGTTTTCTAGGTATGGAGGAGACCTAAGCAAATTTTCAGAAAGCGAGGAAGGAGCTAGTACATAATGAAAGATTGAAATGGAAGAAAGAGTGAAAATGATAAATGAGAAGAATGATGATATAGGACTAGAACTCAGAATAATGATTCAGACTGCCATATAGATTTAAGAGTCATTTTCATAGAAATGATAATTGAACCCATGGCAATCTGTGAAACATCAAGAGAAGGTACACACAGAGAAGAATAGAATAGAGCAGAAGATTTTAACCTACAGTCCATGGTTTTCAAGGGGGTCTGTGAATTTAGATAGGAAAAGTTTCACCTTTATTTCAATATAAGTAATTTCTTTTGTATTCTATGTATTTTATGTTAGACTTTTGAAAGCATTATTCTAAAGAATCCATAGGCTTCATGAAACTCCCAAAGGGATCCATGACAAAATGATTGGGGACTAGATGATCTCCAAGGGCTTCTCCAGTTCTTAGTCTTATGAATTCACTTAGAAATGGTCTTTTGCATGGCATTATAAAGGAAAGATGGCTAAGTTTCTTCAGCCATAGGCAACATGCTTAGATTTCCTAAAACGTATCTCCTTGGCCTAGCTGTTTTCTGCCTTCAGTGTTTCACATATTTTTCTCCTCTGAGCATATGATTGTCCTACTCAGATCCTTATGTTAAGATAGTTACTCTGAAGCTCTAACCATTGCCTTCCTCCACTCAAATCACTTATCTCTGCTGTCAATTTTCTGGCTCTTCCTGTTTTCTATATCATGAGTAAGTTAACTCTTGCTTTTAATATACCTTCACAGGATATCCCCTTCAGCCTCTGTCCTTCTTAATCAGACTTCCTTATCACTGTTTTAATTATCTGCTCTTAACCCACCAGCTTTGTATCTTTTTTCATGATTATTCTTCATTTTGAATAGTCTGTCACTTCCTGTGCCACAAATTATTTTGATTCCATCTATAAATTGCTCTTTGTAACTCTCTTCCCATCCCCCAAAACAGAAAGACAAACCAACAGATGCACACATACACATATGCACACACACACACTAATGAAATTTGTCTAATTGTCTAATGGTATTTCTATGGTGTTAATTTAGATGATAAGTTTCTCTGGGCATGGGCTCGCAATGTCTTTACTGCTGTTTGGTATATAGTTCACATTTCTAGTTCAGTAAAAGACCTTTTAATTATAGTATCCCAGTTTGTTTTTCTGTAATTTGGTGTTTGTGCACCATTACTCTCCTATAGGCTATTTCACTGGAACTCACCCCAAACAATGTCTGTTCACACTAATGCACCATCATTTCTACTTGCATCCCATTAACGTGCCTGATAGCATTGGGGATGAAGAGACAATCTGGGAGAGAAGTCAAGGGGAAGGAAACCCTCTGAGCCTGTATTTCTTACTTTTAGCTCTCCCTTCATCTGTTTCCTTTTGTCTTCCTTCAAGCCCTTGCCATGATCCTAAACATTACTGCACCTCTAAGAGCTATTGTAGGGCAATAAATCTGTATACTAAATGCCAGACTCTCTCATTTCCACTGATGACTGCATTTAGTTGCTTAGTTATTTGTGGGTATCTTTGGTGTTACCTGTGGATTCCAAATATAGAAATATGTTAAATTAGAAGAATACATAATACAAAAGTTATTAACTTATTGAACATAAGTTCTTCCTGAATGCCTATTTGATTAACGATAAATAGAAACCAGCCGTCAGTAGAAGTAAATACAGCCCTGTTTAGCACCCTTGCTGTTCATTCATGTGCATTGCCTGTACACATAACCAAGTTTGTTCAGAGTTGGGCAGAAGAGCTGGGTTGCCATCTTCTTCTCAACAGAGTCTAAAATCATTCCATTTACAAAATTTGAGAATACCTTAGCTGCCTGAGGCCAAGGATAACACATCTAATGTATTTTTCTTCCTCTCACTTTAAGCATTACTTATATAAACTTGAATCACAAGTACTCAGAGATTCCAGTGTTGAAGCATCATGCATCAGGAAAGAAGAGAGATAAGGAACCTAAAAAGAGCCCAATCTCTCAGCCCATTAATCAAAGCCCATGCATTCCCATTAAAGCCGGTGAAACAATGAATAGAGCTAAGGAAAAAAATACTTTATATCAAGAGCATTTTTAAAAGCAAAAGTCAGACTCCATTGTCACAGGGCACACGAGGGACACTTAAAAAAGGCACAAGTTTTCGGACTCTCTAAGAGATGTCACCTGCAGACTCAGATAAAAAAAAATGTGGAGGGTGGGTGGAAGACTATGCCTAAAGCTTACAATTAAATGTAGAATATGTAACTTTTCCCCACCTCCTTTTTATGAATGAACCTCTACCTTTCAATACGAATGAAAAAGATCAAAGTGCAGCTGGGCCCTGTATAAAATAGGCCTAAATTTCTTTTCCATGTAGCATTCTAATGGAATTAACATTCCCTACCTTGAACACAAACATTATTTGTATTATTTATATTCCAAATACTTAGGAGAGATGGGAGAATTCAAGTTTCCAGTTAATGTACTTGATTTCCATGAGCATGGTACCTTTTCTATTTCTAGAAATCTTGGTATTTGAAAGATTTATATTTGACAATATTATTTTTCCATTAGACTGTATATCATTCATGCAAGCATTATATTTTAATGAAAACTCTATGAACAAGATGTAAATACATGGTCTTACTATGGCTAACACCACATCTAGAAGCCAAGGGCTCTAATAGTTATGTATCTACTAATTTTCATAAAAGAATAGCAATAGGCAATAAATGGGAGGAAGAAGGCATCCCTGATGCACAGAGCAGGAAAAGCCTGGCATGGGTTACATTCTATATGACTATCTAACCTTTCACTAATGTTATCCTTCATCCTCTTAATAAAATCTTCATATGTACACACCCTCCACCCTATAGTTAAAGAGAGGAAGAATTTGACCTCTTCTCTCTGTCTCCCCTAGCAAAAAGCCTCATTTTCCATTTTTATTCCTTTATTTGTTGTTTAAAGCATTAAAAACTAGCTTTTATTGCTTACAATTTTCAATTTGTAGATTTATGAATTTATAGCTTCTCAAATTCCTTTTTCCAAAGAATTTGAACTCAACAAATGGCAGCTAAATCCCAGCATGCACAGCTAAAATATATCTTTGGGCTTCTGAGCTCTCTAGGAATACACTCATTTCTCTAGTTTTTTTGGGAAGGAGCTGTTTCTTTTTTATTACTAAAATTCAAATACACAATAAGAAAAGAAAAAGAAACATATTATAAACTTAAATATTGAAACAAATACAAAATAAGAAAAAAAGCATGTCATTTGCACATGAGAGAAGATTCAAAATATTTAGCAATAAATTTCCATTTCAACCAAACCTATATAATAAATACTACATGTTGTGTTGAGAGCTGTTCATCTTTTCTTTGCTTCCTTGTAGGTTTTCTTTTGTTCTCCATTTCTCTCGTTTTGTAAAGTTTTATACTTCCCAGTGTAGGACTTCAAACCTTTCCAAATCCTATGACCATGGTCAATGCTTTGTCAATAGCCAGTCATCAGCCAATATGTATTAAGTATATACAATGTGCAAGTCACTGTGCTAAGTGCTAGAGATAAAAATTCAAAAAGGAAAGACAGCCTCTCCCCTCAAGGAGTTTACAGTCTAATGGGAAAAAACAAAGCACAAAAGAAAGGAAAAAGAAAAAGAAAAGGGGGGGGGGAGGAATTTGGCGGGGAGAACTTAGGGTTGAAAGCATGGTAAAGAAATGAAAAAAGATCAAAATTAATTCAACTGAATGGGGAAATGATCCCCTCCCTCCTTAATGTAGGTTGAGGAGCTCATGATTCCACCCTCCAATCAGAGGGGCAGGGAATACTATTGAGGTATAAATACCAAGGCCTATTGGTTCTTGCAGGATGATAAGATTTCCCAGTGATGAAGTTCCTGGGGGTATGGTGGCAAAATCAAAGAAGTTGAAAATGAGTGTAGCCCGATGGATAATGAGGACCCCTAGGTGGGGGAGGGGATGGAAAGGAAGTCTAGCCCTTAGCTTTTTAACAGCTGGCACCATAATCTCAGAAGTAGCATTTTCCTTTGATATGGAACTTCTCTGAACATTTTGGCAAAGTAGACTGCTGGTTTTGCTTCCTTTGTTAAGCTCCATTCCCACCGTAGGCTGGTTTTTCTCCTACCTATCCCAATTCGAACAACCAAGACTTTCAGACTTTCTCCTATTGATCCATATTAATTCTTTCCCCAGGTCCTTCATTCAAATGAAGAGGTAAATAATATATTTCAGCTTCAAATGTTACCTTTTTCTGGAGTATTTACAATATTAATAATAAATGTAGAGATGATATAATTTAAGCAGAATCAGAACCAGCAATTATGGCACTTGAGGCAAATTCAATTGTGGGGAGGGGTGGAAGAGTCTGAAAAGTAGAAAAATAGAACCCCACCCCTCTCTCTAAAGCCACTGCTGGGGAGGCTGGCATATGTTTGTTCCATATCTCATATTTCCAGTGTGGCTTGGGACATCAAGCTTGGTGATATTACACACATAGTCCACACTAGTCAAGTACAGTCAGATCAGCATAGGACTAGTGGCAAATGAGCCCTGGGAAAAGGGATTGATGTTGACAGGTGTTAGAGTTTGTAGGGGCTGGCTAAATGGAGAGCAAAAAGACTGGAGGAGGAAGTAGACCTTCTGGATGTTTGTGTTAAGCTCTGGCCATCCCAAGTCAAAGAGAAGGACATCATGAGGGCCTGTAGCCTCTCCAGCCTCTTGAAATCTCATCTACATGTGAGAGCAGCCTTGGGCATAAACAGTTCTATCTGTACCCAGGAAATACCATTTGCCAAAGAAAGAAAGATTTTCTGACTTTACATATCTCTATGACTGTTAACCATGACCTGGGGAGACCTTTAGTTTGTCAATTATTTTATGTAAGTCAGCAAACTGATGATGGTGATTGAGGATTCTTGGCAATAAGGCCCTGGCTTGTGGATGAGAACTACCAATATTAGAGCACTCTGTCTCCAATAGAGTTGCTCTTTTCATTATGCATCCTAATGAGTGTCAACAAAATCAGAAGAGATGATGTATTCTTTAATTAAAATACATTTGATATGAAAGTCATCAATCTAATAGGTCTAGCCCATCTTGGTAATCTTAAATTAAAATGCTTCCTGAATGTTAATCTGCACACATTTAGCTTCAATATATAGCTGTGATGAGAGACCCTGTCATTCTATGTATGTATATTTAAAGAGGAATACCTCCCCCTCCTCGCCCCTTTATGTGTGGAATATTTTTTTATTAGCCAATATATCAAAAGTCACCTTAACTCCCCACCACCACCCATATAAAGGCATACTACATGTTTGGGTTCTGTGACTCATTTGGTCCTAGATGAGGTGCCAAACACAAATTCCAGTTCTTGTGTTTTACTTACAATAGCATTAGTGTTTAATCCTCCAGATTCAATCAAAAATACACTTAATATGGAGAAAACAAATCCTCCCTTTTATTGCCACACTAAATACTTTTGCCAGCAAATGCTTTTGGGGGCGCTTTTTATTTATGGATTTCTACAATGCCCAAGAGCTTTTGTCTTTTTTAGTACTCCATATTTATGGTTGGGGGATGATCATTTTCTGCTTGGCTTCACTTTGAGCTCTTTCAAAACTAGTTGGAGAAGTAATAGTTTCATACTGTTTATCCCTTTCCCCCCCTGAGTCCTAAGTTAAATCTTTTCTACTCTCTCAGTGACATTGCAGTATATTATGCTATACATTCTTAATCTATTAACTCTGGGCATCACTAATGATTTCTTTCTTTAAAAAAAAAGACCATCCAGCACATAAAACACGTAAATGTTTCTTATTAAAAACACAAACAGCAACAGGAAAGAATTGGGGATTGTTTCAGTAAGATTGCAAGGGAGAAACCAGTCTCTAAAACAGCCATAACAGCAAAGAAAGGATCCTGAAGGGGAAGATTTCATTTTCCTTGATATACTAATTTTTAAAAAGCAGAGGGATACAAAGTCTGAAAAAGTTAGGGCAGGGAGCTTAAGTTTCCTGGTAAAATTAGAGAATTGATAATTAAAGAGATGGTTGGTAAGAATCTAGAAAAGGAGGAGGTGATAACAAAGAGTCAGCCAGATTCATCAAGAGTAGGTCATGCCAAACTAACCACACTATCTTTTTTGACAGTGTTACTAAACTAGTAAATAAGTGGTATGCTCTAGATATAGTTGAGCAAAGCTTCTGATAAAGTATCTCATACTATTTTGGTACAGAAGATGGAGATTTATGAGTTAGATGATTATACAATCAGATGCTTAGAGAACTGGTTAGATGGTCAAACTCAGACTAATTATAATATTCCATATCAATGTGGCAGGAAGTCTTCAGTGGAGCAACCCAGAGATCTGTACCTGGTATTGTACCATTTTTATTATTTTATTAATTTGGATAAAGACACAGACTGCATGCTCCCCTAATATATAAATAACACAATGCTGGGAGGGATAGCTAAAGGGATGTGCTGGAGCCAGCTCTAACTGGCTTGTGAGACACAATTCTTAAATTTCCAGTGAGGAAATTTACACTTTGGAAATTGGTGAATGCTACAAACCAGGGCTTTATATATTGTTTTGTTGATTGTGCAGACTTAAGAAAGTGATGGAATAAATATTAATAATATTGATTAAACTTAAAATTGTGTCACATGCACATATTTTTTGAGAGTTGATTGTTAAACATTTATCATTACAACTCTGGTTCACAACTAACACATTAAATATCAGAGTCTGCATCCATAAATGTTTTGGGCTAAAGCAAATAAGATGAAATTGAACAAGGATAAATGTAAGCTTTTACACTTGGGTACAAAAAAAAAATCAACCTCATAAATATAAGATGGGTAAGGCATGGATAGACAGAAACTATTCTGAACAAACACAACGGGATTTTAGTAGGTTGTAGTCTCATTATGAATCAATACTGTGATGTGGTAGCCCCAAGAGCTAATGAGATCTTGGGTTATACTGATTGATATGACTTTCAGGAAGAGAAAAGTAAAGCTTCTACTATACTCTGTTCCTATTAGGTCTCTCCTTAGGTATTGTACAGGCAGCTAAGTGGTGCAGTGAATAGAGTTCCAGGCCTAGAGTAAGGAAAGTCTAAGACTTTAGACACTTGTTAGCTATTTGACCCTGGTCAAGTCACTTAACCCTGTCTACCTCACTTTACTCATCTATAAAGTGAGCTGGAGAAGTAAATGGCAAACCACTCTAGAATCTTTAAAAAAATACTCAAATGGGTAACAAATAGTTAGACATGACTGAAATGAATGATTGAAGTATTGTATTCAGTTCTGGACTCCAGGGCTTAAGAAAGATATTAATAAGCTTTTAAGTACGCATGAAACATAACCAAGATTATGAAGAGTCTTGAGTCTATGACACATGTGGTTTAGTTGAATGAACTGGTCATATTTAGCCCAGAGAAGAGGAAATTCAGGAGGATCATAATAGCAGACTTCAAGTATCTGCAGGATGGTCACGTGGTAGAGGGATTAGCCTTGACCTTAGTTTGACCTTAGAGGGCACATGTGGATATTGAAGAAAGGGAAATTTGGGATTCATGTCAGGAGAACTTCCTAAGTAATAGGACCATCCCAAAGTAGAAAAGATTTCTTTAAGAGGCGGATTCCCTATCTTTGGAGGTCTTTAAACAGTTTGGATGATAGTTTGTGAGTGACAGTATTATACTGGGGTTTCTTTTTGTGTATGGCTTGGACCAGAATGGTTTCTTACAACTCTCAAATTCTGTAATTCTTCGAAAAAAAGTTTTTTCATCTGTTTGTAATTTTTTGTCCTTCATTTTCAAAGGGGACCAAAGACATCATGGGTAACGTGTTGATTCATGCATGAATTGGGTTTAAGAAATATTCACTCTCTCTTCCAGAGCCATTGAAGTCCAATGGCAGAAAAAAAAAGTTAGAATGCCTCGTGATGGCCTGGGATTCAGTGAATGACCTTGATGTTTTAAGTTACTGACCAAGTTCTAAGCACTCCACAGTACCTGCTTCAGCCCCCTTTAAGGCCATTGAAACAAATTGTCCTCATCTGTGCATTTCGTTGGAGGAAGTCTTCACATGCTGTGGGGATAGATACCCCCCTTATTCACTGACAGGTTTATGGTTTATTGGTTACATTCAACCTAATTTAGTCTCTCTGCTGAAACAATTTACCAGGGTGTGGCCATTGTGCATGCTATAGTTTCTTAGAGACACATGAGAGTTCAGTTCCATGTGGACACCAAAGGTAGGTGAAGGCAAGGGCCCAAGTAAGCCCACATACTAGAGGTGCTAGTCCTTCTTGAACATTTGCTATGGAGTTTGCTATGAAATTCCAACTCCTAAAAGCAAAAGACACTTTAATTATCAGCATTTTTAATGACACTTTTTATCAAGGAGAATTTTCCTTAATTCCTCAAAATACAAAAGAAAAGAGGAATGCTTTGAGGGAACTTAGAGCTACTTTGTGCTGGGTTTTAGCTCATTTTACTCTAATAAGCATTTATTAGGCATATAAAAACCAAAATTAGAATAGGTTCCACCCTTAAGCAGCTTATACTCTACTGCATGTTGATTTGGTCCATTTGTGCTAATTTTGACTTGATAATTAACACCAAGAAAATAGAGGTTCTCCTCCAGCCAGCATTATACCATCTATACATGGAACCATCAACTATAGCAAATGAAGAAATTTTGAGTTCTGTGGATAAGTTCACTTACTTTGGTAGTGTACATTATAGGGATGTAAGTATTGATATAAAGTTGACACACAAATTGCCAGAGTTAGCTCAGCGTTTGGGAGGCTCTGAAGGAAGAAGATGTATTAGACTGACTACCAAACTGAAAGCACACAGAGCTGTTGTGCTGACCTGATTGTTGTATATCTGTGAAATCTGGACAGTCTACCAGCTCCATGATAGGAAAATTGAATTGCTACCATATGAATTGTCTTAGGAAGGTTCTGAAGATCATCTGACAAAATAAGGTACCCCAGACACCGAGGTCCTTTCTCAAGCTAAAACTGCCAAGTATTCAAATTTTATTGCAGGCAGTGCAACTCCAAACTGCTGGCCATGTTGTTTAAATGTCAACCATAATTTGTTTAAAAGACTATTTGACAGAGAACTCACACAAGGCAAGTGATCACATGGTGGTCAGAAGAAGCAATAAAAAGACTCTCTCAACATCTTTATGAGGAACTTTGGAATTGATTGTGTGGCATGGGAGATACTGACAAAGGATTGTCCCGTATGGCCTGCCTGCATCAAAGAAGGCTTTGTGCTCTATGAGCAAAGTAGAATTGCAGTAGTTCAAAAGAAATATGAGATGTGCAAATTTAGAGATATATCCACCTCAAATGTTCACGTGGACTATTTGTAGACAGAGCCTTCCAAGTTCATTTTGCTCTGATCCACAGTCAGTCACACTGTACCTTGACTCCAACATAGTGATGTCATTTTGGTCTTCTTCAAGAACGTAGGACAACAGCTAACCATTTATAACTGAGGGAAAAGAAACGAAAAACCCACTAGATTAAGAGACATGGAAGTTGGGCTTGAATTTTTTTTTTTTTTTTAAAGCAATTGGGGTTAAGTAACTTGCTCAAGGTTTCACGGCTAGTCATTATTTATGCGTGGGTGCTCATTTTCTGAGGCCGGATCTGATCTCGGGTCATCCCAACTCCGATGTGCCACCTAGCCGCCCCTTTAGGGCAATTGGGGTTAAGTAACTTGCCCAAGGTTACACGGCTAGGTTTTTTGTTTGTGTGGCTTAAGTGTTGGAGGCAGGGTCTGAACTCAGGGCCTACTGACTCCAGGGCTGGTGCTCTATTCACTGCGCCACCTAGCCGCCCCTGGGCTTGAATTCTTTCTGGGCCATTTACTACATGAATGACATAGAGCAAATTACCTTACTTCTTTGGACCTTAATTTACTTATCTGCAAAATGAGAGGGTTTGAGTTTGGAGAAAAAGTCCTAACAGAGGACTTAGATTTGAATCCTAGCTCTATAAGACCTTGGGAAAGTGACTTACCTCTTTGTGCCTCAGTTTCCTTGTCTGTATAAGGAGTGGACTGCATGAAACTATATCTAAGCTCTCTTTGAGACAGAAATCTTTTCATCTTATAATGGAGTCAATTGAACTCAGGATGACTAGCGGCAGAGCAGCCTTCTATAAGAACCTGAGGTGTGTTTGGAGGAAGTGGGGATTGTGGTGGTAGTCAGCTGGTCACTCAACCATTAACCATTTAGTAAGCATCTATTATGTGTCAGGCATGATGCTAAATAAGTGAGGAAGGCTTTTCAACCCCTCTTATTTCCAGTGTCTTCCCTCTTATTTATCCTGTATGTAGCTTGCTTTGTATGTATTTGTTTATATATCTCCCCCATTAGATTGTAAGTTCTTGAGGGCAAGGGCTGTCTTTTTCTTCATTTTGAATCTCCAGTGCTTAGCACAATGCCTGGTATATAGTAGGTGTTTAATAAATGGTATTGAATTGAATTGAAGTATGGAAGATGCAAAGAAAAGTGAAAGACAATTCCTGCTCTCAAGGAGCTCACTGGCTATTGGGAGAGACAACATACAAACAACTGTGCACTAGTAGGCTATACACTGGGTAAATTGTAGATGATCAGCAGGGCAAAGGCATTAGAATTAAGAGGGATCAGGAAAGACCTCCTATGGATGATTGAACCTTAGGCAGGACACTAAAGAAGTCAAGGAAGCAGATATGAAGAGGGGAAGAACTCTAGGTTTGGGGAAGAACCAGTGAAAATGTCTGGAGATGTAATATCTTGTTTGAACAACATCAAGGAGACTAGCTTCATTGAATCAAAGAGAGCAAAAGAAATAAGCATTTATATAACACCTACTATGTATCAAGTACTATGCTAAGCACTTTACAATTAGCTCATTTGATCCTCACAACAACCCTGGGAGAGAGGTGTTGATGATTTCCATTTTACAGTTGAGGAAAAAGAGGCATAGAAAATGACTTTTCTAGGGTCACACAACTAGTAAGTGTTAAGGCTGGACTTCAACTCAGGTCTTCCAGGTTCCATGCTCCATGTTTTATTCATTGTGCACAGTCTATCTTTGGTGCCTCTGAGGAGTGAGAGTAGAAAGAATAGGGGAAGGTTATGAAGGAGTTTGAATGCCAAACATACTTTATATTTGATTCTGAAGGTCATAAAGAACCACTGAATTTGATTGAGTATGATGAGTAGTGACATAGTCAAACCTTAAGAAAATCCCTTTGACAGCTAATGGAAGTTGGAATGGAATGGGGTTAGAATTGTTACAGGGGGACCAACTAGAAGGCCTGGGGTGGCTAATAAGTGCTTTTACCAGGATGGGTGGCAGTGTTGGAGGAAAAGAGGGTGCAGACACAAGAGATGTTATGAATGTGAAATTGGCAATAAAAACAGATGGGAATTGAATTGGGATACAAAAGAGAGTAGTGAAGGATAACACCTAGGTGTGTGTGTGTGTGTGTGTGTGTGTGTGTGTGTGTGTGTGTGTGTATAGGGGGTGGTAATAAGGGCTAAGGTCACTTGCAGAATTGTAAAAGTAGGGGCACAGGTACGTATAAGTTAAATAGAAAACAAGAATCCTTGGATGAAGAGTCTACACCTCCATGCAACCTGAAGTTTCAAAATGGTCAGGAAAAAAGACAATTTGGCTACTTAATGTGAGTGAGAGCCTTGTAAATCACCCAGCTTCTCTTTCTTGTATTCTCACAGCTGGAACCTATAAACAAAAATAAACCCTTTGTAGCCAATGGTTTTAGACTTTCTATGTAGCTCAGTTTCCTTTACACCCGGATTTATAAACAAAAGAAACCATTCTGAAAACACCTGTCAAGAAGAAAAGGCCTAAAATGACAATTTCTCAGGCAATTCACTAGTCAGGACATTTGAAGGTCAGGGCAGAGTGGGGTAAGGGGAGATGACTGGTTTGGGAAAGGCAGGTGAGACAAAGGAAAATAAATCCTAAGTGACTGAATGGACAATAATCATAAGGGTCTGGATTTAGAGCTAAAAGAAATCTTAGAGATCATTTAGCCCAGTGATTCTTAACCTCCTTATTTATGTCATGGATCCCATTGGCAATGGGACCCCCTCTTCAGAAGTTTGTTTTTAAATGCATGAAATTAAATACATAGAATTACAAAAGAAATAAATGATCTCAAATACAGCCATTAAAAGATTTTTAGAAGTTCATGGGCCCCAGGTTAAGAACCCTGATCTAGTTCATCTCTGTTACATTGCAGATGAGATTGACACCCAGAGAGATTTAGGTGACTTGCTTACTGTTACATAGGTCCTAAAGAGCAGAGATGGGGTTGGAACTCAGATTCCCTGAAGCTAAATCCTATACTTTATTGTTGCTCCTATTTGTTTTTCTTATGTAAGGGATGTCCATTATTTCATTTATAATTTATTATAAGAAATGTTTAGAGCATTCCTGCTTAAGACATCATCACATCCAACCCCTCTGATTTTAAAGGGGGAAGAAACCAAGGTCCAGAGAAATAATTTTCAAGTCAGAAGCAGCCTCTCTTGACTCAGAGGCCAAAGCTCTTGCCAGCAGTCCAGTGCAGAGTATTCACTTATGTGATTTGAAAATTATAGTAAACAGGTTCCTACTTTTTGAATCATAGTGAAGGGATTGATGGTGACTAAATAAGAAGAATGACCCTTCCATTTACATAGAATGAAAGGTTTTGTTTTTGTATTCAAAACTTTTCAGTACATCATATGAACATCACATCAACACTTTTGAGATAGACATCACTCTCCCTGTTTTATAGAGTAGGATTCTGATGCTTGGAAAGGTTAACATGGAGTGTGTGGGGATGACTAGGTGGCTCAATGAATGGAGCACCAGCCTTGGAATCAGGAGGAACTGAGTTCAAATCCAGCCTCAGACACTTAACACAAAACTACTGTGTGACCTTGGGCAAATCACTTAACCCCAATTGCCCTATCTTCCCCCCTCCAAAAAGCAAAATAACAACAACAATGTGGAGTATGTGTTCCAATTGAGACAGAATAAGTTTACTTATTTGGGGCTGAAGAGCTAGGAAACAGGATCTAACACAACCAACCTCTAGTCTAGCCCATTTCTCTTTCTATCAAAATTGGAAAGGCTCTTGGAATTAAATATTGCTGTGGCAAAATCAATAAACCAAATAAAATGGAGATGAAAGAGAAGAGAGAATGAAGTCCCATTTTATAGATTAAAGCATTCAAGCTCATTTTGAGATATAGTTGCCCCAGAAAGCTGGAAATGTTTGTATCTTACTTAGTTCTTTCCTAGTTCAAGTTTTACTTCCCTTGGGTGTGAGAAGATAATGAGAAATGCCTTAAGACTATATGGCCTAGCTCCTAACCAACATGTTGGTCTATGAGCTCATAGACACTCTTCTGCTCCCTATCCTAGAAAGGACAATCCACACTGTGTGCAGCCTCCATCCAGTTTGACTCCAGATGAAATCTGTTTAAAATGTACCTCAAGGGCTGCTGTCTTAAGAAGAACAAGTTTAAAATGGGCCAAGTTAGCCTGTGAAGCATCACCTTGACCGTACTAGTTCTATGTGAAGATTTTAGAGGCTCACTATAAATTGTATATCTATCTATATCTATGTCTATATTTATATCTATATCTATACATACATATCCATATCTCTCTCTCTCTCTCTCTCTCTCTCTCTCTCTCTCTCTCTCTCTCTCTCTCTCTTTCTCTTTCTCTCATCTCATCTCATTACCCATCCATCAAGTTTTGTGTTGCTGTAAAACAATGGTAGTTTTGTGTTAAGTTTCTGTTTTTATGTGCTTATATTTGGAACACCAGCTGATGAAACAGCTTCCTTCCCACTCACAACTAATAAGTAACTTTAAGATCAATCATAATAGCAAAACCTGGGACTTGGAATTCTGTTTGTTTCTCCCACATTTATGCCCTGGCAGGGGATTAGAGATGATGTGATTCTTAGGCACCTGTTTTTTTTGTTTGTTTTTATTTTTTTGTTTGTTTTTATTTTTTTACCTTTCAGACAAAACAATGATTGCCAAAGTTGGACACGGTTTCTGGACCTACTATGGTATAATTTCCTTCACTATAGTTCAGTTGCCTTCACCTTCATGCTCGTAGTTCACTCCCCAATTCTTTTTTTTCCTTGGCACATCCCCTGGACACGTTCCAGTCTTACTGTCAGCCAATATATATTTATTAAGAACCTACTATGCACCAGGCATTGTATTAAATTCCCACCACCCCCTTAATAATTTACAACTTATTCAGAAAACAATGATACTTTTCTGAAAAGAGAATAACAAAGAAACTCACTTTAACTGTAATATGAAGAATTTAGGGAGCTATAAGGAAGCAATCAAAGAGCAAATATTTATTAAGTCCTTACAACATGCCAGGTATTGTACTAGGTGCTAGGGATACAAAGACTAAAGAGAAACGGTCTGTGCCATAGAGGATCTTACATCTTCTCAGGAGAAACAATAAGCAGGCATACCTCTTTACTGTGCTTTGCTTTATTGAACTTCACAGATAACTGCTTTTTGATTTTTTCACAAACTGAACACTTATGGCAATACTATGTCGAGCAAGTCTACCAGCACCATTTTTCTAACATGTGCTTACATCATGTCTGTATGTCGCATTTCGGCAATTTTCACAATATTTTAAACTTTTTATTGTTAATTAATTTACTTTTTATAGCATGTTATGGTGTTCTGTAATCAGTTGATCTTTGATGCTAATTTTTTGGTCATTCTAGATCACTTATTTATTTATTTAAAACATTTTATCTTCCTCCCAATTAGTTGTAAAAACAATTTTTAACATTCATTTTTTCAAAGTTTTGAGTTCCAAATTATATCTCTTCTTCTCTTCCCTCCTTCCTTCCTGAGATGGTAAGCAATCTGATACAGGTTATACGTGTGCAATCATGTAAACCATTTCCATATTAGTCATTTTGTACAAGAACATTCAAAAAAAGAAAGAAGGAAGGAAGGAAGGAAGGAAGGAAGAAAGAAAAAAAGGAAGGAAGGAAGGAAGGAAGGAAGGAAGGAAGGAAGTAAAGAATGAAGTAAAGAAGGAAGAAAACAAGAAGGAAGAAAGAAAGGAAGGCAGGAAGAAAAAGAAAGTAAAAAACTGTATGCTTTGGTCTATATATTCAGATCATATCAGTTCTCTCTCTGGAGGTGGATAGCATTTTTCATGATGAATCCTTTGGGATTGTTTTGGATCATTTTATCGCAGAGAATAGTTAAGTCATTCACAGTTCTTCATCCTACAGTATTGCTGTTTCTATGTACAATGTTCTCTTGGTTCTTCTCACTTCACTTTGTATCAGTTCATGTAAGTCTTTCCAGGTTTTTCTGAAATCATCCTGCTTGTCTTTTCTTATAGCACAATAACATTCCATTACTATCATATACCACAACTTCTTCATCCATTCCCCAATTGATGGGCATCTAATCAATTTCCAATTCCCAACCACCACAAAAAGCAGCTATAAATACTTTTATATAAATGGATTCTTCCTTCCTGCCTCTTTAAAAAAAAAATCTCTTTGGGATACAGACCTAATAGTTGTATTACTGGATCAAAGGGTCTGCACAATTTTATAGTTCTTTAGGCTAGAACTTTGGCCATAGTTCCTAATTGCTCTATAGAAAGGTTGGATCAGGTCATATTTCCACCAACAGTGCATTACTGTCCTTATTTTCCCACATTCCCTCCAACATTTATCATTTTCCTTTTTTTTTTGGTCATATTAACCAATCTGATGGGTATGAGGTGGCACCTCATATTTGTTTTAATTTGCATTTCTCTAACCCATAGTGATTTAGAGCATTTTTTTCATATCATTATAAACAGCTTTGATTTCTTTGTCTGAAAACTACCTGTTCTTATTCTTTGACCATTTATCAGTTTGGGAATGACTTGTCAGTTCTCTACATATTTGAGAAATGAGGCCTTTATCAGATACTTGCTATAAAATTTCCCCCCACTTTTCTATTTTACTTCTAATTTTGCTTGCATTACTTTTACTTCTGCAAAAGCTTTTTAATTTTATATAATCAACATTATTCACTTTATATTTTGTAATGCTCTTTGTTTCTTGTTTGGTCCTAAATTCTTCCCTTATCCATAGATCTGACAGGTAAACTGTCCTATGCTCTTCTAATTTGCTTATGATATCACCCTTTATGTGCAAATTATAAACCCATTTTTACCTTATCTTGGTATATGGTATGGGATGTTGGGCCATACCTAGTTTTGGCTGTATTGTTTTCCAGTTTTTATAGCAGTTTTTGTCAAATAATGAGTTTTTAAGCCGTGCTCCTCTTAACTTCTTTCTTTGTTAGATTTATCTGGTTCTGAGAAGGGAAAGTTGAAGTCCCCCAGTAATATAGTTTTATTACTTCATCTTATAACTTATTTAACTTATTTAAAAATTAGATGCTATACCACTTGGTGGACATATGTTTAGTATTGATATCATATCATTGTGTATGATACATTTAACAAGATATAGTTTCCTTCCTTATAACTTTTAATTAGATTTGTTTTTGCTTTTGCTTTATCTGTGGTCATAATTGCTCCCTCTTTTTTTTTACTTCAGCTGAAGCATAGTAGATTCTGCTCTATCACCTTTACTCTCTGTGCTCTGTGTTTCAAATATATTTCTTGCAAATAGCATACTGTAGGATTTTGATTTTTAATCCATTTTGCTACCTGCTTCTGTTTTATTGATAAGTTCATCCCATTCATATTTACAGTTATAATAACTGTGTATTTCCCTTCATCTTATTTTTCCATTGTTTCTTTGTCTCTGTCTCTCTCTGTCTCTGTCTCTCTCTGTCTCTGTCTCTGCCTCTGTTTCTCTCTATCTCTGTCTCTCTCACACACATTTACCTTTAAGCCAGTCCTCGTCACAAGTGTTTTACTTCTGCCCACCATCTCCCCCAATCTGCTCTCCCTTTCATCAGTCCCCCCTCCCACTTCTCTTATCCCTGTCCCTTTTTCTTCCCTATATGGTATGGTAGATTTCTATATCCAACTGAGTGTTCGTGTTATTCCTTCTTTAAACCAGTTCAAGCATTGCCCACTACCTTCCCATCTTCCCCACCATTATAATAGTTTTTTTTTGTGATTCTTTTCTGTGAGATAATTTCCCCTTCCCTCTTCTCACAGTACAATCTTCTTTCTCACCCCTTAACTTTATTTATATGTTATCCCATCACTGTCAGCTCACACTGATAACCTTCTGTCCATGTAGATTTCTTCTAATTGCCCTTATAGTGACAAAGTTCTTGAGAGTTACAAAAATGTCATCTTGTCATGTAGCAATATAAACTGTTTAACCTTGTTGAATCTTTTGATTTCTCTTTCGTGTTTACCTTTGTGTTTGTCTTGAGTCTTATATTTGAATGTCAAATTTTCTATTTAGTGCTGGTCTTTTAATTAGGAATGCTTGAAAGTCTTCTATTCCATTAAATATCCATTTTCCCCATGAAGGATTATACTCAGTTTTGCTTGGGTGGGTGACTCATGGTTGTAATCCTAGGTCCTTTGCCTTTTGGGATATCATATTCCAAACACTTTGATTCTTTAATGTAGAAGCTGGTAAATATTGTGTAATTCTGACTGTAGCTCAATGGTATTTAAATTGGTTTTTTTTCTGGCTTCTTGGAATATTTTCTTTTTGTCCTGGGAGCTATTGAATTAGGCTATAATATTCCTGGGAGTTTTCATTTTAGGATCTCTTTGAGGAGGATTCTTTCAATTATTATCTTAGTCTCTGGTTCTAGGATATCAAGACAGTTTTCCTTGATAATATCTTGAAATATGATGTCCAGGCTCTCTTGAATCTGTTTTCCAGGGCAGTTGTTTTTCCAATGAGACATTTCAAATTTTCTATCAATCCATGCAACAAACTTCATTGTTGTCTTATTTTTTTTAAATGGTGACAACCATCCCAACCTTCAGCAACTACCACCCTGATCGATTAGCCACCATCAATATTGAGGCAAAACCTCCACCAGAACAAAGATTATTACTGGCTGAAGGCTCAAATGATGGTTAGCATTTTTCAGCAATAAAGTATTTTAATTAAGTTATGCGCATTATCTTTCTAGACATAATACTACATAAAATGCATTTAAAAGCATTATCTGACAAGATAAAATACTACAGAATTGTGCAAACAAAACTGGGAAACCAAAAATTTATGTGACTCAATTTATTGTGATATTTGCTTTATTGAGGTGGTTTGGAACTTAACCTGAATTATCTCCAAGATATGCCTGTATATATTAATAAGTAATATGCACTATCACATATGTGTGTGTGTATTCATGCATACACACACAAAATTTATATGACAAATTTGGGAGAGAAGGTGGTAGTTGCTGAGGGAAACAGGTAAGGCTGTAAAAGGGAGTGCATTATCTGAGTCCTGAAGGAATATTGTCAATGAGGAGGAAATGTTTTCATGGTGGTGGTGGGGGGTATGGGAAACAATGTAAAGGTATGAAGATGGAAGGTGGAGATTCATGTGAGAGAGATTGCCAAAAGGCATTTTTTTTTTTTTGTAGATCAAAGAGTGTCTGAATGGGAATAATGTAAAATAGAGCTAAAAAGGTAGTTTGTAGATCAGGATGCAAAAGGTTTTAATTGTCAAACAAAAAAGTTTTTCTTTTAAATTTAAATTCTCAAGGAATAATTCTTAGCCATTTATTTAATAGACTCCTTTGGCAGTATGGGGAAGCCTGTGGACCCCTTGTCAGATAATGCTTTTAAATGTATAAAATAAAACATGAAGAATTATAAGGGAAACAAATTATGCTGAAATAGTTTATATTTGTATATGTGTGTACATATATATGTATGTGTGTGTATACACATATAGAGAGAGAACACAAGTCTAGACTCCCCCTATCCTAGAAGCATTAAGAATCTGCTGGGGTTTAATGAATAGAGGGATGGCATAATTATACCTGAGATTAAAAAAAAAAAACCTTTTGGCATCTCTGTTGATTAGGATGGGGAGAGATTTGCTGATAATGTAAAAGATCAAACCTCAGAATGGGTAACCATAGTTTATAGGATCTCCTTCTTAGGTTTCCTTTTATGCAAGCATAGATTTTCATCTATCTCTGTATGATATTGTCTGATCAAGAGAATATATGAGATGACAGTCTCTAACCATTTTATGGTGAGGGGGCTACCACATTCCTTACCTAAAGGCTCATGATTAACACCAGTTCTACATGCTCTCTCAGGGGTCCTTCTATGATTCTGTATACTTTTCTGGCAGCTTACAAAGATGATAATAATGGTCTTTATACACTAAAAATAAAAAAATATAGAAGAGATCACTGAATTATCTGGCTATGGTGTGGTATACTTGTTAGTCATGGAAACAGCATGTACTCTGAAAAATTAAAATTGAGGATTGCCCAGAGGGCAATGGTAAAAAAAAATACATGGTTGGTGTGAGCAGTCTATAACCCATAGTGAACAACAAATTATTTAGAAGTGACCTAAATGATATTATCAAAGGAATGTATGGTTTAAAAAGAAAAACTAATCATGTAGTGAGAGTAAGAGGTAACTGATGGACAGTAATATGCTCCATTATTATCCTTATATTGTGAAGAGAACATAAGGAAGGTACCTAATGAGTTTGCCCTGCATCAGCTAGAAAGTAGTCAGTAATATTATCTTGGCATACTGAGGTCCAGAACAGATAGGCAGAAGGAAGTGGGATGATATGGGAAAAGGGGAGAGGAATAAACTCACAGACTGACTCCAGGTAATGTCAGAAAAGCTTATTAGCAGCAGAAAATCCCTGGGGATCTTAAATACCTGGGTTGTCTTATTCTATAACTAACCTTGGCTCATACTCTTATGTTCACAAGCTAACAGGAAAAGAAACATCTAGTTCATTTTACAGATGAACTACTTTCCTTTTGTCTAGATATCTTAAATAGGTTCTGAATCCTAGGATATATCAAGAATGAAAATTTTAAGTTCCTTGCTTAAATTTCCTGAGATAAAGGATGATGCATATGACTGGGTTTTTCTAGCATACAGCAATTCATAAAAATCTATAGGCTTCAAGATCTGAGTCATGTGCCTTGCCCTTCTTTGGAATTTCATGGACTGGGAGTCAGAACATTTTTAGTTTCTAGGAGACTGAGGAAGAAGTAAATGAAATAATCAATTCCATTCTCTTGTCATAGAGTAGAAAATGAGCTGTGATGAGATTTACATGGGGATGCCTGAGGAGACTTACAGGTTCTAATACAAGTTAAAATTGCTCATTGGACTTAACGGTGGTATGTAGTACCTTAGTACCCCAGAGTCTTCTGTTTACATGTAGCTTTAAGATGTACGATCTTGGACACTAAACATAATAAGGGGGGAAATGAAGCCAGCCATGGTGTGTGTGGCAGTTAAGCTTTTAAATATCTATGCTGCTGAAGTGTTCCTGAGCAGATCTAACTCTGAATGGTCAATCTCTCTGCCATTGATTGATTGCTGCTTGAAGAGTATCTGTGTCATGTCAGATATAGACCACTAAGTTTTTAATATATAAGGTAGAATAAATGATCCATGTTAGAAAATTTATAAAATATAAAGATATAGCCCCCAGGCTTCTGAAATAGTCATATTCAACTATACAATAGACCTATAAATAATTCATGAGCAAAGTTTTCAATAAAAACACATTAATTAAAAAACCCTTTATTTGCAGTCATATTTTACTTACTTAAAAAAGTCATTTATCTATCAGGTTCCACCATTTGAATCATAGCCAAGAAGCAAAATGTATGTAAGAAGAAAGACCTCTAAATAACAAATTTATGTCTCAAAATTTAGTCACAAAGTTAATGACCTTATTCATAGGTATAGTTGTTTGTATATTGCTCCCCTAGCCTGCTCCCCATCCCTCATTAGAATGTGAGAGGCTGTGTTTTGCCTTTATTTGTATCCCCAGTGCTTAGCATAGTACCTGGCACATAGTAGGTGCTTTAAAAAATACTAGTAGACTGATTGACTGAATGTTAGGGGATTCATAGGCTTCATTAGACTGCCAAAGAGGTTCCTGGCATAGAACAGGTTAATAACTTCAGATATAGTAGCAAATATCCCTAAGTACTTTGATGACAGTCTCTGGGAACATAACTATGTGATAGCACAGACACTATATAATGATGATGCTGGTCCTTCATGTTCAATGTTCTCACTAATGGGACATAGCTGACATGCTCACTATTAGAAAGTGGAGAGAGTAGTTCTTTCACAAATTCCACCAACCTCAAAATTTAAAAGAAAAAAATCATTATATGCCATATATGGAGCAACTAAAGCAGAATTTACCAGAAAATAGAAATACTACATAAGGCAAAAATAACATTGGAGCATGTAAAAACTTAAATCCCCCTACTCGGTGTCCATACTTCCAAATCCACTTCACATTCTAGAGCAAGTAGCCCAAGAAATCTAACCTGCTTGGGCTTAACGATTAGCATATGTGCATTCCAACCCAGATAGAGACTCAGGTTAAACACTTCATTTTGCAGGAGATGGAAGAATCTGATTCTACTCAGGTACCCATAGGGAAGAGAGAGTCACTTGGAGAGAGTGAAGAAGACATAGGCAGCACAGGACTGTCTAGGGCCAGTCCTCTTTCCTTGGAGTTTAATTTTGCCAGGAATCCAAGATGTCCCTCCACTGCCCTTAACATAAAGAAGCTGTCAGTTTAAAGTGATCTGTGCAAAAGTGGAAGGGGAAGGGACAGGAGAAAAAACAAAGACAAGCTCCCAGAAATAACAAGAGTGATTGAAAGCACAAAAGTACAAAGGAAAAGATTTAATATAGGTCCAGTTCACAAAAGGATAAACTAATTGAGAGGTTCATAAGGAAAAAAAGAGAAAAAGACAGAACTCAGAAAGATCAGAACATAATGGGGAAAATGCACAATGTAAGAAAATGAACACGAAATTTTTTCAGATTCTTCGGATATCATAGATTAACTGCAAGTAACTCCATAATTCCTTAAAAGAGAAATAGAAAGATTAAAGAGGTCTTTGAAATGAAATGAAGTAAGAAATCAGAACTCTCAATGCAGAATTAAAGAAGACAAATACTAGATAATACAGTTTAGATGGTGGAGAAACTTTATATAAATAAATGAACATTCAGAGAGTGAGAGAGCAAAAGAATTGGAATGGAAAACTAAAGGTGTGGGAAAAAATTTGCATAAGAGAAGCAAAAGGCCACAGATTTAAAAGAACAAATAAATTTCAAAGTAATTCATTCTAAAGTCTGAATACACAGAGATGACTTAAGGATCATATATATCAAAGAAGAATACAACCATTTAAAATATGAATATTTTGCTGAATGAGAGATCTTTGACAATAGTGTGAAATACACAATAAATAAGTAATCAACTTATATATTGTTCATATATAATTCCAAAATCTGTTCCCCAGTAGATAAATGGTCATAGGATTTGAACAAATAGTCCTTAAAAGAATAACAGTAAACTATTAACAAACATGGGAAATGATCACTACAAATGACTAATAATAAGAAAATCACAATGGAAAACAACTTCAAGATTTCATATTAGATCTAGAAAACTGGTAGAATAAAAACTATCAGTGCTAGAGAGGCTTTGGGGAAGAGAGACACACTGATTTGCTGCTGTTAAAACCATGAATTGGTCCAACAATTTTGGAAAACAACTTGTGATTATGCTAAAGAATTTACAAAAATGTCTATATCATTTGACCTAGAGATCCCAGTGCTAGACATATTATGTCTCAAGGATATTCAAGACAGAAATAAAGACTCCATTTATGCAAAAATATTCCTAGCAGCACTTTTTTTTTTGTGATAGCAAATCATTGGGGAAAAGGTGATGCCCATCAGTTAGGAATGATTAAATAAATTGTTTGTGAATGAATTGGGTTAATACTGTTCTTTAAGATATGATAAATATGAGGAATTTAGAGAAACTAGGTGGGTCAATGAATAGAGTACTGGTCCTAGAGTCAGGAAGACGTGAATTCATATCCAGCCTCAGACGATTACTAGCTGTGTGAGCCTGGGCAAGTCACTTAACCTTATTTGCCTCAGTTTCTTCTGTAAAATGAGCTGGAGAAGGAAATGGCAAACCATTCCAGTATCTTTGCCATGAAAACCCCAAATGGGATCACAAAGACTCAAACATGACTGAAACAACTGAACAACCACAATGGCTATGAAAATGACAATGATGACAATGATGGTGTCAGCAACAAGAATATTTAATGCACACAATGACTATAACAATGTATATGGAAACAACAACAAAATGAAATCATTCATAATTTTAAAGGCCATGCTTGATTCCACAGAAAAGCTGAGAGTAAAGTTTTGAAACACTGCATATACTGTCAGAATTGATCATTGTGTATGGATTTTGTTGAACTGCTTTATCTCTTTCTATAATCTCTGTTACAAAAGAAGCTTATTGAATGGAGGGGAGATGTATATTCTTCAAAATCAATGTAATCTGAAAATGTCATTAATTAAAATTATATTTAAAAAATAAAAGTGTCTATGAGAACTTGTCATTTTTTAAAGTTTCCATTTAAAAAGTTTTTAAAAATTGATGCTTAAAGGAGTAAACCATATTTGCTTGGCAAAATTGACTTTTGTTGAATAAATGCTGTTGGATAAGTAAGGAACATGCAGAGACAGTTTCTGGTTCTCTTATTTGCATATCATACTTCCCCTATAAGCATTTAATACTGGGATTGGAGCTAGCTGATTTCCCACTTAAATACGTTAAAGACTCAACCTCATTGATATTGTTACTCTCTCCATGACAGAAGATTGTACCTCTTTTTCAATTCAATTCAATTTCAATTCTTATCTGTATCTTTTCATAAATTTTTATAGATGATCTATTCAATATAGTGATGTTCTTTCTTATCAGTTAAGGTGTCCATATTTTGCTCTTGGTACATTTCTGGCTTTTTTGGTTATACATGTCTTGACAGATGTCTTTTATTATAGTTCTCATGTACATACTATCATTAGTAATAAGTATTAACCTATACATACCTACCATTTACCTTTCTATTGCCCTATGAACCATCTACAATTTTGATTCTTCTTACAAAATGGCTCTAATGTTCCCAGCTATTCAAAGCATCATTGGGAGAGTAATGATATTAAATAGATTTAGTTTTTTGACTGGAGAAAAAATCAAGCATTCCATATTCTTCCCCAAACAATCCTAATCTCCTTCTGTTCAGTTATGTAGTCAATCAATACTGGGAAATTCAAATTGAGGAATAATGCATATTGTCATTTTCTGAATTACCACTACTGCATTGATTAAGAAGAATTCAAGATGGACTATTATGTATTTAAAAGTTAGTCCTAAAATTTGAAACTCAAGGAATTGTGAAATTGAATCTTGTAAACTAAAACTAAACAAACAAATTAATAAAGACAAAAAAAAATTAGTCCTTCCTTCTATGTTCCCCATTTTCAGGTGAGATTAACTGTAAAAAATGTATAAGAGTTAGTAATAGGCAGAGTTCTTTTGTCTCATCTTAGAACATCTATGTACTTTAGGATTCTAATCCAGACCAAGGGGAATTAGGTTAGCAACAATAAAAAAAAAAAACACAGCAAAGTCAATAAACCACAGTCCCAGGAGGGCTGACACATTTCAAAAGGGAAGGTGCAGAATGGTAAGAGGCCAATAAGAAGGCCAAGATGCTTAGTCATCATCCTAAATCAGAGTGAGAACCTGGAAAGTGCTCACATCAACCTTTCTGTCCATTCTTCTAACTTGTGCTTTTGAGTCAACCAAAAAAAGGAAAAAGGAAAGAAAGATGCATCAATTTTCTCTTGGAAGTTATAGTAAGTCATTGTGTATAAGTTTTTACAAAACGAATCTACTGTCATGAAGTCTGACTCTCTCTTGTATTCCTCTCTCTAACATTCTACTTTATAGATGTCATTAATTCCTATAATTGGTAATAAAACAATATATTGAATGACACTTTAATATGTGTACTTTCCCCCAGTTTGGAAAGGCAAGTTAAGCACCTAATTTTAATCTTGGATTTAGTTGCAGAATTTTATATTATCTATACCAGTCATGCCAAAGATGTACTTTTTTCAGGTATATTGTACTTATGTGTTAAAACACCAAAACATGGAATTGACAAAACCTAAGGCAGAGAATAAGGGAATAGACTAGGGGTGGGGAACCTGTGACTTTGAGGTCATATGTGGCCCTTTAAGTCCTCATGTGCAGCCCTTTGAGTGAATCCAAACTTCACAGGACATTTAAAGTTTGGATTCAGGCAAAGGGCTACACATGAGGACCTAGAGGGCTACATGTGGCCTCAAGGCCATAGGTAGCCCACCCCTGGGATAGATCAAAATTTACATATATCTATAAGTCATTTCTATCTGTAACATTCGATGTAGTGACTCATGCATTAACAATGATCATAGATGGCATTTTTCTATCAAGGTTAGAACTATCTGATGAGAGACCCTATAAGGATCAGAGGAAGAAGAAGAATGGTTGTTGGTAACTATTTGCTTGTATGCAAGCAATTATTTAAAGGCCTGATAACAACATTAAAGAGGTTTCTTTTCTTTCAAGGGCACATACCCAAGCCATGTCAGAGAATTTCCGAGGAATTTTTGAAACAGATGACTATAACCTGCTTCTGATGGTTCATGTAGACACAAATGATTCTGGAAAGAGCAACCCCAAACTGAAGATTTTTAGAGGCTTAGGTTATATTTTTCTCCTAATAGTCCATTGAAGGCTAGAGATACAGAAGAGAAATGTATAGCTGACTAAGAAAGTTGTATCTGAGAGTAACAAGGTTTGGATTTCTGGACTATAGCTTAAAATATAGGAATGATATACTTCTGATGAGGTATGGATACATCTAAGTAACTAAGCTTATATTTAACTGACACCTGCTATATTGAAAATCTATCTTTAGGCGGAGCCAAGATGGCAGAGTAGAAACAACACTTCCAAAGTGTTCTGTCCCATACCACTTCCAAACAATGTAAAAGGGGAATCTGAACAACTTCTGGAGCCCCAGCACCCACAGAACAACACAGAGAAGCTAACCTCCTGCTGAGGACAGCCCAGCAGCCATGCAGGGAGTGGCCAGGGCAGTGCTCTGAGAGTGGGCAGCACAGCTCTCTGGGAGCCGAGCCCAGGCCCATGGTTTTAGCCCCAGGGCAGCCAGGCCAGCAGCCAGCTGGAGGGACCCCAGAACACCAGCAGCTGTGGTGATTCCAGAATTATCAGAACAGATATGTCTAGGACAAAGTGAGAGGTTAGTGCCCTATGGACTTTGGGACCAGTATTTGGGGAACTCGTCGGCTTTCTCCCCTGGGGGCAAAAAGCTGCTGAGAACACACAGCACTGAGGCCATTTTGCAGTGTCACTGGCAGCTCCAGCTCCTGGTCTGTGAATTGTAGGGAGATCCAGCAATCAGTCTGGGGGTTAATCACTCTTGCTTTAACCTACTTGGATCTGGATTGTGGTCTTGGGGGTAGGTCTGGGGTGGGTATCCAATTTGCCAGAGTGGGTGGAGGCTTTACAGAGGCCACCCAACCTCTGGAAGTTGTGAAGACCCCACGTTTGGGACAGAAGCTCTCCTGTCTGGTGGCAGAGTCCTACTGTGGCAACAAGCCCCAAAATCAAGTAATTAAGTGTCAATATGCCTAGGCAAAGGAAACAAAATAAACAGAACAATGTAACTTTAGACTCCTATTTTGGGGGCAAAGAGGATCAAAGCATGGAACAAGAGGAGGACTGGGAGGTCAGAACTCCTGCACCAAAAGCCCCAAATGAAAATACAAGCTGGCTACAGGACACAGAGGACCTTAAGAAGCAGATAAGAGAAGTGGGGAAAAAATTGGGAAGAGAAATGAGAAAGATGCAAGAAAAGTATGAAATGACAGTCAACAGCCTGACTGAGGAAAATAATACCTTAAAAAACAGACTAACTCCAATGGCAAAAGAGGCTCAGAAAGGCAATGGGGAGAAGAATGCCTTAAAAACCTGACTTTGCCAGATGGAAAAAGAATCTCAAAAGCTCACTGAGGAGAATTATTCCTTCAGAATTCGACTGGAGCAAATGGAAGCTAGTGACTTTATGAGAAATCAAGATGCTGTTGAAAATCAAGATCCAAGAAATCAAGTTCTAAACAAATGAAATAACAGAAGACAATGTGAAATATCTCATGGGAAAAACCACTGACCTGGAAAATAGATCCAGGAGAGATAATTTAAAATTATTGGACAACCTGAAAGCCATGATCAAAGAAAGAACCTAGAAATCATCCTTCAAGAAATTCTCAAGGAAAATTGCCCTGATGTTTTAGATCCAGAGGGGGAAATAGAGGTTGAAAGAATCTACCAATCACCTCCTGAAAAATATCCCAAAAAGAAAACTCCTAGGAATATTATAGCCAGGTTCCAGAACTCCCAGATCAAGGAGAAAATACTACAAGCATCCAGGAAGAAACAATTCCAATATTGTGGAAACACAATCAGAATAGCCCAGGACCTGGCAGCTTCTACACTGAGGGACCAAAGGGCATGGAATATGATATTCCAGAGGGCAAAAGAGCTGGGATTGAAGCCAAGGGTCACCTACCCAGCAAAACTGAGTATCTTGTTTCAGGGGAAAATATGGTCATTCAGTGGAATAGAGGGCTTTCAAGCATTCTTGATGAAAAAACCAGAGTTGAATAGGAAATTTGACATTCAGACACAAGAAGCAAGAGATGCTTGAGAAGGTAATCAGGGAAAAGAAATCAAAAGGAACTTATCAAAGTTGAACTATTTACATTCCTACATGGAAAAACAATAACTGTGACTGATGAAACCTTTCTCAGTATGAAAATAGTTGAAGAAGGGTATATGGGCATATGAATACATATGTGAATATGTGTATATATGTTTACAGGTATACATGGATAGAGGGCACAGGTTGAATTTGGTGGGAAGGGATGATACTTAAGGGGTGAAGTTAAGAGGTGAGAGAGGAAAGTGACAAGAGGAGATGGGGAGAGACAGGGTAGGGTAAACTATCTCATGTAGAAGAGGCAAGGGGAAGTAGTTGCAGGGGAGGGGAAGAACAGGAAGGCAAAAAGGCAAAACCATATTCTCATTGAATTTGGCTCAGGGAGAGAATCACATACATACTAAATGGGATATCTCACCCTGCAGGAGAGTAGGGGGAAGGGGGATGAGAGGGGGGATGATGGAGGGGAGGGCATTCTAGGGGGAGGGGAGGTTGGAAGTACCCACTTTCGAAGAGGGACAGGATCAAAGTAGGGAATGGACCAGGTGGGGGGTGGGATGGGTGGGAGGGAAATATAAGCAGTCTTTTACAATATATCTACTATGGTAATGTTTTGCATAGCTATACATGTACAACACATACTGAATTGCTTATCTTCCCAGAGGGAGTGGGTGACAAGGGAGGAAGGGAATGGATCTGAAATTCGAAGTCTTAAAATTAAATGTTTCAAATGTATATAAATACTATTATTAATACTATTTTGCATGTAATTGGGAGATAAGATGTTCAGGCATTGGGGCTCAGAGATTTACCTTGCCCTAATGGCAAAGTTGAAGAGGGTATGGGAGAGGATATGGGAGAGAGAAGTTTGGATGAGGGGATATATAGTGGGACTGCTATTCTAGTGTGGTGGGTAGGGGAAAAATGGGGAAAAATTGTAACTCAAAGTCTGGTGGAAATGAATGATGTAAACCAGAAGTTAATAAAGCATTTGTTAAAAAAAATGAAAATCTATCTTTAAAATTTATATAAATGACTGTAAAATATGTATATACACACATACATATACTATATATATATAAATACATGTACATGTGTTCATATATACATATATCTATCTCATTTAATAATAATATTAATAATAATAACAATAGCATTCTTATAGCACTTTAAGGCTTCCAAAGACCTTCATGAAGGTTATCTCCTTCATCCTTACAGTTACATTGGAAGGAAGTTGCTAATATTAGCACTCATTTTATTGTTAAGGAGCCTGAGGTGAGGAGAGGTTGGGTTACCTCCCCAGGGTTACCCAGTAAGTAACTAGTAAGTAACTGAGGTCAGATTGAACTCAGGTTTTCCTGACTCCAGAGCTGGTGTCCTATCCAACATGTCATGTAGTTGCTTTATATGTAGGATAAATTGGTGATAACAGAGGGGAAGCATTAGAATTAAGGGGGATTGTGAAATGCTTCCTGTACCTGGAATTTGAGGAAAGTCAGGGAATTCAGAAGCTGCAGATGAGTAGTAACAGAGCCTAGATATGCCTCTAGTCTAGTTAGTATAACAAAATGCTGCTGGGAAACGCACCAAAAATATCATTTCACAAGCAGCATATGAAATTGCCAACTTTTATCTTGAAATTGAAACCTGAAGATCTTTCAGGGGAAGAATAGAGAGATTGTCTTTCTGTACTAATTCATATAGTGGAGATCAATTAATTAATTAATCAATTAATGCTTACTCAATTGATAGATTGATCAAACAATAATTCAATTAGATAGGTTTGGAAGCAGTTAAGTATAAATACTTCAGGTAGGTAGTGAAGGGACAACTAGGTGGTACTATAGATACGGTGATGGGCCTGGAGTTAGTAAGACTCATCTTTGAGTTCAAATCTGGTCTCAAACATTTATTAGCTATGTGACCCTGGGCAAGTCTCTTAACCCTGTTTGCCTCAGATTCTCATCTGTAAAAATGATCTGGAGAAGGAAATGGAAAATCATGCCAGTATCTTTGCCAAGAAAAGCCAAAACAGGGTCACAAAGTTAGACAACACTACTAAAACAACTAAACAAAGACTCTAAGAAAAGTTACTAATTGTTCAAGTCACCTTTGTCATGGCCTTTAATGGAATGCCCCATTAAAGGTCCTGCCTTCTTCAATGTTTTCATTAATGACTTATGAATGGCTTCCTTACCAGATTTATAGATAACACCAAAATGGGAGACATAGTTAAATGGTTGATAGAGTCAGGATCCAGAAATAATCCTCATTAAAACATTCTCAACAGGGGCGGCTAGGTGTCGCAGTGAGTAGAGTGCTGGTCCTGGAGTCAGAAGGACCTGAGTTCGGATCCTGCCTCAGACACTTAACTCACACACAAACAAAAACCTAGCCGTGTGACCTTGGGCAAGTTACTTAACCCCAATTGCCCTCCAAAAAGCAACCCCCCCCCCAAAAAAAAACATTCTCAACAAATGATCAAACAGCTTTTGCTTGAACTTCTGTACTACAAGGTTATCACCGCCACCTCCTGAGATAGCCCATTGCACTTAGGGGCACCTCACATAGTCAAGAAGAATTTTCCTGACACCAAACTTATATTCCTTTGAAACTTCTACTCATTGCTCCTGGATCTGCCCTCTGGCATTGTAATAGAATAGTTTGAATCCCTCCTCCATGTAAGGGCCCTTCAAAATACTTGACAGTTCTCCTGTCCCTACTGAGTCTTCTCTTCTCTAGGCTAAACCTCTCCAAATAATTCAGAAATCCTTGCATGGCAGACTTAAGATCGTTCCTAATCATAATTGCTTTCTTCTTGATATATTTCAATTTATTAGGAGTCCCTTTTTAAAATGTGGCATGAAAACCTGAACAGAGTTCTTAAGAGATGGTCTGACCATACAGAAAACTAAGGATGATTGATCACCTGTCTTTCCAAAAGATATACCTCTTTTAATTCAGACCAGGATCACCATAGTTTTATGTTTGTTTGCTTGCTTGTTTAATTGTTTGTTTGCTTCTCTTGTCTATCACACTATACTGCTGATAGTGAAACAGTTAGGGGGCTTAGTGGACAGAGCCTAGGCTTAGGGTCAGGAAGACCTGAGCTCAAATACAATGTGACCATACTCAAGTCATTTAAACTCTGCTAGCCTCAGTTTCCTCAACTGTAAAATGGGCATCATGATAGTACTTACCTCCCAAGGTTATTGTGAGGATCAAATGAGTTAATATTTGTAAAAGATTTAGCACGATGCCTCTCACATAGTGGGTGGTTAATAAATGCTTACTGTCTTCCTTTTTGATTCATAATGTGTTTAAAATCCACTAAAACTGGGGTGGCTAGGTGATGCAGTGAATGGTGCACTGGCCCTGGAGTCAGGAGGACCTGAGTTCAATCCAGCCTCAGAAACTTAACACTTACTAGCTTCTGTGACCTTGGGCAAGTCACTTAACTCCAATTGCCCTGCCTTCCCTTCTTCAAAAAGAAAAAATACAAACAAAATCCACAGAAACACACAGATATTTTTTGGAAAACAACAATCAAACTGTTTGATTGCTTTTTAATCATAGCTTCCTCATTCTGTATTTGTGAGGTTGTTTGCTTTTTTTTAGTCATGAAGCTTTGCAATTTCCCCCCTAAAATTCCATCTTATATTATTCAGCTCAAATGCCCTAACTTCTCAAGACATAGCTCTAGAATCGATGAACGATCATACCTTGAATTGTAGTTATCTTTGTATGTCAAATTTTCTCCACCCCTAAATCGAATATACTTCAGTTCAACAAGCACTTATTAAGTACCTACTGTGTACTAGACAGAAGATGTACAAAGGAAAAAGTGAGGCAGCCCCTGTCTTCAAGGAGCTTACATCCTACTTGGGGGAGTATGTAAGGTTTGGGTTTTTTTGAGGGCAGGGACTGAATAATTTTTAAAAATCTTTGTATCCTAAGTACCCAGCACAATGTCATAACATGATTTATGATTAACTAATATTTGTTAAATTAAACAGTTCACCTTTTTATAGCACTTTAAGGTTTACAAAATGCTTTTTCCAAGCCAAGTACATTATGGCAGTCCCTGTTGCTATGGAGTTAAGGCTATTGAATTGCTTGGGATGAGGTATTCTGACCTTCAGTAGGACCAAACCTCATTAGGTTTCTGCACCATCTAGCACCAATATGGTGAGCCAGTAGGAACATAAAGCTGCAAGGTTGTGTAAGAAGGAAAAAACTGGTACAGCTTGGGTTTAAAAAAAAAAGCAGGGGGAAGCTAGGTGGCTCAGTAAATAGAGCACTGGCCCTGAAGTCAGGAGGACCTGAGTTCAAATCCAGCATCAGACACTTGACACACTTACTACCTTGTGTGACCTTGGGCAAGTCACTTAACCCCGATTTCCTTGCTTTATCCCCTACAAGACAAAAAACAAAAAAACAAATAAAAAGTAGGTTAAGGTTTCTGTTCTAGTCAGTATTGGTAGCTCCCTGTGAGTGGCCATTGCACTTCCAGCCTGGATGAGATAAGGGAACTCAGTCTCGAGAAAGAAATAAAGAAAGAAAGAAAGAAAGAAAGAAAGAAAGAAAGAAAGAAAGAAAGAAAGAAAGAAAGAAAGAGAAAGAAAGAAAGAAAGAAAGAAAGAAAGAAAGAAAGAGAGAGAGAGGAAGAGAGGAAGGGGGGAGAGAGAGAGAGAGAGAGAGAGAGAGAGAGAGAGAGAGAGAGAGAGAGAGAGAGAATAAGAAAAAGAAAAATGCTTTTCTAGTGCTTACCACAATGCCTGGCACAAAATAGGTGCTTAATAAATGCTCATGGACTTGACTTTCCCCATATCTCTCTGAGGGAGGTGGCATAAGTATTACTATTCCTATTTTGCAGGTGAGGCTGAGAGATTAGTTTATTTGCTCAAATATACAGTTAACATGTGTCTAAAGTAGGATTTGAACTCAGGTCTTCCTGACTCCAGGTCCAACACTCTACCACTACAGCATAGCTAATAAAGGGCTTACCCAAGGCTATTATTCTAAGTCAATGATCTTTGTACTCTGCATGCCATGCTTCTTCCTCTCTTCAAGGCCCCCAGTTGGTTTGCCCTGGGATTCACTGCTTCTTTGCCTCTCATTCTTAAGAAAGTTGCTATGCGTGCTGCCAAAATGTTATCATAGAAGCCTGGAGAGGTATACCTTTCAATGATAAATCAAGTGATTCCCATGTGCTTACATATAAGTTATAAACAGCCTTGGGATTTATGAGGGATGAGAGATGTTTTATTTATTGTCCTTTGAGATGAAAGATGCATAATTTATAACACCAGGATCACGATTTTATTTACTTTCAACAATGCTGAAATCACATTCCTTCTCAGTGATGGAATGGCAGAATGCCTACTAATTGGTTAGTAAAGGGCTTAATAAAAGTTATAGGGTTGGAGGGGCTTCTTATCCAACAGTGATGCAGTGATGCAGCCCAACTACTCTGTTGCTAAATAAAGGCTTTGTTCTCCTGCTTGAGAAAATTAGTGAGACATTAAGCATGTGTGCATGATGTCAAGATGTTGGCTCAGAAATAAGTTCTTGTAGGCTCATGGTTTATGATGACATCATTAGATACATTCTATAGTAATGGATATGGTTGGACTGAATGTTTTCCAGGTTGTTTCTCCCAAGGCTGGTGGAACTCCTAAGCAACACTGGAGACCTCTATATGGTTTTCACCACTTCCATGTATTTATGCTTCTAGGGTGGAAAGGTAGCATTTTCTTAGCTTAGTAGAAAGATAATTTGCACTTAGCAGTAGCTCTCCTGAGTTGGCAAACCTGCCCCTGACATCTGAGGGAAGTTGAAGTTTCCTTTGATGAAATGGTACTGAAAAGTACATTCCATGATGGAAGGTCTATGTCAATGTTGGCTTATGAAGGAAATGCTTTAGTCCCAACATCAGGCTCCAGATGCTCCTATTACAAGTGAGATGTTGGGGCTTCTGGATTTGTTGTAGAAGCTGGGAATTGTCACCTGTTTGTTACTGGTACTATGACCCTGATGTCATATTCAAAAATTGTCATGAGCACCAGAATGGTGAAATGTGCAGAAATGAGTTCAGGGGAGTTGATTACCACACCTCTAGAATATCCTTCCTTCCTTCTGCTCACTAAAATAAGAGATAGTATGGAATAGCTGAACAAATTTTGTTGTATGAGTGGAATGGAAAATTATTATGCCATAAGAAAGTGAATATGATGAATTCAGAGCAACAATGGAAGATGTATTTGAACTGAAGCAGAGTGAAATAAGAACCAGAAAAAAATGATGTATATAATGATCCTGATAATATTAATTAATAATTTAGTAAATTAGTATTAGTATAAATTTAGTAAATTTATAATAATAGTAATATTACTAACATATATATAGCACTTATTGTATGCCAGGCACTGTGCTAACTATTATCTCATTTGGTCCTCACAACACTGAAAGATGAGTGCTATTATGATTCACATTTTACAAATGAGGAAACTGAGCCAGGCAGAGGTTAAGTGACTTACCTGGGACCACAGAGCTAAAAAGATCTAGTAAGGGAACATACTAGAACTCAGGTCTTCCTGACTCCAGGCCCTGTGCTCTATCCATTACGCCATCTGAAGTGGATTGACTAAATTGAATAAAATGAAGTCAAATGCTGTGTGATTATATTGATAATTTTTTGGTTCTAGAAAAGAGATAAAGAATTACACCTCTCTCTGTTCCACTGAAGATTTATACATGTATGGATATGTGATGTCACACATGCTAACAGCCAGGGTCACTGTGTTAGTTGGCTTCATTACAAGGCAAGGCTTCCTGAGAATTCAGGTATATCTGGAAATGACTGATAGAGAAACAAATTACATCAATAAATTAAAAAAAATAAAATGTATTTGAGAGTCAGTCAATAAGCATTTATTAAATATTTATAAGTGCTAAGTGCTATGTCCTGTGTTGGCAAGTGAGAAACAAACAAATAAGGGGTGAGGATTTGACAGCAGCAGTTGTCTGTGCTCTTTCCCTACCCCCCTGGTGGCCAGGAAGCAATGACAGGACAAGGGCCTTCCTTAAAGCTGAATGTGGCATGGTGGGAGCACCAGTAATTCTTCCATTCTTCGCCTGCTAGGCACATCTCATCCCAAGAATCAACTAGATTTTTCTTTTCCTTTCTATAGTGTCCTTAGTGGAAATAATTCTTTGCTGTTTGTTCTTCAGTAACTCCCAGTTTTGTTAGAGACATCTATTTTCTTTCTTGCTCAGAACCATTTATATACTTCTGAGAATGTTCCATTGAAGATATGTAAAAATGCTTTTCGAGCATTAAGCTGGTTCTCTTTCTCATGACCTCCAGTGAGTCACTACCATGTTTGTTTCACAGTTGCAGAACCTGAGTCTCAGAGCCTTATGAAAAAGTTGCTTATGATGAGCTCATTAGTCACAGCTGTTGCTATCACAGCACTGAGGGAGGGCAGGCCTCAGTCAGGATGCCAGCATTCTTTCTAGCATCTGGGGAAGGGGAGAGGGAGACCTCACAGGGAGTATCCCTTTTCTCTCCACACCCAAGGGATTCTGTAGTTACCAGACAGAAGTAGCACAGAAACAACTCTTCTTTCTTTTTGTGTTATGTGTGTGAGTATATGTACGCACATATACACACATACATGCATGCTTACACACATACATATTTCAGATCTCAGATGTAGAACCACTGCTCTAATTTAACCTGAAGAAACTGAAATGAAGCTAAAACTTGCTCAAGGTCCTGTAGCTATCTATCTAGTGGTAGATTGAAGACTAGAGTATCAGTTTCCAAATCCCGACCTTGCTCTTCTTTATTACATTGAGATTCTGTCATTCTTAGTGGGTAAAAGAAAAAAAGTTTTATGATTTCTGGAAGTTCCTTTCCATATTTCTAAATATTTACATCAGACTTTGACTTGCTACGTCTAACCTCTTTAATTAACTTACTATCCCACTCACCAGAATGTCTCCTCAAAATCTCTTCAACCTTCCCAAGGTTTTCCCTCTCCCACCTTCTTAGATGAGAACCTCACCTTATATTTTACTGAAAAAAAAAAAAATTTGAAGTCATTGACTGACAGCTCCCTTTTCTCCTCTGCCCCTCTTAGACTCATATCACTCAGATGCCTTCTGCCACTATTTTCTCCTTTACTCCTATTTTTTTTTTGTTTTGTTGCTTTTTGGAGGGCAGTTGGGGTTAAGTGACTTTCCCAAGGTCACAGGCTAGTTTTTTTGTGTTAAGTGTCTGAGGCCGGATTTGAACTCAGGTTCTCCTGACTCCAGGGCCCATGCTCTATTCCCTGTACCACCTAGCTGCCCCTTTACTCCTATGTTGAATGAAGAGATTACCCTTCCTTGCCCCAAGGGAAACCTGTTTACCTGTTATCAAGTGATCCCATTCTATCCCATCTCCCATAACAGATTGCCCCTTCTATCATCCATACTCTCTCACTTAAGTTCAATTCCTCCCTGTCTGCTCCCTGACTGCTTCGCTACTGCCTACAAATATGCCCATGTCTCCTTCATCCTCAAAAAAGCTTCACTTGTTTTTTCTACCCTCCTATCATTCTCAATCTCCTCTGCCATTTTGTCCTTAAACTCCTTGAGAAGGCTATCTACAACAGATACCTCCACTTCCTCTCCTCTCTCTTAACTCACTGGATTCCAATGTCACCATTCAGCTGGAACTGCTCTCTCCAAAGTTCCTAATGATCTCTTAATTTCCAAATCCTGTGGCCTTTTCTCAATCTTCAACCTTCTTGACCTTTATGCGCCTTTAACATTGTCTATCATCCATTCTCCTTGATACTTTCTTCATTCTAGGTTTAAGAGCTCTACTTTCCCCTGGTTCTCCTTCTACCTATCCAATTGCTCCTTCTCAGTCTCCTTTGATGGATCCTCATCCAGGTCATGCCCACGAGCCCTGGTTATATCACAGGGTTCCATCCTGGACCCTTTTTTCTTTTGCTTCTATTCAACTTTACTTGGCAATTTTATCAGCCCCTATGTATGCAATATCACCTCTATGCTGATGATTTTCAAAATAATTTATCCCACCCTAGCCTCTCTGCTGACCTCCAATCTCACATCTTCCCCTACCACTTAGACATCTTGAGCTATGTCCTTTAGATATCTCAGATTCCAAGTCCAAAACAGAACTCATTATCTCCCCTTCACCCCAACCATTCCTCCTTCCAAACTTCCCTATTACTATCAAGAGTACCATCATCTTCTCAGTCCCCAAGTTCAAAATCTAAGTGTCATCCTTAACTTCTCATTATCTGGAACCCCCTCCCTAATATGAAATCTCTTGCCAAGGCCTATCAACTTTACCTTTGCAGCATCTTTCATGCACACCCCTTTCACTCATCTGATATTGCCACTACTCTGGTGTAGACTTTCATTACCTCATACCTGAAGTATTGCATTAGCCTGCTTGTGGATCTGCCTGCCTCAAGTCTCTCCCAACTCCAGTATATCCTCCTAATTCAATAACCAAAGTGTTTTTCCTGAAGGTCAATTCTGATCATGTCACCCCTGACTCAACAAACTACAGTGGCTATTACATTCAGGATCAAATATAAAATCCTTTGTTTGGCCTTTGAAATCATTCATATCCTAGTCCACTTCCTCACCCTGCCTATACCTCTTTAGTTTTCTTACACTTTTCACAGTCCAACTCACATACATATATAATCTTCATTCTAGTGATGTTGACCTCCTTGCTATTCATCAAAGAAGATATTTAATCTCTGGGTTCTGGAATTTTTGGAGTCTGTGCCTCATGCCTGCAGTTCTCTCCCTCCTCGATTCCCTGACTTTTTTAATTCCCAGCTAAAATTCCACTTTCTAATGGAGGTCTTTTCCAATTCCTCTTTTTAAAAAAATATTTATTTTCTGTTCACAGAACAAAACGGACATTTCCATAACACAGTATGATAAAAAAGATGATTTTTTTATCATCTGCCATGATGATAAATCTGCCATGAACAACTTACTATTCCCTCCAAATATACGACGAAAATATTTTGTAAATTTCTTTTTTTTTCTTCCCTTCTACCCATCCCTTCAGAGATGGCTACCATTAGACACAATTATGTGTGTATGTATATGTATGTAAAATTATGCTATACATCCTTCAATTTATCATTTCTTTCTCTGGATGCAGACAATGACTTTCTTTATGTGTCCTTAATTTTTTATTTGCTCACTTATAATAGTAAAAATGACTTAGTCACTCAAGTCATTTTAAAAACAGTATTGTTGTTACTGTATACAATGTTTTCTTGGCTCCGCTTACTTCACTCTTCATCATTTCCTGCAAGTCTTTCCAAGATCATTGAGATCATTGAGTTCATCATTCCTTATAGGACAGTAATATTCCATCACAATCATATACTACAACTTGTTCAGCCATTCCCCAGTTGATGAGGAATCATGTGATTTCCAGTTCTTACTACCACTATAAACATCCCATTCATGTTCAAAGTTTAATTACTATTTGTGAATTTTCCACCATCTTAATTTTACTATTTTCTTTCTCAGACTCTCTTATTGCTTTGTTACCCAGTACCTCTTAATTCTGACTCCAACAGGTTTTTCACACTTCATTAAGGGTTAACCAGGTATAGACACAGATCTGTACATTATATTTACATCTGTGGTTTCATTCATTAAGGTAGTAGGGTGTATGTGATGAAGTCACAGAAAGTAGGGTTTTCTGACCAATGTCCTTATTTATAATTAACTGTTCATACATGGAATGAGTTGACTCAGAAAGTGGTGTCTTCTAATCTTGAGGTCTTCAAGCAAAAAGAAAAAGTGGCCTGTTAAAGATCATGTGGGTAGGGGGCGGCTAGGTGGCACAGTGAATAGAGCACTGGCTCTGTAGTCAGGAGGATCTGGATTCAAATCTGACCTCAGACACCTAATACAAAATCTAGCGGTGTGACCTTGGGCAAGTCACTTAACCCCAATTGCATTCCAAAAATTTTAAAAAAAGCTAAATATAAAGATCACATGGGTAGTGAGTCCCAGATGTAGGCTTTTTTCAAGATCTTCTGGCTGCAGAAAAAAAGTCCTCTTTTCACTGCACCATATTGTCATGATTCATAGATAATTCCTCTTTAGGTATGAGTTGAATTATATAAACATCTCTGGGCCTTTTCAGCTCTGAGATTCTATGATCTCTAACTTCCTCCTAATAGCTCATCATTCCTAAATTCATCTAAATTCATATTTAAAACTGGTATAGCTTTCAAATATTTTCTGTTCATTTTGTTATTCATCCTAACAATACTTCAAGCTTTAAGTGATTCTCTATATATGTAGTATCCCTATTACAAGTCTAAATCTCCCCCATCCCTCCAAAGAGACTTGCTACAGTGAGATCTGGGGAACAAATCCATGTCTTTTCTATCTACACTTTTCACGACTCCCTGCTCTGTCTCTTACATATTTTCATCATAAAGAGCTCCAATTGTATTAAACTGTGCTAAACTGAAAGCCATAGGTGGAAGTTACTGGAACAAGTGTGAGTATAGAGTCTAGAAATAACTTCCTGGTAATTAGAGCTGTACAAAAGTGGAATGGACTGCTTGTAGATATAGTAGATATCCTCTCACTGGAGATCTCCCAGAAGAGGCTGCATGACCCCTGATTGGAGTTGTGGTAGGGTGGACTGAATTTTGGGTAGACTGGGCATCAAATCCTAACTTAAAAATTCTGTAATATGAAAAACAAATATGGCCCCAGCTTCTCTTTCTCTCTCTTTCCCTCACTTTACCCTGCCTCCAATTCATACTTAGGGCTCTGGACTTTTCAATTGTTCGATTTATTTTCTATAGGTACAGTAAACAGAGCTGCATTCAGCAAACTTCAAGCAAAAAGTTACTCTCCACTTTGGGGCCAAAAATGAAACCAGTAATCCACTTGATCTTCAACAGAGGCCCTTTACTTTTGAATACTGGTATAGTGACGCAGCTAACAGGAGGGAAATTCATTCACCCTTTAACTTGAGGAATTTCTATTTATTTAACATTTGATCTTAACTTTTTCTGGCCTTTTTATAGTGTTCAGAATTAAGAATTATGTTTGTGGCTGGTATATAATGTCAAGGTAATTTCTTACAGATTGCAAGGCTTCTATAATTGTTCAAAATGGCATCCACATGGGGCTGCTGACCCACAAGTATGGCTTTAAGTCTATCATATATTAGAGAAGTTACAACACACATCTGCTTTTCACTATACTTTTGTAATAGTTGTTCAGAGGTCATAGGCATGTATAGAGCATGAGCCTCCCATGATATGGAGTGTGCCAGCACATCCAGTCCATGCTCCATACATGCCTAATCTAAGCTGATTCTGGGGGATGACTACTTGTTGAGTGTGTCCTACAGAAGCTTTTAGATTTGGCATAAGGGCTGGACTAGATGACTTACAGGTCATATAGATGACCTATGAGAGCCTTTGGTTTTCTATCAAGGCTGATAGAATAGATTTCATTCAGTGCCATAGAAGAGAGAATTTGTATAGCTAATCACCATAGGCCAGGGTCTGATTGACATCTCAATGGTAATCATTTCATTGATTGATCTATAAAATTGATCTATAAAAATTCTTTCCATAGGTTTAGAAGAAAATCTTCCTGTCACCTGACTCTCAGATTCTCTAAGTTGTCAAAGGCCTATAAAAATCATAATGCCTTATATTCTCATACTGCATTGGGGGAAGTTTATTCTTTTTTATTTCAATAACAGCACTCTGTGGTTGCTAGGGCAGGTATTAACCCCATTGAAAAGTCAAAGAAACAAAAACATGGGGAATTTAAGTGATTTACCTAATAGCATACTTCCAGTTAGTGGCAGAACAAAAACTAAAACTTGGGTTTCCCTACACATAGTGCTGTGTATTCATTTAAACTATAGCACCTCTCCGATTGACAGAAGGTGAGAAATGCTCTATTTACAATCAGAAGGTAGAAATTTCCACTTTATGGATAGGAGGTTGAAACCCCAGGATATATAGCTGCACTCTTCCCTGCTCTGCTCCTCCACTGAAAACCAAGGTCCTAAAGCACATGGTCAAAAGGTAGGGAAGTGGAGAGAGACATTTTCCACTGTTTTATGGCCTAGTTTTCCAAAAATCTTTTCTCTATCTAACACAGAGGAGATAATGGGGTTCTATCCCTCCCAAGTAGCATCTGATTTCCCATTCCTCAATTTTGCATCTTTGTTTGACATGCAGGAGAGGGCAATGTAAGATTTGCATGTAAGATTTGCAGAGTCTGCTAACATATGCACAGTTATTCTTTATAAGATAATAAGCATAAATGAAGGGGGAATATTGTATATAGAGAGGAATCACTTGTCATATCAGACCTCATAACTTACAAATTTCTTGGTGTTTTATTTATACATCTAGCTTTTCCCTGATGTGCCTATTCTACCTGCCTCTGTGTCTGACATAATTCCTTTAGGATGACCCCTGACATCAACACACAGCACAGCAGTGTTTTACTGTTGTGGCAAAAATCTGCAATATATGCCTCAGTCTCCTTCCCACTATGAAATGTTCAGGCACATTTGGCTTATAGAAGTTACTTTCCTCTTCCATTGGTAAAGGCATTAATGATTTTCTCTGTGGACCACTTCAAAGATGAGATCAGAGCATCTCAGAGTTAGAAGGAACCTTACTGGTTTCCAAAATTATCTGAATAGTTTAAAGGTACTTCCAGGACTAGCCCTAAGCAAACTGGGACAGCCAGGGATGTTGGTCTTTCATGTCCTTCATCTCTGTTGGCTGACCCCTGCCATCTGTGCCTAATCTAAATAGTGTCACCTGGTCACAGGTTTCAAGGTAGGACTTTCTTACCAAGAAACCAAGTGGCAAAGTCAATAGAGTACTGGGGAGACCTAGGTTGGAGTCTTAGCTCTGATACCTACTATGTATCTTTGGATAACTGTATAAGTCACTCAGTCCCACAGAAAAATTTCTAAGAATATAAATTGTAGAATAATTGTAGATCTGCATTGATGGGGAGAGCAAAAAACAAAACAAAAATAAAAACACCCATTTAAAGGGGGTACTTTTGAATAAAGTAAAACTTCTGTCTTCCTCTCCCTCTTCTTCCATAAAGAGACTCTAAAACAGCTAGAAGGACTGAATAAATGAAGATTTGGCAAGTAGAGTTATCTGCTCAACTAAAAAAAGTAATGGAGGCAAATACTGCTTTCAGGACTTGCCTCACTGTAGCACCAACACAACATTCGCAGCACTGATGGCGACTATGAACTTGCTGACATAGTTCTTCATTGCAAAATATAACAGACTCTTCATATAGAAGACAGAAGCAAAAACATTTATTCAGATACCAGAAAGTCAAATCCCAACACCAGGAAACCAAATCCATTATAGCAACAAATAATTTAATACACCATAGCATAGCAGGGACCCACACCATCCTTTAGCCTTCCCACAAACAAATACTCAGAAGCCTACCTGTCTTCTTGGGCATGTGCTCTCCTCCCTCCAGCTCTAACTGCTCTGACTCTCAGCTTCCTGTGGGCTCTGCTCCATCCTTCAGCTCTGCTCCATTCTCCATCCACCACAGGCTCCATGTGATTACATTTGGCCTATTGGGGGCAGGGAAGATCTTCAAAGCAGGAAAGATCTCAAATTTCCTTATGCTTATTAAGGGGCAGGGAAAATCTTTAAATTCCCATTATCATTATACTCATCCATTCACAGAGAGCAGAGGAATATCATATATTTCAACTGGAAAAGGAATAAACTGTTCCTCAAGTAGTAACTAGAGAGATAAAAGGGGAAAAATTCCAGCCCAAATTTGGCAAGTAGATTACATTGGTCCTCTACCACAAGATAAAGATACAAATTTTTATATATATATATATATATATATATATTTGTGTTGACATCTATTCAGGTGTACTAGTGGCTTGTCCTTATAAGGACAAGAAAAATACCTATAAGTCTCCAGATATCATAAGTCTATATTATGGAACCCCAATACAGATTCAAATTGACAGTGGGTCATATTCCAAGGGTAATATAATTAAGATATTATATATTAAACAATATAAAATGGATATATCATATTCCATATTATTCACAAGCAAATGGGTTAATAGAAAGAATGCATGGATTATTGGAAGAATAGTTAAGGAAGTTAAGTTCTAATAATTTGTTTCAATATTGGAAGGATAATATGTTCACTGCTTTACATAATTTGAATAATAAACCATTGAGAGGAAATACACCTCTAGTCAGAATGGTGACTCCAAATCTGCAAGTTAGAAAACAACAAATGCATAAGATCGCAAGTATTGAGAATTGGACTGTGAGGCCAGATGTCCCAGCACTGTAGCCAGGAACACCTGGTTCATCAGGATATGATTTGGATTGTTTAGAGGACTTTAGATTGGATAGAAAAGAAATAAGAAAAATCTCCACTGGAATATGTATGAGAATCCCTAAAAATCATTTTGGGTAGATATCACTTAAATCAGGGTTAGCAGCTTGAGGTTGACATGTACTGACTGGAGTAATAGATTCTAATTATCAAGGAGAAATTATTGTGACATTCCAAAATTTAGGTGAAGGACCTATACAGTTTTGTAAAAATGATAGAACAGTTCAAGTGATTATTATTTCTTGTGAAACAATACCCCTTGTGAAAACTGACCCCCCTTCCAAAATAACTATCAGAGGAACTGAAGAGTTTGGTTCCACTGATAGAAAAAAATTAGGAGCTAAAGTATGGGTAAAGCCAGATGATGTTCCAAAGGCTGCAGAAATTATAGCACATGGGAAAGATAATATTGTAGCTGTTGTTTATTCAGGAGAAGATGATTGCCAAATTGTAACCTTAACTCATATATTCTACCATGAATGAGGCTATGATAGAGGGTTTATGGATTCCAGAAGCATGGTTGACCATATATATATATATATCCCTGCTTCTGGTTATTGTCTCATTGTTTCTTTTTGACTTTTTGTTTGTTAAATTCGTTTGCTAGATTTGTTTCCTACAGGCTTAGTACCCTCTACCTGCAAATGCCTGATTGCTTAAGTTGGATGTCACCTCCTGTCCATAACTGTGATGTGTCACCCCTGTCAACATAGCTGTTGACCGAGTTCTGAATGCCAGGTAAATAATTGACCTCTTGAATGGAACTTCTTTCAGCAGGGACAGCTCTACATACAATTTCAGAATGAAGTAGCCTATTGCCATCACAGGACTAGGAGGGGCTGAAATATCAGCCAGACAAGTTAAACTAACAATGAAAATTGAACAATTACCCAAGAAAGAATATACCATAGTAATTGTCCCCATTCCTGAATACAGCATTGGATATATTGAGAGGTATGACTCTAAATTTAACTGAGGGGAGATACCCATTTACAGTAAGGAAGAAAGAAGTTAATATAGTTTTAATGGAAAAAATAAAAACGTACCCAACCACTTCACCTGAACCTTATGAAGTAATTACTTTAAAGCACAAATCTGACCATATCACCTCCCTGCCCCTCGCCTCATATTCAGTCAACTACTGTGACTCCCTGTTGCTTCCAAGATCAAATCTAAAATGTTCTATTTGGCTTTTGAAGTCCTCTATAACCTGACTCATTCATACCTTTCTAATCTTCTTACACCTTACACCTTCCCGTTTCTTTTGTGATTAAGTGACACTGGCTTTCTTGATGTTCCTGACACTAAAAAGTTCATCTACCTCCTCTTTGCATTTTCATCTACAGTCCCCCATGCCTGGAACTCTCTCTCTCTCTCATTATCTCTACCTTCTGGCTTCCTATGGCTTCGTCTGAGTCTCAACTAAAGTGTTACCTCCTACAAAAAACCTTTCCTGATCCCTCTTAATGCCTTCCCTCTGTTGATTATCTCCAAATTATCTTACTTTAGTCTTTATAAGACTTTAGTCTTATTTGCACACAGCTGCTTCCAAGTTTTCCAAGTTTTCTTCCCTGTTAAACTGTGAGCTCTATGACAGCAGAATTTTTTTAAAGCACAGTACATGGCACAAAGTAAGGAATTAATATATGCTTGTTAACCAACTGTTGACTAACTTAAGCTAGAATGGATCTTAGCACTCATTTCATTAGACTCAAGTTATTTTACAAATGAAGAAGCTGAGGTTCAAAGAGGAGTGACTTACCCACCATTTTATAGGAGGTACCAGTTATGTGCATAGAGTACCCTTGATATCTTTGTGGGACATTTCATAGAGCATACAGTGGATTGGAGAGAAACTAACAGTTATATATGAAGGGAGGGCTCCTATCCACCAAGAGTTATTAAATGTGAGCAAGTAAAGGAATTTAAAATTATTGTAGTAATAATAATTAAAAAAACAGATTTTTTATTTTCATCAATAACTCCTTTTATTGTATTTTAGCTTTACCATATTCATTTTTAGTTAAAAATGTTTCTCTTGTTTTTGCATTAATCATTTCTTCTCTCCACTCCACTGCCACCCCTTAATAATTGTCCTCACTCCTCTATGCTTGATATTCATTAAGAGAAAAAAACAGAATCTGATCATAAATGGAACTGAGATGCACTTTAAAGGAAAGATGTGACTCTTTGGGAGCTGAATAATATGTGCTCAAGTTATTATGCAAGTTGTATCTTTTGTCCTACCAGCTTGCTTTTATCAATTCAAACCCAACCCATGATAACAGCTTGCAACCTTAGTCTGGCTAAGAAGCAGTTGGCATCCCTGAAAGGGCTAGGCCATAATAGTTTGATTATATTTAGTTAGAATTTATTGACTTTTTGAAAGTTCTAGTTCTCTTAAGCAGGGAGGGTTGTGGGGAGAGGAGAAAATTAAGCTGATGACAGAATTTGTAACGGGCATTCATAGCTAATGTTCATCTTTAGAAGTGTCTCCAAATTCCATTGTATTCATGGCATTACTTCTAGTGTTTATATATCTTTTTACTGATAGAAACTTGGTGAGGGTCCACCTTAGTGGTGTCTGCAACTATGTGCTAAAAAGAGTTTTTCAGAAAAAGTCTAAGTACCTCAGAGAAAAGCTGTGGAGTAGATCACAAGATTTTGAAAAGTTATTACATTGGATAAAGGAGCCACAGACCAACAGAAACATACTGAAAACTATTAATTATATTCTTTTAAAAGGAGAATCCAAAAATGGAACTTGTAATTGTTACTCCTTATAAAAGTAGGTATATAAAAGACTTTTTTTTCCATCTGAAAAAGCAGTACAGAATGTAATACACATCCCTCTTTCCAGGTATTACTGACCTCCTTCAGAAAAATCAATAAGAGAGGTGCAAAAGTAAACAGAGAATAAAGCAAATTGGCATTCTCCTTCCTGAATCCTCTTCCCAGCAGATAATCTGCAATTTGAGATTTCCTATATATGGGCAAATGTCTGAGAACCAGAAAAAAAAAAAAAACAAGGTAAGTATACCAGGTAAAAGCTAGAAGAAATAAAGGCAACTATACCAGGAAAAGCAGAGGCCTAAAAATAGCCTGAGGATTGGTAATCATATATACTGTGGGTTTCCCCAATCCATTAACTTCTCCATTTAATTGTTGCTCCCATTTTAGCCTTTTCCTTCTTCCTAGTAGTTGCAAGAGAGAGAAAAGGAGAGGAGGCAAACTCAAATCAGCAAAGAGTTATAGAAGCACAGACTATCAGGGTTAGAAGAGACATCAAGAGATGCTTTCAACAAAATATGCAGCAAGTGGTTATTCAGCTTTTGCTTTAAGGCTTCCAGTGATAAGGTATTCACTGTGCCTCAAATCAGATCATTCCACTTTAGGACAATTCGAATCACGAGAATATTTCCCCTAATATCAAGCTTGTATCTTAATTTTAAGCCTAATAATTAAGTCTCTTGGCTGCTAGCTCCCAAGTTCTCAGTTCTAAAGAATAGTTGATTAAGGTTAATCCATCTTTGCCATGAGAGCTTTAATGTTCCTTCCCCTTACCAAGCATGCTCTCTTTCTTCAGGTCAGGATTCCTCATTGGTTTACTTGAACCTTGCTGTGAGGCATTGTTTAGAGTCCTCTTTTTATTCTAGTCATCCTCCTCCATATATATTGTAATTGACCAATATCCTTCCAAAAATGAAGTGCCTAGGACAAGGGCCCAGATATGGAAAATGCCCCAGACGTGATCTGACTAGCAAGTCCTGTTAGGACTATCATTTCTCTTGTTTCAGACACTGCACCCGTCTTAATGAAATCTAGGATGACATTAATTTTTTGCAGTACTTATGTCATATGGCTGACACAGAATTTACAATCCATTAAAGTTCATCAGTGTTTTAATAGTTAGATGTCTAGCTATGCCTTCTCTGTCTTACATTTATAACACTGATTATTTGAACCAATCATAGGACTTTACATTTATCTCTGAGTATCACTTTTTTAGTCTTGATCCATTATTTTGTCTTGTCAAGATGTTTTTGGATCCCAACTCTGTCATATAATATATTAGCTATCTCATGAAATTATATGTTATCTGAAAACCTGATAAGCATGTCATTTGTGCCTTCATCAGTCATTGATAAAATGTTTAAGAGCACAAATCCAAGTAAAAACTTTCAGACTGACATTTTCTATTAATGACTATTCATTTGGTCTAGTCATTCAAGCTTTTTCAATTTTACCTAATTATATTTCATATAGGCTACATCTCTCCATCTTGCTCTCAAAATAGAATGAGACTGTCAATTAATTTACCAAATTCCACTGCATTTACATTCCCCTGATCTACAAGTCTAGTTACCTTGTCAAAAATTTTTTCTATTATGATCTTTTCTTAATGAACTGCCACTGGCATTAGTGATAGTTGTTTTCTCCTCAAAATGCTCATGAGTCATCCTTTTAATAAGTGCTCTAAAATTTTGCTTGCAGTTGAATTCAAACTCAGTGACCTAGTGTATAGATTCAACATCCTTCCTTTAGAAAAATCTATGAACCACCAAGTTGGGGGGAGGTTTGTGGGGACAGTAGAGTACATTTAAATTAAAAGAAAAAATTGGGGAATTAATTTGTTATCTATTAAGGGTACAGCATGATATAATAGAGGGATAGCCTAAGCCCTAGGAGATGGGAAGACCTGGATTCATGTCTTGCCTCTAACAATTACTGGTTAAATATAGACTAGTCACTTATGCTTATGTGCCCTACTTTTTTTAGGCAGCTATGTAGCATGGTAGAAAAATAAACACTGAGTCAGAGTCAGATTCTGAGTTCAAATTCTACTTCAGACTTTTATTAGTTGTGTGATTCTCAGCAAGTAAGTCACTTAATCACTTCAGATTTTTTTTTGCTTCAGATTCCTCAAGTGTAAAATGGGGATAATAACAGTACCTGTATCCCAGGGCTGTTATGAGGATCAAATGGGATAATATTTATAAAGTACACAGCACATAGTAGGTCCTCTATAAATGCTAGCTTTTTTTTTTCTCAGAGCCTTTGCTAATTCTCTCTCTCTCCTCTCTTCTGCAACTCTTCTCTCTTGATGGCTTTTGAATACTGGAAATTCCTCACACGAAGGAACTCACAGCTCTGGATCATGAACAAAAGCAAGGCAAGCCATAGATAAAATTTCAAGTAAATAAATTTCATTTTCCTTCTTACTTCTCTTCCTTGACCTCTCTCCCTCCTCCCAGCTTCTTAATGCCTTCATTTGACCTAGAATGTTCAACAGTATTCTACCACCATTCCCTTAGTTGTTCCCTGCCTATCCCCTATAATTCTAAGACGCAATTAGAACAAATATTCAGAAGTAACTCAGTGTATGAGTTTAAGAAGCTGTAATAACAGCTCTGTCCTCTCCTTTAGCCCTGCTTCCCTGAACCCACCCAATATTATATAAGAGGAAGAACAAATACATCATTACATACATATACCTTATATATACATACATATACCTTAGGGATGACTGTAGCCATATATAAGAAAAGGTGGAAGCTTTCAGCAATTCTTAAAATCACAGATGTATGGACAAACAGTATACCTTATCTAAAGTCTCAGGGGTTCATCTATACTTCTGTTTGACCCTGTAATCCTAGCACTATGAGGGAAATCTTACTCTGGAATCATTTGCTGCTGTCCTATTGCCAATATTGCTTTGTCAAACCCCAATCCTGTATTACTACTACCATCCTTTGCTCCTATTCACATGCTACTGATTGGAGCTGAAGGAAAACATGAAACTGTACTGATTAAATCCCCTATAATTTTATGTTATCTAACATCAATTGGGCTCTCACTGCAGCAAAGCAATTTTTCTCCTCCTCCTTAAACCATTCTCTATCCCACTCTTCACAGCGGCTATTCTAGACCTTCTCAACTCTTCTCATGCCTCTTATTTTAAACCTCCCCCCATGCTTTCAGCTGAGAACCACACTCTAATTCACTAAAAATGAAGGTCATTCACAGAGAACTCCCTCTTCTCCTTCCTCAGCTGATGTCACTCACACATTTTATTCTACTATTACCTCCTTTTTTAAAGTTTTAGATGAAGAGAGGACCATTCTTATTAAGGCCAGCCGCTCAACATCCACATTTTATCTATAACTCGGCTCCTTCTTCTCTTTCAAGTCTTATTACCATAATTCCATTCACTCTGTGATACAGCTACACTGATCCACTTTATCTGATCTCCATGCTTCCTTCAAGATTTAGTTAAAATATCATCTTTTCAGCAGATCATTTCTGGTCTCTCAAGGTCCTAGAATCTTTCCCTCTGACATTAACTTCCATATATTCTATGTATCTTGTGTGTCTATAGTTGTTTGCATCTTTTCTCCCCTCTGCTTCCTTGAAGGTGTTTTTGTTTTTGCCTTTTTTGAATCCCCAAACCTTAGCATGTTAACTGGCACATTGTAAATGTGTAATAAATGCTCATTCACCAACTGACCAGTGCAAGTTTTCTGGCAACAAATGACAAAATTTCAGAAATCTAAACATGCATACAGTAAGAAGAGTGGCAGGGCTTTGCCACCATGATATTCTTCCCAGTTCTTCTAATGTTAAATATTTGCATTGCGGAAGCCCTGCAAGTCCATCAACCCAATAAAATTCTCTCTAACTGAGTTCCATCTGGGGAGTACATGGTTGCACCCATGCCAAACAACAAAGTCAGGACAATAGATACAAGGCATTAGCCATAAGGATATCTTGGTACCAAGACAGGTTTTTTGCTCCATGCTTATATGTGTCCTTTGAGCAAGTCACTTTACCCTATTTGCCCCAGTTTCTTTATCTGTAAAATGAGTTGGAGAAGGAAATAGCAAACCACTTGAGTATCTTTGCCAAGAAAATTGCAAATGGAGTCACAAAAAGTTAGACACAAATGAAAATGACTAAACAACAATGAAAGGGCAAAGAACAATTCTGTCATGGTATCCAGATCATAGACTTGGATTCAGCCAAGTTAGATTCAAATCCCAGTTTTACCATTAGTTTTGTGACCAAAGGCAAGATTTCTGGTCCCCATGGCATGAGTTCCAAAAATGGGTGAATTAATTTCCTTAGGAACTGTGGGGATAGGTTATGGTAGTCCTCTGTAGAGGGTACTGGTTCAGAAGCATGACAACATGGGTAGAAAGATGATCAGATCACCAGTGCTGAATAACACTTTATATTAAGTCTCCATAACTAGTTCATGATCTTCAGGGACTGATTGTCTAGCTTGTGGGTTATCCTCTTATTTCTCTGTCTCCCTATCTTTCAGGGGGTTCACCTTTCAAAACTACAGCTATGTGAACTGTAGGTAACTAGGTGCAGCATTTGCGGGAAATAATATTTATTGTTGTGTATATTCTAAATGCCTTAGAACAGTTGTGCCTCTATAGCTCTTCCCCACATCTCCATCATTTCCACAACAGTTAATGGTTCTTTTACATTCCTACCACCATTTCTATCACACTAAAATTCTCATCAACTCAAACAAACATTGTTGCAGTTCCACCCTCACTGCAATCCATATTGTTCTTTGATGTCAGATTAATCTTTAGTCACTTTTGTCATGTCATTTCCCCACTCAGCAAAATGTTAGTAACACCATTAAGTCAGTTGATAAAGTTAAAACTCCTTGTTCTCATATCCAGCTCCCTTTCTATATCACAGGTTTCCAAACCTAAATTATTCTTTTTTTTTTTGCTTTTGTTTTTTTGAGGGGGGAAGGTAGGGCAATTGAGGTTAAGTGACTTGCCCAAGGTCACATGACTAGTTTTTTGTGTTAAGTGTCTGAGGCTGGATTTGAATTCAGGTCCTCCTGATTCCAGGGACAGTATTCTATTCACTGCACCACCAAGCCACCCCCAATCTAAGGTATTCTTGTCACAGGGATGGGAACAGGGAATATTTAGTCAGTAACCATATAATTCTATCAAAACTTAATTCACGTCTTTGTGTCCTTAATGAATGGTAAACTCTAGAATTTATTTCCATTCCTGTTGAATAGCAAGTTTTTAATTAAATAGGAATAAAAATTAAAAATAAAAATAAATAGGTTTGCTAAAAACCAAGGAAAATGGGAACTGAACAGGGTTGGTGACTCATACTCTCCATTCTGGCCCTCACCTGTCTTTCTAACCTTATCCTCTAGTACTTCCTACTGAAACTCTCCTCTCCAATAAATCCCATCTATTCAAAATTCCCTGACCATGCATGTGCATTCCAAACCCTACTCGTGCCATTTGCTACTTCCCACACCACAACCTCCACATTCTCCTCCTGCACAAATCCTACTCATTCAGTCAGACTTCTTTGTGACCTCATCCATGAATCCATCTTTGACTGCTCTAGTCCTTAGTCATATGACTTAGTCATATGACTCTTCGGGCTTCTTGTTTGTGCTACTCATTTGACATCTTAACTACAACCTATAATGATACAGGATCATAGATTTAGAGCTGAAGAACCATTAAGAGTCATCAGGAAACTAAAGTAAGGAGATTAACTAACTTGCCCAAAGTCATAGAGATAGTGAAAATGTCAGATCTAGTATTATTGTTTTGTATTAATACATTTTCATGTTCATCATTGTGCATAATGGAGAGAGAATCAGGAGAGAACCAGGTTCAAATCCCACCTTTGACATATACTAGTTATACCACCATTGGCAAGTCATTTACTTCTCCAAGCCTCAGTTTCTTCTCTTACCAAATGGGGGAAGCAATACCCATATAGTACCTAACACAGGAACTGTTGTGAGTACCAATTTTCAAATATACATATATATATATATACATATACATATATACATACACACATATACATATATACACACATATACATTTGTGTGTGTTTGTATGTATACATGTATGTATGTATAAATGTATATACACATATATCTGTGTATTTATATATGCATAGATATACAGTTGTTCTCTGTGTGTAGATGTAGATATAACCGTTTTTGCTGTTAATTTGTTAAAGTCATGTCTGACTTTTTGTGACCTCATTTGGGGTTTTCTTGGCAAAGATACTGCAGTGCCTTGTGTAATAGTAGTGAAATTTGAAGATCCCTTTGTATTGACAAGCTAACAGGTACTTAGCACTTAGTGTCAAGCTAATTATATTAAGCCTTTGTTAAAGAAACAGAAGGTAAGAACAAACCCCTATTGCTGATGTAACAGGAAGGGATGGAACAAGGAGGAGCTAATACTTTATATAAAGAAAAGCCCCAGCTAAGAGAGTCAGAATTTCTTTGCATAAGCATTGTGGAGGCAGAGCAGCTGCTGCTGGAGAGAGAGGGGGGTGGGGATTTCAGCGACCATCTGGAGGCTTGACTGCTATTGCTGGACTGAAGACTGAACTGAGAACTGAGAAGAACTGAAAAGAGAAATGAGAATTGAGAACTGAGACAGAATTTCTTAGAGCAAGCCATGTAGAGGTTGGATAAAGTGATTTTGATTTTGAGAACAGAGCTGGAGAAAGTGACTTTGATTTTGGAAATGGAGCTTGAGAAAATAATTTTGATTTTGAGAACACAACTTGTGGTGGTGGAGCTTCTTTTGAAAGCCAGAAAAACTCCTGATGGGAGCTTTTGAGAACCAGCCAGAGGTGTTGAAGACTTCTGAGAGCCAGGTGAACTGCTGAGGACTTCTGAGAGCCAGTTGGAGCTGCCAGAAGAAGCATGACTGTGGTGTTCAGTATTTTGTCTGTTTTGGGTCTAGGTTGAGTTCCCGCAGGTAGAAAGTGAATTGAGATGACAGTGCCAATCATGTCTGTGAATATTGTTGTAATTCTGCTAAGCTTGATGTGTATAGATAGTGTTGTGGCTCTATTAAGTTTTCTCTTCCCAGGAATAGAAACTGTAAAGGACTTGAGGTGGACTGGACACTGTGAGCTTCAATGTGGAACAGGAACTGCATAGAGAGCTGGACAGGGAACTGGGATCTGCCTGCCTTTGAACCCAGGTGACAGTTTGTTGGATTCAGGTAGGAACTGGGACCATGGAAGAAGAACTATGGAAGCTGAAAGCCTGCTTCAAGTCAAGATGAAAAGACCTCTCTGTGGGTACTGAGTAGTGACCAATGAAATTGTAACTTACTTGTGACATAGGGGTGGATGGCCCTTATTCTTTCCACTACCTCTTAAGAGAGTACTGAGTAGTGACTGATGAAATTGTAACTTACTTGTGCCCCATGGGTGGAGGACTTTGACCTTTTGTACTTTGTGGTTGAATTGAGTACTTACTAAATGATTGAGTTACAGAATGAATATACTTTTTTTTAAAACTATGTGATCACTTTGGTGAAAACTACATGGCTATTTTAGTGACAAGTTGTAACATTGTGAATGCTATACCTTGACTTTGTTTGAATATTTTGTTTTACTTTGTTACTGAATAAATATAGGATTTACTATACTTTGTAATCAGAACCTTGAAAGCCAGTCCTCCAGCAGTCCTCTGGAAAGATGCTTTTGCTTGGCTTTACAGCTTGCCATTTTCTTTTACCGTTCATTTTACAGATGAGGAAACTGAAGCAAACATGGTTAAGTGAATTTGACCACACAGCTACTAAATGTCTAAGGCCAAATTTGAACTCAAGAAGATGAGTCTTCCTGACACAGGCCCACTATCTACTGCACCATTTAGCTGCCCTACTTTCTCTCTCTCTCTCTCTCTCTCTCTCTCTCTCTCTCTCTCTCTCTCTGTATACACACACTCACACACAGACATACACATATAGACATCATACATATATTTATATCCATAATATATGCATATATATCACTTATAAACCTTAAAACAGTTTGTATAAGCCAGCTATAGGTTTTAAGCTTTGTGAAGGCAGAGACTACATGTAACACATATACCTGTTGTCTTTCTCATTAAAACATATATTTCCTCAAGGCTGGAACTTTTTTGCTTTGGTCTTTATGTCTTCTGTACCTAGCACAGTGCCTGGCACTTAATAAATGCCTATCAATTAATTGATCTACCCCCAACAGTAATTAGCTGGGTTTTGCATTTAGTTGACTAATAACCACTTGTTGAAAATATTAATGGGTAAATGAAAATGTTTGCACAACCAGAAGGTTTTTAAGCCATGGCCAATGGCTAAATCACAACAAACAATACCAAAAAAAGATCTAGTAACTCATGTTTTCTACTATTTCTTAAAGTTTGCTTTAATGAGATCTGGCATCTATTTATAATGGGATATGAAGAACAGAACACTCACAAATTACAATACATAATCTGCCAAATAACTGAGGACCTAAATGAGAATATAGAAATAAATAGGGAGTCTGTTAAGTTATTGGCCCTTCCTCCTGCCATATAAGAGCATCTTCAGCATAATTAGCACCCTTATTGTGTGCCTTCAATTAGTCAGTGTTTGCAGGCAGAAGTAATTATGATTGAATTTTAAAACACATTATTTGGAATGCTTGATTCTCTGGTTCACTGATGGCTACATTTTAGTTGGAAAATGGTTTTCTTTTCAATGTTTAAACTCCTTTTGCTATTAAAATGTTCATAAAGTTAAAAAGAAACTTCCCAATAGACTACCAGCTGCGAAATAATACAAACTAATGGGGTAAAAATAACAGGAAATTCAGAATAAAATAAAATGCAGCACAATATTACATGTTATTAGAAACTTTTGGTCCCTTAATTTACTTTCTGCATAAATGAGCTCCCAAGTTACAATGTCCAAAGATGCAAGTCTGGATAAATGCAAGTCTGGATAAATTAGATCTTGAAGGATATGAATATAGGAAAGGCCAGAAAATCTGAGGCAATTTTTTCAGGCCTCTTCCTTAAATGGAAAGCAAGCCATAGTGAAAAGATAGTCTCCTGCTTGTGTTGTTGCACTAGGATTTCTGTATCTGTATAATTCTGAGGTAGGGTGACTAAATTAGATTTTGCAATAGGCAGGACCTAGATAAACCCAACTGCAATGAGTCTGTAAAATTTCAATAATCACAAGTCTAGAAATTGCAGGCATGTTTGTGTGCCCCTCTCTAAGGAGTTCAGTCCATTTTAAAGGCTTAGCAGGATCTAAATCAACCTTGTAAATTGTTGGATGAAATAAATAGTTTCATCTCAATTTTAGTTGGTGAACAATCTTTGCATCTGCACATTACAATCCATATCCACAGTTACATACTAATACACATTGCAGATATTCAGCACCAATTGAAACTCATTATCAAATCAACACCAACTAGGCATAGCAGTCACAGAAGGTAGAGAAGCTAGAAGTAGTTGAGCAAAACAAATCATCTGCTTCTTACCCACACCACAGAATCCATTCTGGATGTCACTACTGAATGTTCATATTTCCTAGACCTTTTCTTAGGTAACTGGTGTATGCTCCTATTCTAATTCTTTCTTAATTTTTTGTATCTTTAGTCATCTCAAACTATGATGCTCTAATTTTCTAATGAAAGACAATTGCTTGGAACTGGTAAATACTCTTGATCTCTACCGTCCACAGCATGTCTTACTCAAATCTTCCTCCCCAGTCATCTTAAATTAACTGTGACAAGATAGGGACTCAAAATTCTTGATACATAGCCCTCTTTACCATGTAGGAGAAGGAGTTTGATCAGACTGAAACCTAATAAGGAAAAGCTCTCCATTTACCCATGCTGAAACAGTTCTCACTTTTACAAAGAATTCCCCATATGGACATGACTTGAAAGTCAGGTAGGGTTACTGAATTTAAAACTACTATTAGTCTCAGTGAGTCTCCCAATAAATGTGGGAGGCTTTTGAGACTAAGTTGATGCACCTCTCTATGCTGTCTCCTGATCATCTGGTATAATAAAACTGCTTTTTGAAACTTTGCCTGACTTTAGATGTTTGGGTTTGCCAATCTACCATTTAGGTCATTTATGGCTCCAGTTTAAACATCAAACCCAACTCAACCTAATCCAATCTCATGCAAATTTAATAAGTGACTACTATGTGCATGCTAGGTGCTGAAGATAAAGAGACAAAACAATACATAGTCCCTTCCCTTAAGGAGCTTACTTTCCTCTAAGAAGATATAACAGGTGTATAGATGAATCTATACATGACAAGTTGAGGAGAGGAGAAAGAATATTAACAACTAAATGGATCAGAAACAGATATTCTTTATAGGCAGCATATGAACTGATTATTGAAGAAAGCTGTATATTCTAAGAGCAGATGTGAGAAGGGAATACCTTCCAGGCATGGAATGCAGTCTATATAAAGGTACAGAGGTAGGGAATGAAATGCCAAACTTTATGGACAAGCAAATGTTTCAATGTTTGTCAATAACATATAGGGTAGGTAGGGTGGCAATATGATAGAAGCCTTGGAAAATAAGTTGGAGCCAGATTGTGATGGGCTTTAAATGCTGAACTGAGGAATTATTTTATCTTAGCAAAAAAGGAAGCCACTATAGATTCCTAAGCATGGGAGTAATGTGGTCAGATTTTCGCATTAGGAAAATTACTTTGTCAGCTGAATTGAGATGGAATGATGAGAGGAGAGACTGGAAATCAGGAAGGCTGTTAAAATTCTCCACAGGAAAGGTGATGAAGTCATCTAGAATAATGGCTATGTTAATGGAGAAAAGAAGACAGATGCAAGAGATGTTATAGGATTGTCAAGACTTGGCAAATTATTGGATTTGGGGAATGAAGAATAAGGAAGAGTGAAGAATGAATAAAAGGATGATGGTACCCTCAACAGAAACAGGGAAGTTTGGAAGAAGAGTGAGTTTCAGGAATGATAATAAATGCTACTGTGGCCATATTGAGTTTGAAATCAAGTTGAAGATGTTCAACAAGTTGGTGATGTGAAACCAGAAATAGATAACACTAATATGAGATGTCTAGATGCAAGAATCATCTTCATTGACTTGGGATCCTCTTGGAGACTTGAGGAGACAAAAATGAAAGAGAAAAGAAGAGAGCTGTGGACAGCATCATCGATGGAGTAGGACCTGATTGACAATTCAGTGTATACTGAGGAGTGGTCAGACAGAAAGAGAAACAAGAGAAAACAGGGTCACAAAAACCTAGAGGAAAGGATATTTTTAAAAACTAGTATGGGGCAGCAAGGTGACGCAGTGAGTAGAGCGTCGGCCCTGAAGTCAGAAGGACTTGAGTTCGGATCCGGCCTCAGACACTTAACGGACACAACAAACAAAAACCTAGCTGTGTGACCCTGAGCAAGTTACTTAACCCCAATTGCCCTCCAAAAAGCAAAAAAAAAAAAAAAACCCCACAAAACTTGTAAATGGTATCAAATGCTATTGTTGTTGTTCAGTCATTTTTCAGTCATGTCCAACTCTTCATGACCTCATCTGGGGTTTTCTTGGCAAAGACAGTGGAGTGGTTTGCCATTTCCTTCTACAACTCATTTTGCAGAAACAGAAACTGAGGCAAACAGGGCTAATTGACTTCCCCAAGGTCATGAAGCTAGTGTCTAAATCAAATTCTGTATACATATTAAGAAGGTCTGGATAGGGGAAAAGATGGCTGGATTTATCAATTAAAATATCATTGGATAACTTAGAATGATTTCAGTTGAGTGATGAAGGGAGAAGTCAGAGTGCAAGGTGTTGGAAAATGAGTGGTAGGAGAAGAAATATTAAAAAGAGAATTAGGTTGTGAGAAGGACTGAGTCTATAGAACAGTAGCTTGAGGGTACTACCAAGGAATGCCGGGATGCTAACATGAGCACTGGGTTATGGCTATGTGCTTCATATTTAATAGGTGCTTAATAAAAATTTGTTGTTGAAGTTGCTCATCTCATGGTCTAAATAGCTAATCTCATAGACATAGTTAATTCAGTAATACTCCCCTATTGGTCACCATAGGGTAGGTGGACATAACACATTCTTGCCCTTTCTCTTTTGATCTATTTCACCCTACATTTCTTCTACTCCAATAATTCAATTGTTTTCACTTCTAAATTGCAATCCATTAGTTGTCTATCATTTTGTGCTTACTCTAGACCCAGAAGTATCAAGCTTATGGCCCATGAAACTCCTGAGTGCAATGCAGCTCACACCAAATTAAAATATAATCGGGAAATGTATCACGAAATAAATAAAAATGCAATGTAACCTAAATGATATAAATTTGTGATTATCTAAGGTATGCATCCCACAAAAATTTATTTCCATTTGAGTTTGACATAATTGTTCTAGTCCAAGTTATCCCATAAAACCTATACAGAGGGTCACCACACATGACAAGGATATTAATATTACATGGATAACATTGCTGCATTTAGGTAGGCCATCTGTTGTCACTTATTCTTGAAATGTGAATAACCCACATTCCCCTCTGATCATGTATCTCCTCAATTACTTCCCCACACCTTTTACTAAAAATCTATTATTAGCAATATACTACTACCTGTTTATACTAAGACTAATATGGCTCTCTAATGCCTCCTGTATTTTTTGCAATCTCAGTTCCTTGGAGACTGGTATTCTATGAATTTTAGATGTGAAAAATCACTGGAAGAATGCTGATGTCAAAAATGGGTTTTTGTTTCAGAAAGAATCTTGGTGTTTCTGAAAGTGGTATATAGTTTCATAAATGTGACCCATCTCACTGCTTTTTCCATTCAACCCTGGAACCAGATAATTTTCCATCTGTAGTGTCTGTCCAAGATTAATGTACTATTAGGTCAATTCTATACATTATCAATCAACTGAAAAATCATAGCATGAATAATAGACATTCTTGATCCACTTGGTTTTTCTTATGTGAATTGTTTAGGGGAAATTGCTTTGAGTTTCTGTGTAACTCATTTAGGAGTTTCTTCAATGTTCAAAGCTTTATACATAGTGCATGAGCAAGGGGACCTAGAAATCCTCACCATCCATCACGAATTATTCTTTTACTTGGATTCTTCACCATAGTGGCAAACCCTCCATCATAGCAGCAAACACCTATGGGAGGCATAAATCTCCCTTTTTATTGTTCCACTTGACATTAATAAGAAGAAACCATTAAACAAAATTTTCTTTTCTGTATTTTTCAAGGTATTGTGTATGATCTTACAATATTTATAAGAGATATCTTGCTTCAGGAGGGTCCTTAAAACTATACTTTGCTATGTAAAATCAAATGTTTTATAGTCAATTAACAAAGACAATGGGATTCTGCATTCTCTTCAGCCAATTAATTATAATACTCCAAAGATGTATTCTGGAATAGAATATTGTTTGTAAAAACCTGTATTAATTTCTCTCATATTTTCATCAAGGGTATGCTATATCTGTACATAGATTATGTTCATAAACACTGTGTTGAAGGAAGAATGTAAGCATCTGGATTGTGAGTTATTGATGCTGTCTCAGTGGTAGTGGTAACATCTATGATTTTTTTCAAATGCCTTTCTCAAAATTGCATTACTTTTACCATGGAGTTACTTTGCCTATTCCAGATACTCTTCCAGTCTTCTATTGCTTCAGTGCTATTTTTACTTCCTCCAGTGTAAACTGGGAGTTGTTATAAGAATCTAGAGGTATTGTCTCCATTGTGACTAATGTAGACAATAGTTTGTTATAGAATGCTAAAATATCTTTTCCATTTGTTGTCAGTTTATTGGCTTTCTTCCAGTTTTAATCTTAAATGTTCTTGGCATGATTTGGCTTATCTGCATCTTATGCCAACCTTTTTTGCAAACTTGTTTTTTTTTTCTTGTAGCCATTTTAGTAGATACTGTTTCTTTTCAATATCTCTCTAAGATTTTACAAATAAGTTTATATCCCTAATTAATGCTGATTCTGTCTACCACATTTCTGTGTTTGGTAAAGAAATCAGTTATTTGCTGACTTAGGTGGTTTATAGGATTTTCAGTTGTCTTTTTATGGTAACTATGTCAGTTAAATTTTAAAAGAAAATGATAATAATCCATGTTTATATCTGTTCCTTAATCTACTTTCTTTTTTTTTCTTTCTCATAGATAACATACAAATGGGTAAGACTGGGGTTGTGTTAATTGCATATCATCTCTTCTCATTCAATTTAATTTGAAAAAAAGAGTGAGGGGTCAAGACACTGTACCTACTAAGGACAAGGACAAACTGAAAACAGTCATTAATCTCAATTAGCTTATACCTTAGTGGAAGAATACATTATCTAAAAGTAATTTGAGGAGGTAAAGAGCATTAAAAACCAAGGGATCAAAGAGGATTTGACAAATAGCATTATATTAAAGTGCTGTATTTGAATCAGAAGATCTAGGTTCAGAATCTACCTCAGTTACTATACATGGGTGTAGCAGCAAGCACCCTAGCATACCCAGAATGGCTGCTAGCACAGGTTCTGAGATCTTCTTTTCTAAAGGAAAGCAACTCAAAATGGGTTAACAATCTTACTTTAATCAAACATATATCATTTACCTTGTTCAGGGGTAAAAGTCAGCACCCTGAACTTCAGAGAATAGAAACAGAAGTTATAAGCAGACAAAAAATACAGATAGAGAAACAGACCAGCAGACAGGGCTTCCAGTAGTCTGATCATTACATCCATGCCTAGTTAGTTACCAGAGAGGGAAGCACTAACATCTGGGTTTTCAAAGCCAGGGGGCTCAATGGCTGCCCAGAGTCTCACCTGACCAAATCACACAACTCTTCTCAAAGTGAGCCCCAAAGCAAAACTTCAGATCAGAGCCTTCTGGATCAGAGAATGACACAACCCTCTTGACCCACTGCTAAATCACAAAGTAACAAGGTATGGGCATTCCGGAAAAAACAAGCCTCCCACCACAGTTCTCCATGTGACCATATTCAGTCTATTAGGGAGCAGAGTATATTTTCAAATCAGGGAAGGTTCTCAGATTCACTTGAGCCTAGGGGCCAAGGGGCAGGGAAGATCTTCAGATTCCCATTACCACTACAATGGGTCAGTCATTTAACATCTCAAAATTTCAGTTACTTTATCTGTAAAATGAGAATAATAATAATTATACTACCTAGCTCCCAGGACTACTAAATTTTACTTTAAAATGCCATACAAGTATAATTATTTTTTCTTCACCCTGCCAACTCTTCCTCTTAATACTTTAGCTGACTTAGTTGCTCTACAATATCTATTTTTAATTGTATCAGTATTCTTTCATGTTTTTTTTACATTTTATTTTATTAATTGTTATTTTCTTTTATGGTACTTTTAAGCCTTTTCTTTTTGATCTATTTGCTTTTTTCTCCATTGATTGATGGAGTCAGGTGTGAAGATCCTGGTTGCCTTTGAGCCTCTCCCTCCAATGTGTTGCTCATTCCATGAGCTACTTCATTAACAAATATGGATAATTGCCTATAACTCACAACCTCTTCCATTATCTTTGACTTCTGGGGACCTAGCTGTCAGAAGTATCAGATCTCACGGAAAAGTTAAATATTTTATGAAGATATTCCTAGAATTGAATAGATAACATTTTCAATTAGATCTGAAACAATCTTATGCACAGAAAAGTTATTAGAATAGTTAACAAATCTCCTTTTGAACTAGCATTTACATTAAAATAATCAATGGGGGGGCATGGAGAAATGAAGCCAAGATGGGGGAGTGAAGGAAAGTCTAACTCCTTCCCAACACCTCCTCAACAAAAATCTAGAGAATGCACCAGACTGAATTTTGAAAAGGAAAGGTAAGGAAAAGTCACAGTGAGGTTTTCTTTTCTTTTTTTAGGGTTTTTCCTCCAGCTCAAGGCAACTTATAAAGGGCTCTGGCTATGACCACTGGTGGCATTAGGAAGATATACAATATCCAGTGACTGAGAGGGGGCTGAGACAGGGCACCATGACAGAAAACACTAGGAAAGAAAGACATCTCAAGGAATACCTGTATAAGCATTGGGTATAGTAACAAGAGTCATTTGGCAACTCTATCACCTTCTGGCCAGTTCTACATCACAGATCCAAGGTATAGGGGAGCAGTTTTAAGCATAGACCCTATCTGTATATTGAACATGAAACAAATTCCTGTAAGCAAATAGCAGCTATATGGCTCCAACCCAAGAGCAGAGCATGGTATCTAAGACTAAAGGGCAGCTGGAAATTCAGTTCTCCTGAAGCTGTAAAGCCTCCCAGTAGAATGATATTGACTGAGTTAAGCAACTTTCTGCTGAAACTTCCAACCAGAAATAAGTCAATAGACCCAAACCTGGATCAGGAATTTTCATAACTCATAAAAGGAGGGAAATGAACAGATCTCTTCTAAGATCATACCAGTTTGGCAACACTGAAAGAATAGAGGTCAAGCTATGAAAGCAGCAGAAAGACATAAGAAGATAGTAGCTCAGGCCATATATCCTAGCACCACATGAAGTCCAAAGTCAAGAATTAGGCTAAGAGAATGAGGAAACAAACAAACAAAAACAAATCCAACCATAAAAGCATATTATGAAGACAAGGAAGCTCAGTATATAAATACAGAAGAGAATGACTGAAAAGCCTACAAACAAAGCCTTAAAGAATAATGTAATTTGGATACAAGTCCAACAAGAATTCCTAGAAGAGTTAAAGAAAGAGATGTAAAGGGAGCTAAAGCTTATTTTAAAATAGGCAGTAGAGGAGAATAATAGGAAAAGAGGGAAGAAAGATATGAAAAAAGAAGTAACTTGGAGAAAGTGGCACAGAAATAATACTGAAGAAAATAACACCTTGAAAAATAGAATTGGACAGAATGACTCAATGAGACATCAAGACATAGTAAAACAAAGTAGGGATACACAACAAATAGAAAAAAATGTAAAATACCCCAAAGGAAAAACAATTGATTTCAAATAATGTATTGGGGAGAGAATTTAAAAATCACTGGACTACCTGAAAGCTAGGAACTAAAAAAATTGCCAAGACATCATATTTCAAGAAATAATGAAACTATCCCAGTATCTTAGAACCAGAGAGCAAAGTAGAATTGGAAAGAATCCACAAATCACCTCCTAAAGGGAAAAAAATGTCAAATTCTAGAGCTATCAGGTCAAGGGAAACTACTATAAGCAGCCAGAAAGAAATAATTAAACTACTGAGGAGCCATAATCCAGATCACACAAGATTTAACAGCCACCATTTTTATATTGGAACATAGAGCTTAGATTATGATATTATAGAAGCCAAAGGTTTGGTTTTACAACAAAGAGTAACTTATCCACCAAACAATACAAAGGGAAAATGGATATTTAATAAAATAGAGGGCTCCCAAGCATTCTTGATGAAAAAAAAAAAACAGAACTAAGTAGAAAATTACATATGCAAACACAGGAGTCAGAAGATCCATATAAAGGTAATTGTAAGTGGGAAAAAATGAGACTAAATTGCATTAAACCATTTACATTCCCATGAAAAGGTGATATATGTAGCTTTAACTTTGCAATCAACAAGATGGATTCCCTCATGATAGGGAAGTTCATTAGACAGAGAACCTTCAGATGTGGTTGTGTTGTGTCTCGATCACAAAAGAAGATTAGAATGATTGGAGAAAAGACATGCACTAGGAGAGGGGGAAAGGGAGAAGAATGGGAAAAATTATCTCACATAAATAGAGTACACAAAGAAGATATTATGCAACAAAGTGTGGGCAGTATAGGAAAACAGACAACACTTGAAACTCATTCTCATCTGAGCTGGTTAAAGGAAGGAATAATGCAAATACACACACAGCTGGGTACAGAAATATATCTTACCCAACAGAGAAATATGAAAAGAAGGAGTTACAGGAAAGGGTGAGGGGTGGGGTAAGAGGTAGATTAAGGGAGGTGATAGTAACAAAATGGGTCTTTGTTTTTCGTTTAGGTTTATCTAGTTCAAAGAGGGGGAGGTTGAGGTCCTCCACTAGCATAGTTTTGCTGTCAATTTCTTCTTGTAACTCCCTTAAATTCTCTTCTAAGAACTGAATGCTATACCACTTGGTGTATGTATGTTTGGTAATGCTATTACTTCATTGTCTATGGTGCCTTTTAGGAGAATATAGTTTCCTTCCTAATTTCTTTTAATTGGATCTATTCTTGCTTTTGCTTTATCTGAGATTAGGATTGCTACACTGCTTTTTTTGTTAACTTTGGCTGAAGCATAATATATTCTACTCCAGCCTTTTACCTTTGCCCTGTGTGTAACCCCCTGTTTCAAATGTGTTTCTTGTAAACAACATATTGTAGGGTTATTATTATTATTATTATTATTATTATTATTATTATTATTATTATTGCTTTTTGGAGGGCAATTGGGGTTAAGTAACTTGCCCAAGGTCACACGGCTAGGTTTTTGTTTCTGTGTGTTAAGTGTCTGAGGCTGGATCCTAACTCAGGTCCTTCTGACTCCAGGGCCAGCGCTCGACTCACTGTGCCACCTAGCTGCGCCAGGGTTGTTAATTTTAATCCGTTCATTTATATGCTTCTGTTTTATGGGAAAGTTTATCCCATTCACATTCAGTTATGATTATTATCAGTGTTTTTCTCTCCATCCTATACCTCCCTCCCTGTTTATGCTTTTCTTTTTCCTTTCTTCCTTTCCTTCCTCACTAGAGTTTTGTTTTTCACTGCCTCTTCCCTCAATCTCCCTTTCCTTCTATGATTCCCTTTTCCTTTTCCTTCCCTTTTTCCTCACTACTTCTTCCATCCCTTCTATTCTTCCCTCCCTTTTCTTTACCCTTTCCCCTCTAAATGCCTACAGTGCAAGTTAGATTTTTATACCTAGAATATGAATGTTATTTTCTTTGAGTCAAATCCAATGAGAATAAATTTCGAACAATGCTCATCTACCTCCCTTCTTTCCCTCTACTGTATTATGTCTTTGGGCCTCTTAGTGTGATGTAATTTACCCCTTTCTGCCTCTTCCTTTTCTCTTCTACCATTACATCCTTTTTCACCTCTTAATTAGGTTTTTTTATCATTACATCAAAATCATCATAAACCCTTCCCCTCTGTCTATGTATTTCCCTTCTAGATGATGTAAATAGTGTGTCCTTATTGAATAACATGTTTTGTTTTGTTTTACATTCCTGTTACCTTTTTCTGCCTCTCTTGAGTCTTGTATTTGAAGATCAAATTTCCCATTGAAAGCTGGTATTTTCATCAGGAAAATCTGTAAGTCCCCGATTTCACTGAATATCCATCTCCTCCCTTGAAAGATTATACTCAATTTTGTTGGGTAGTTGATCATTGGTTGTAATCCAAACTCCTTTGCACTACAGATTATCATATTCCAGGCCTTCCAGACTTTTAAGGTAGAAGGTGCAAGATCCTGTGTAATCGTGCCTGTGGTTCCATGCAGTATTTTCTCCTTAATCAGATAATTCTGGAATTTGACTAAAATATTCCTTGGCATTCCTTGGCAATTTGGGATCTCTTTCAGGAAGTGATTGGTAGATTCTTTTGATGAATATTTTACTCTCTGGTTCTAGGACTTCAGGGAACTTTTTTTGTTGATTCCTTAAAAGATATTATCTAGGCAATTTTTTTTCATCTTGGTTCTCAGGTAGACCAAAAATTCTTAAATTATCTCTCCTGGATCTATTTTTAAGGTTAATTATTTTTCCAATGAGGTATTTCACATTTTCTTCTTTTTTTCATTCTTTTGATTTTGTTTGACTGATTCTTGATGTCTCATAGAGTCATTAGCATCCACTCGCCCGATTCTAATTTTTAACAAATTATTTTCTTCAGTTGGCTTTTGTACCTCCTTTACCATTTAGCCAATTCTACCTTTTGAGGAGTTGTTTTCTTCAATGTACTTTCCCTCCCACTTTATTATTTGTATTTTAAAAGGAATTGTTCAATTTCTCTGCCATCTTTCTTATTTGACTTTTAAAAATCTTTCTTGGGCTTTTCCAAGAAGGTTTTTTGGTCTTGAGACAAATTCATATTCCTCTATGAGGTTTTAGATGTGGGTGCTTTTCCAAGAAGGTTTTTTGGTCTTGAGACAAATTCATATTCCTCTATGCAGTTTTAGATGTGGGTATATTAAATTTGATCTCTGTTTCTGGGATCCAGAGGACATTATCCCAGACATCTTGTGCTGGGGGTTATAAATCTGGTTACTGGTTTTGTTTACTGGGAGCCCTAGTCCTGGCAGATGGATATTTCAGCAGTCTGGTAGTTTAACTGGTACTGAGCTGGAGCTGATGGTGGTAGCTTGTGTGTGTGCTTGATGTTGGTGCTTGCCTGCTCCTCCACCCTGGGGCTCAGCATCTCCTGTTGGTCTGCTGAGAAGAGACTTGTTGCTGGCTTGCTGGGATGCCTCCTACCCTGTACTAGTCTCCTTCAATCACAACAAGAGGGAACTTTCCTGATTAATCCCCCTAGCCTCCCAAGCTAAAAGACTGCTGTACTCCATTTTTCTGCTGGCTCCACTATTCCAGGATTTTTTCCTGGGGCAATATTCTCTAGGTTTTTCAAAGTCAATAAGGGAAGGTGAGGGTGACTCTCTGCTTACTCTGCCATTTTGGCTCTCTAAAACATGTTTTCTTGCTTTTTTTTTTCTTTTGGAGGGCAGTTGGGGTTAAGTAACTTGCCCAAGGTTCACACAGCTAGGTTTTTGTTTGTGTGTGCTTTAAGTGTCTGAGGCCCTATCCGAACTCAGGTCCTTCTGACTCCAGGGCCAATGTTCTACTCACTGTGCCACCTAGCCACCCCTTAAAACAGGTTTTCTTTAAAAAAAAAAAGGTAGGGAAAAAGAAGTATAAGTAAAAAGGAATAGGATGAAGGGAAATACATAATGAGAAATTGTATCTGTGAATGTGAATTGGATCAACTCACCTATTAAATGTAAGAGGAGAGAAAGCTGTTGTTTATTAGAAACACACTTGAAATTGTTGTTTTTGTTGCTGAAGGATACACACAGAATTAAAATAAGGGTCTGGAAAAGAATCTGTTACACATCAGCTGAAGTAAAAAATGACAGCTGTAGCAAAGATAGCTTAGATAAACCAAAAATAAAAAAAAAATCTATTTGAAAGAGATGAATAGGTAAGCTTTACTTTTGCAAAAAGGTGCCACAGAAAATTAATTAATAGCAATACTAAATATGTACTTAAAGGAAAAGTTAAAGGAGTTGTAAGAAGCAATAGATAGTAAAACTGTAATCATGGGGAACTTCAATTTATCCCCTCACAGACCTAGAGAATTTAAATAAAAAATAAACAACAAAGACTTATGCTTATGGGAAAAGTAGATAAGATAAGCTTCTTGAAAATATTGAATGAGAATAGAAAGAAACCAATTTATTAGCTGTACATGACACATTCACAAAAAATAGACCATGTATTGAGGAATGAAACCTCAAAAACACATGCAAAAAAGCAAAAATATTAGATACATCTTTTACTAATCATAATGCAGTAATAAATAAATTCAATGAAAGCCTTTTGAATCAAAGATTAAAAATTAATTGGAAACTAGATAACTTAACGCCAAAGAATGGGTAGGTTGAATAACAAATTCTAGAAATAATTGTTTCACTGAAGATAATGACAACAGTCAATCTACCAAAATGTGTGAGATGTAGGCAAATTAGTAATTAAGGGTAAATTCATATTATTAAAGTCTTTAAGTAATAAAAGAGAAAAAGAGCAGATCAACAAAGTGCACATGCAAAAAAATCCTAGGGAAAAAAAATCAAATTTACTACCCCTAATTAAGCAGCAAAATACACATCCTAAACATCAAAGGAGAAATTACCAAAATTGGAAGTAAAGAATAACCATTGAGTTAATAAATAACTGTTCATTTAGTTAATAGTTAACACATAACCATTTCTTTATTTACAGGGCAGCTGTTTTAAAAAAAAAAACAATAAAATAGATATTTCATTAGCTTGTTTATTTTTATAAAAAGAAAGTGAAATTAGAAATATAAAAAATGAAAATGGTAAAGTCACAACCAATGAAGAAAACAATGAAAGCAATTATTAGCACCTATTTCATCTAACTGAATGCCAATAAAACTTATAATCTGAGTGATATGATTGAATATTTACAAAAATATAAATTGTCCAGATTAACATAACAGGAAATAGAGTGCTTAATAAGTATCTTAGAAAAAGTATTGAACAAGGCATAAATGAACTCCCAAAGATAAAAATGTTCAGGACTAGATGGATTTCTAAGTGAATTCTGCCAAACATTTAAAGAACAATTTATCTGAACACTCTATAAACTATTGGAAATAATATCTAAAAATGGGATCCTACCCAATTCTTCTATGGCAAATACATATGTTCTTGATACCCATACCAAGGAAAGCTAAAACAGAGGAAAAAACTATCAAGCAATTTTCTAATGAATATTAATACATAAATTTTAAATAAAATATTAACAAGATGACTACAGCAATCTATCACAAGGATTATGCACTATCACTAGACTGAATTTATACCAATGTTGTAGTGTTGGATAAAAATTCAGAAAATTACAAACATAATTGAACATATTAATAATAAATCCAATAAAATTATATGATTATTTTAATAGATAAAGAAAAAGCATCTGACAAAATACAACACGCATTCCTTATTTAAATACTAGAAACTATAGGAACAAATGGAGAATTTACAACTGAAAATGAAAGAAAATTGAATTTAAAATAACCAGTCTTTTTCATATGTATTAATATATACATATGCCTTTGTTTCAAGGAGAAATCAGTACATGTAATTGATTAATAATAACAACAACTGCATAAATAGCATTCACATAGTGTTTAAAGGTTTACAAACTGCTTCATATATATTACTTCATTTGATCCTCACCACAACCCTGGTGCTAGTTATTACATATATTATACTCATTTGAGAGATGAGGAAACTGAGGCACAAAGCAACGAAGTGACTTGTCTATGGTTACACAACTTGTATGTTCTAAAGGTCACTTGTTGTAATTACAAGGGATACAGTTTCACCAACATCAAAAGTCTGGCAGATAAGTTCTGAGAATTTGGAGAGTAGTCTCATTAACATTTCAGGTAAAGAACACAGAAAACTCCAGGTGAACATATTATTTATCATAATAGCTTCCTAATGTAGAGTAGCAGCTGTAAGGGATAGCTGTCATGCATAGATGTTAAGGTTGTAACAAAAAATCCCAGAAATGTATACCAATGATTAAGAAAGCATGGGCTGGAAAAGTTACTTAATGGATTTGACCCTGCTCCAGTACTTTCAGTGGTGTGTAATAACTGTAGGGTTTCTTGGTGGAGGCTCTTGACTTGAGAACAGGTCACACATACTTCACAAGCCATGTAAAATCAAGAAAATAAGACAAAATTGCCAAATAATAAGCCCTTCCACTTTGGGATAAAGATACAGATTTATCGTTTAAAAAATTAAGTTAGCATTTCAAGCTAATCACTCACATTTATAGAGAATTTTAACATTTACAAAGTGTTTTACAGCACATGTTTTTGACTATCATAATAATTTTGTGAAGTGATACTATTCCCATTTTACAGATGATGAAACTGAAGCTGAGAAAGATTATGTGACTTGTCTAAGGTAACACAGCTAGTAAATGTCTGAGCCTGTTTTCAAATACAGGTCTTCTTGAATCTAGGTCTATTATTCAAACCATTACATCAACTAGCTGCTTTTTTTGGATCTATGATTTCATCTGGGTGGGCATCCATCTCACTGATGCAGTTGGCAACACCTTGAACACCTTAGATAGTTTCATGAAGTCTCTGGTCAAAACTATGCATCATCTGGCATCTCCATCTCTGACAAAGAATATCTCCAAACTCATGAGGCTGCTCCCACCTAATGTGTTATTAAGCTCAGAGTCAAAACTTTCCAAACTTAGTAGGACTTGTCAGAATTCGTATTCTGTCACATAACCTTTTAGAAGCCTGGGTGACCTTTGTTCTACATTGAGACGTCAGAGAAGGACTTTGATGGGACAGCTGAGTAGGAGGGTTCTTTTTTTTTTTAATGTGGGTGATGGGTTATGTCAAACAGTATACAGTTTCTTGGCCCTGAAGGCACATAAGGCAATATAGTTGGCAGGGATCAGTGTGCAATCTGTGGTCTCTGATGAAGATGTTTCTCTACACCTTCCTGGCAGCTCTAAGACAATCTGCCCACGTACATCTGCTGTATTTCTGCAAAGTGTCACCCCCACATTCTTCATGACACCTGTTGCTGTATTCACTGATAAGCAGATAGATAGTTGTAACTTGATCTTAAGCACAGAACTCTTGAACATCACAGCTGGAGGCACAATGGTGGTCTGGTTGTCCTGGGGCCAAGAGAGATGGGTTGCCCAAGGTCACATGGCAAGCTAATGGTAGGACATGGACTGGAGCCCAAATGTCCACATATCCAGTCCTGAGCTCTAGCATGGCTGGAAGCAGAGATATGGAGAAGAGAACAGGGAGAGAAAGAGGACTGAAGAAAAGAAACTCAGGGAAAGAAGGTAGGAGTGACAGGTTCATGAAGGGAATTCATGTTGTAAAAAAATAAATAGAACAGTACAAGTCAAGTGATCAGTAGCCTTTTTTGTGGACGAAGTCCTTTAACTATTTCAAATAGACTCCAGTTCTCATTGCTTCTCTTGCAGAGATCTATCCATGAAAACAGTGATTCCTCAGGCACATTTTTGGTAGCAGCCTCAGCCTGACTATGGCTTCATGCCTTTACTCTTGTTATAATTGCTGGATTTGTACCCACAAAGTGAAAGCATGTGTCCTTTCAGGTAAGGAGGTCCATAAACCTTACTGCAATGGCCTTCCAGGTCCTTTGGCTCCCCTGTTTGAGATGGACAGTCCTCATGTCAGATCTGTAGAGATCTTTCTCTTTTCCTCCTCTTTCTTGCTTGTTACCCCCAAGAGTGGGTACTGACTTCAAAACTGGAGAAAAAGAGCCTCTTGGATGAGTAAATTTTCTTAAATACCTATTATATTTGTAGCCTGGCCACTGAGAGAGCCAGACTTCCTCTGAAATCTCATCCTGGCACACAAGCGACGCTGGGCTCTGGGTTCTTAAAGTCTATGGCGATGAGTGCAAATTCTAGCAGATCCTAACCAATGAAAAGGGTATGGGACAGGATAGTAGAAGGACTTAATGCCTGCCTGATGATTAAGCACCAAACCAGCTAAATTTAGAGACATTCATTACCAGATTTGGGCATTGGAGATTGAATTATTTTGACCACAACAACTCATGAAACTCCCCCAAAGGTAAGAGGGCTGTGACATGTGATAGGGGAAGCAGTAGCAAAACAAATACAGCCATGGACCCATGAATTGTTAACAGATGAGGCTTCTAGAGTAAATCTTCTTGCTGGTCCACAGTAGACATTTGTTGCCCTAAAACTCTTATGTACATAGTTGTTTGCATATTGTTTTGCTCATTAGAGTGGAAGCTTCTTGAAAGGAGGTCTTTCGCCTTTCTTTGTATGTTCAGTGTTACGGACTGTGCATAATAAATGTTTATTGACTAAATGAATAACTGACTGGAGAGTTATATTGAACAAATAAAGAACCAAGTGTGCTTGTGTGCTTACCGGGGACACAGTAGCTGGGGAATTGCTTGGCAAACTTTTTTAAGATGAGGAAGCATTGTTTAAAGATGTGACATTTGAGCGGTGTGCCATATGCATCATTTGGTACCAAATGTGAGAAATTAGTCCTGCTAGATGAAAGTAGTCGGGTTTCTAGAGGTGATGGCCTGTGGGTGGGAGGAAAAGCAGGTAAAAACAGAGTTTGAGTAGGTTGGTGTTAACTGAGATCCAATGAAATTAAGTAAAGATATATGCTTCATTAGACCTGGGCTGGTTGATTGTGTCCTGTCTGACTTTAACCACTGGGATATATAGCTGAATGTAGGCGTTTTCTAGACTGTATCTGACAGAGCCTTGCTCTTGGCTGCTTTTATCATTTTTTTCTTTTTGCCTAGGAATCAGTAAAAAAAATAAATCATTGCTTGTGACTAATTTTCTTTCTGCATACAGTTTGAATTGTTGCCCTATATGTTTTATTTGCCTAAATTAGATTGTAAACTTTTTGGCTCAGATATGAGATTTTTTTATATGCTCAGAAAGACAATCATGTACGTTTATAGTTGTCTAAAAGTCATAGTTATCACCACCATGGCAAATAATAGTAAGGAGTAGAAGGATCAAAATAAGGGGTAAAATTAAAAGTAAAGCATACCAGATAGATAAGGGAAGAAGCAGCAGAGAAACTAGATGATGATTTAGATCTGGCACACATACACACACACGCATACCCAGATACACACACACCTACCTGCTACCTCTCACTGACTTTGCTAAAAAATCTTCCATTGTTCCCAATATCCTTGTTTGCCATTCAAGACTTTTGAAATCTGGCACTGCTCTACCTTTGCAACCTTATCGTGTGTTTTCCCTCTCCATGTACTACATACTCCAGCCAAATTAGATGACACTCAGGTCACTGAATACACCTCATACTTTCTGGCCTCTTGGTATTTGTTTGTATTACACCCATTCTTACCCACTATTTAAAGCCTAAATCAAATAACTCCTTCAGGAAGCCTTCCTGGGTCCATCAATTGGCTTCCCTAGCTTGAGGTACTTTGTGCTGAATTTCTTCAACACACTATTAATCAACTAATCAGTCAGTCAGTCAAGAAGCATTTTAATTGCATAATACAAGCCAGTCACTGGGTTATATGCTCAGGATCCAAAGACAAAATTGAAGCATATATGATATTATATATTAAGCATTGCAATATCCAGAAATTTACAGGAATAGTTGGATATATTGGGCCTACCATCTTTGTAAGACTTCTAGGAAGACAATGGCAGAGTACACAGGATGAGAAGGCATTGACTGGTTGTGCTCTACATCTCTGAAGGGAGTACCCACATGGATGAGATTATAGATCCCTAGAAGAAACATATTAAAATATACTAAACTATTTTATATGATTTAGCATAGCAAGGAGGTGAACCTGGGTTCTTGAGAGCTGTGCTTTGATTTCTTTTCCTTTTATATTTTTGCTTTTTGGAGGAGGGAATGCAGGGTAATTGGGGGTTAAGTGACTTGCCCAAGGTCACACAACTAGTTAGTGTTAAGTATCTGAGGCCAGATTTTAACTCAGGTCCTCCTAACTCCAGGGCTAGTGCTCTACTCACTATGCCACCTAGTTAGCTGATTTCCTTTTCTTAAAATTGATCTTGTTTGGAATTATAACCACCAAATTTCTTTCCATTAAAACTTTATCTACTTTCAAGGCAGCTAATGGTATAGTAGATAGAGTTGTGGTCCTGGAATCAGGAAGTACTGAGTTCAAATATGGCTTCAGTCACTTATTAGCAGTGTGACTTGGGGCATAACTTAACCTTTGCTTGCCTAAGTTTCCTCAACTGTAAAATAGGAATAATAATAATAGCACCTACCTCCCATGGTTTTTATGAGGATTAAATGTGATAATATTAAAAAAAAAGAACAACTTAGAGCAGGGCCTGGCACATAGTAGGTCCTATATACATAAATGCTTGTTCTCTTCCTCTTTTACTTAACTGCTAGACACCAAGACAGACATAATTTATCCCTCTCAACACACTCTGATTAGGCTTCTTTGATGGAATCAATTTAAGGATGCTGTGTTCTGTGAGGAGATTGTACCACCTTCTGAAGAAACCGTATACTTGGTGCTTTATGACTCACATCAAAAAGATACCGTTGTTAAGTGCACTGAAGCAGTTATTTAATGGACCAAAGTAGTAATTTATGAAATGACACCCTAGTGGTTTGAAAGAGTATTTCTACTTGCACTCCTTCTAAAGAGTGCTCACTATTGAGAATAATTTGTATATTGGAGAATCTAAGTTTAAAATCTTTTTCTTATTTTTCTTCTGGTGATGATGATGATGATGATGATGATGATGATGATGATGATGATGATGATGATGATGACGATGGCAGCCCTGGCTAAACCAAATAACAATTTAATCTTCAAAACCCAAAAGGCTGTTGTTTTATGATGTAGCACAAAATGCAGTAATTCCCTAGATGCTTTGCAGTTCATTGGATTCTCCTGATAAATTCTTTAAGCTTAACTCTCCCCTTCCATTTCAGGTACAAAAGAGCTCTGCCCCCCGGTCTCCAGTTATAAAAAGGGAGAAAAAAGTATTTTTCTGCCTCAGTCCTACATAACCTGTTGTATCGACGACCATCTGACTTCATGGTGGTCACAGTTTCAAACGTGTATTATTACATCCTTTTTCCCATTTAGTGCTATGAACACATAACTCATTATATCTTAGTTATGCCAAACATTTTTGAAGGCAAATGAAATATCTTGACTAGCTTAATTCTAACTTCTTTGTCCTTAAGTATGCTACTCTGATATTTGCAAGGTCTCCCTTTGTGGACTGGCATCAATCTCTCTTTGTGGATACTCTGTCACCTGGTAATTGGTCTATCTCATTTTCTACCTAATCCTTAAATAAGGTAAGGAAAAAAATATCCTGCATTTAGCCAAATGTTCCATTAGTCTCTTTCTACTTTTACCCTCTCTTTCAAATCAGAGTTAGATTTGGAGGCTGTTCTCAATAGTTGAGATAATTATGGCAATAGCTTGGCAGAATTCTTTAGAATATCTACCAGCTAAATTTAAAGCAAAAAGATGAAATAGAACAATCCCATGAGAAATCAAATCCAAACAACTTTAGAGGTTTCACCTCACACTTATCAGACTGGCAAAAATAAAAAAGGATGAGGATGACAAATGTGGGAGGGGCTATGGTACTTGCAGTTCTGGTGGAGCTATAAATTAGACCAGCCATTCTGGAAAGCAATTGGAACTCTGCCCAGAAAGTTACTAAACTATGTATAACCCGTGAATCAGCTGAGGTATGAAGACTGTAGGGACAGCTGGTCTGGGCCCCTCCCCAAAACTAAGGTTCTGAGAAACACCAATGGGAGACAGGGGGCATAGGGGTGGAGGAAAGAGGCAGCTGAGGCACAGTTCTGAAATCTGAAGAAAGAAGGATGATGATTCCAGGGGAAAGTGGGTTCAAGCTAAAAGAGCAAACATGACAAAGGAGATCATTCACAGCTCCTGGTGGCTTGAAGTCCTTTGCTCACCTTTGTGGGGTATTCAAGAATTGACTTAGTCACAGTGTAGCTCCTTTGCTGGGCTGTTTGTAGAGCTATGAATTTCTGTCCAGTCTTGTGAAGGCTCCCAAAGCAGACATTGTTTCCAACTTCTGCTGTCCTGATGGAGACTGTGTCAGGACACCTATGGGGGATATGACAAAGGCCTGGAAAAGGACATGGGTGACCCAGTGCGTGATTCAGTCACCCATGTCTGTGAGGAAAATTCACATATATAAACGCAAATATTCAGGCAAATAGGGCTCATAACCTGTAAATGCTGTTAAGAATAAAGACAGATCACAGTTTTTTAGTCACCACCTTTGGAACATGATTTATAAAAGAAGTATCTGCTCTGATTAAGGACTCACCTCCATACTGCTACAGATGTCAGAGTATATCTCCTTTTCCTTTCTTCCTTTATAATACTACTATATAGAATTCTTTCTTTCTGCCCTCCCTGTCTGGAGGTTGTTAGGAATTTAAATTCACATTCCTTGGTTCCAAGTCTTCTGTTCATTCCATTACACCAAACCAACTCCCTTGATTTCATTCAATAAACAAAAAATCAGAATTCCATTTGATGACAGTGATGAATCCTTTTCTTCCTTCTCCTCCTCTTCATCTTCAAATGGCATTTATTAAATGCTCCGATGCAAGTGGTTCCTATGGTCAGCACTCTATAAAGCACAGTGACCTGCCTTAGGTGACATCTAACCTTAATGCTAACTCTAAATTCTGTGCTGGAATGATTAAAGAAACATTCCTCTGACTGGTGCTCAAGGACAAGTACGTGAAGTATCAATAACCCTTCAAGGTGAAAGAGATTATTGAGAAAGACCTGGAAGGAAAATTGTATTATGAACTGTTTCTGTTTAGCACATGGAATAATATTAGGCTTCCAGAACTAGAATGAGTCCCAGAGGGCTTGGTTACATTTTCTTTCTAAAGACAGCTTTCTACCATGGAAGAGCTAGGTAGTGTGGATTTTAGTTCCAATTCTGACATTGGTTAGATGAATAGCCTTTGATAAATCACTTCACTTCATTATATCTTTGTCCTTTCATCCATAAAATGATTGAGTCATACTGAGTGATCTATAAGGTCCCTTATAGGGGGATGCTGCTCTGACATTCTTATGAATATGACAATCTTGTGACTGACTGAAGATGGTATTGGGAAAGTGTTTTACGTTTTGGTTTTCCACTGCAAAGTTTGTAGGCAGTACCTTTTTTAAAACCTGAGATTATAAAACTTTATAGTTCCCTCTTTTATATTCGTGGCTTATTATTCATTGCCATAACCATAGTTTTTTTTTCTGATTTTTGCCAAATGGTCTGGTAAAAGCGCTCTCTTCCCTTACTTAGTAGTTCACAGAGCTCTTTATTCCTTTGGAATTGATCTTCAAGAAGAGCTATCATCATGAAAAAAAAAATTAAGGTTAAGTTATGACTGTCCCTTTGACAGAGGGCATAGAACCTCATAGTTGGAAGGAATCTTATAGTCCAAGTCATGACTGAATCTTAGGAATTTATTCTGCAGTATAACTGACAAAGGCTCATCTAGCTTTTACTCAGAGACCTCCAACAAGGTAGCTCATTCCTCATTTGGATAGCTCTAACTATTAAAAAGTTTTCCATTAAATCAAGACAAAATTGCTTCTTTGCAGCTTTGTTCTTTCCTGTTAGGCAAAGGAGAAGAAGTCTAATAAGTCTTCCAGATAACATCCAGGTAATCAGTCCTTCACAGTATAACCCTTCAGCTATTTTAAGAGAACTTATCATGTGTTGGCTAAATATTCTCTTCTCCACATGAGCACGCACTGTTCCTCATGTAACACAATGCTTAGGTCCTTCATCATCCTAACCACTGTTCTCTGGACTTGCTCCAACTTATCATTCTTCTTAAAATATGACACCCAGTACCATCATTCCAAATATCTTTTCAGAATTTTTGGGATAATTCCTCACCAACAATGTGGCTATCTTTTAACAACTGTTCCAACATTAATTGCTCCTTTATTTTGCTATCGTTACTTGTTTTCTACTACTCCTTCATTTTATAGATGATAAAACCGAGGGCCTTAGAGGTAGCATGACTCATTCTAGTCTGGAGATGGTGAAATGTTCTGTGTGGGTGGCTAGATACTGACCCCAAATTAACTTTTTTCCTTATTTCATAATTCTCACCTCTCTCCACCCCAAATCTAACACTTTGGTCAAACTGGATGACTCTCTGTGAAACACAAATTTCCTGAACTTTCCTACTTTTCTTCCTTGACTCCCACCTTTTCCATGTATAAATGATATTCCCTTCTCTGTTTATTTAATATTTTTCTCCATCTCTCTTTGAAGATAAACTCTACCTCCTCCATGAAGTTTTCTAGACCTCACATAGTACTTAATGGTACTCTCTTATGGCTTGTGTTTAAAATTACAGAATCATATCAATTGAGTGTCAGACAAATAACATTTATTATGTATCTACTATGTTCCAGAAAGTGTGCTAAGTATTGTTGATACAAGGAAAGTGAAAAAAGAAGCACTGCTCTCAGGGAGCTCATGACCTAATGGTGGAAACCACATGCAAACAACTATGTACAAACAAGCTATAAACAGACTAAATTGGAGATAATTAACAAAAAGAAGGCACTGGGGTTAAGGGAGATCTGGGAAGACTTCCTGTAGAAGGCAAGGTTTTAGCTGGGACCTGAAGGAAGCCAGGGATAGAAATGAGGAAGGAAGGAAATCCAGGCATAGGAGAGAACCAGTGATGATCCCCAGATGTAGGAGATGGAGTATATTGTAAGAGAAATAGCAAGGAGACTCCAGCAGCTATTTAGTCAAACTCTCTATTGCTCTTTTGTATTATTGGATTTGCATATCCAAATCCCCTTACTAGATAGAAAAGTCTATGGAGATAGGCACTATATCTCATTAACTTTTTCCATTACCCTATACTTATCACAGAGCTATGTTCATTGTAATCAATTTTTATTGTATTGAATTATGTGGGGTGTTTAAGCAAAAGCTAGGTACCTAATTTCCCTGTGTGTTGTAAAGGATTTTTTTTTTTTGTTATTCATATATAGGTTAAATTGGTCAGTTAGGTGGTGATGTAGGTAGAGTGCTGGGCCTGGAGTCAGGAAGACTCATGTTCCTGAGTTTAAATATGGCCTTAGACACTTACTAGTTCTGTGACCTTGGGCCAGTTACTTAACTCTATTTGCCTCAGTTTCTACATCTGTAAAGTGAGCTGGAGAAGGAAATGGCAAATCACTCTAGAATCTTTGCCAGGAAAACCCCAAATAGAGTCACAGAGTTGGATATGATTGAAATCGCTGAACAATGGATTATATATGATTGCCACTGAGGGCCTTTCTGACTGTGAGATTATTAGGTCACTACACTTCTTTCAAAAATAAGGTAAAAATGATAATAATTCACTTTATTCTTCCAATGAGATATTTCATGTTGCCTTCTATTTTTTCATTTTCATCTATTTAAAAGTATCTTGATTTCTCATAAAGTCACTAGCTTCCATTTGCTCCAATCTAATTCTGAAGGAATTATTCTCTTCAGTGAGCTTTTAAGATTCTTTTTCCATCTGGGAAATTCAGATTTTTAAGGCATTCTTCTCCTCATTGGCTTTTTGCCATTTGAGTTAAGTCTATTTTTTAAGGTGTTACTTTCTTCAGTCAGATTGTTGCCTCTCTTTTCATGATTTACTTATATCATTCTCATTTCTCTTACCAATTTTTCCTCCATTTCTCTTATTTGATTTTCAAAAACCTTCTTAAGTTCCTCTATGGCCTGTAACCAATTCATATTTTTCTTGGAAGCTTTTGTTACAGGAGTTCTGACTTCATCGTCTTCCTTCCATTCCATGCTTTGATCCTTTTTGTTCCCAAAAAAAAGGAATCCAAAGCTGGATTGCTGTACTTGCTTTGCTTCTTTTGCTTGCTTATGTTGCCACTCAATTACTTGACTTTTGACCTTTTTGCCACAGTAGAACTCTGCTACCAGAAAGGGGAACTTTGTCCCAAATTGCTGGGATTTTCTCAGCTGCCATAGCTATTAGTTGGCTGCCCTCTCTGAAGCCTCCACTGGTTCTGGCACCTGGTCACACACCCCAGCACCTCCACCCAAGACCATGATCCAGATCCAGGCAGGATAAAGCAAGAGTGATTGCCCTCATACTGGTGGCTTGGCCTCCCTAAAATATGCAGGCCAGGAGCTCTGAAGCAGCCATGTGGTGGTAGCCACTGCACCTCAGTTGCTTCTCTCTCCAGGGACAGAGGATGGACCACACTCCTGGACCCCTTATTCTCACAAAGTCCACATTGAACTCTCACTTTGTCTTTGGCATTTATGGGTTGATAATTCTGGAAACTGCCAAAGCTGCTGGTGATCCACTCTCCCAAAGTCCCTCCAGCCGGGGCTGTTTGTGGCCACCCTGAGGCTAAAATCTCGGACTCAGGTGGGGCTGGGCTTCACTGCCAGCGTGATTCAATGGACCCTTCCTGTTGGCCTGCCTGACTGTCTTCAGCAGGAAGTTTGTTTCTTTCTGTCACTTTGTCAGTTCTGTAGCCCTAAGGTTTGTTTAGAGTGATTTTTATAGGTATCTGAGGTGGTTATGGAGGGGTCATACGGTGTTTTCCTGCTTCTACATGTTTTCCTGCTTCTATACCGCCATCTTGGTTCCAACCCCCAATTCACTTTATTCTTAAAAAAGACTTTTGTATAATCTAATTTGATATTTAGATGCTTGGATAATTCCAGACAAGTCCTCTTGAAAATGGGAGGATGAATCAAAGGACCTCACCAAGCCTCTTCCAATGTTCTAATCATTTAATTTCAATTGATTAGATTGAGTGATTTGAAATAAATAGAACTATTGAGTTGAGAGGATGTCTATAATAAATAGGATGGTTATGATGGGACAATACAAAAAATTTTTCTTGGGAATGGAAGTATGTGTGATGAGGAGTATCTGACATGTATGGTATTAAGTTGTCAAATAACAGCAATTAGTCCTGGCTGTGCTCATTCTTCATAGTAAAGGGAAAACAAAATGCTTTATTTACTTATGATCTTCTGAATACCCCAGTGTAGCCATTGTCATTTCAGTCAGTTAGCAAGTAACAGTACAGTCACATTCTCAGCAAACTAAAAATGTTCAGAATTCTAATAACAACTAACTCTTTAGTCCAGGGACTACTGGGTTTGTAGCAGAGGATGTGACATCACTGAGTTAGGCAATAAGTTCACATTTCAAGTTGTCTAGAACTATTCAGTCCTTTTCTGGTTCCCATGAAGTTATCATCTATGGAGATGAGAATCTGGCCTCATGGTCATGTGGAAAAGAAATCAGATAAAGGATTACTAAATCAGATTAAGTTTTCTTGAATTGTGTGTCCTTTAGGATTTTCTCTTTGGTCTTTAGCATTCTGAGGTTAACATTTATTTTGGAAAAACATATATGATTTCCTGTTCCTTGGAGTTTCAAAGTTCTGAAGCAGATGATAATTTCTCAGAAGAAGTGATGTAGGGATATTTGACAGCAGTCCATGGCCCCATTGACCTTTGATGAAGCCTGCAGCTGTGAGATAATATAGACAAAAGCAACTCAGTGTAAATTCAGAAGATTGGAACTGAAAATGGGCTCAATATTTGAGCCTATGTGTATTAAAAAAATAAAAAAGAATGTCAACAACTAAGAATGATTTCATTTGCAAAAGTGTGTGCTTCTCAGAGTGGAATGATAAATTAAAGACTTCAGAAATCCATCAGCACACATTTTCCCACAGATCCAATAAGCAGAATTAGTCTACTCAATTCCATTAATAATCATTTTGATTCTAACTTTTACAGCCACTGGAAGCTATCTGTCATCTTCATTTATGCCAGTGAGGCAGGAAAATGGGCCCTATGAATAGAATTTCTATGATTTGGTTAGTTGTCATTACTGGAAGGTTTTGTGTGAATAATGGATGCCAAACTTGGCTTGACTCCTCATTTCCCGTCCTTTTTACTTCTTTTGTATCATGTTGCTAATAACTAGCCTCTGCTTTTGTATAGGGGGGGGGAAAGAATGGCTTTTTTTGTTTGCCCACAGAACTGTATTACTCAGTGCTGAGCAATGAGTTATCGCAAGACGATAATCCACTTCTCCAGAAACAAGTCTATGAATCCACAGGCACTTTCACAAATAACAGACTGTAGGCTTTTTAGCAGACACTTTTATACTCCTTTTGAAAGCTGTTTATTAAATCTGGAGAGAAATGGGCCTACTGAAAGAGAAAACTTATACCAACTAGGACAATTGCATTGATGAGAGATACATTTTCTCATCCCTCAGGGAAAAAAGTCCATAAGAAACTTGAGAAACAAAAAGGAATTTTAAATGATTGATGTAGATATGTTAATTCCTGAGTTGTATTTGATCAAAGGAAGAGTTTTACTGAGCAACTTTGAAAGTAATTTTTAAAGGGAAATGACTAGCAACATATTTATTTTCTTTCTTTCTTTTTTTGCTTTTTGGAGAGTAATTGGGATTAAGTGACTTGCCCAAGGTCACACAGCTAGTAGCAACCTATTTCTAAAGTTCAGCTTCAACAGCTCAAAATTAAATCTTTATTTTTTTAAAAGAAAAAATATAGATACCAAACAGTTCATTTTTATCCCTATCCCAAATTGGTCGTCCTGACTTGTATGGGAATGGGTTGGTCTAGGTGGTTGCTGACATTCCTTTTAATTCTCAAATTTATGATTCTGTGACTTATCCTGGAAACATAGATTTAGAATTGTATGTTGCCTTAGAGATCATGGAATCCAACTCTGTTATTTAACTAATAAGGAAATTGAGGAATGGAGAGGTTGTAACATGTTCTAGTGTCTAAGGCAGGATTTGAATCCTGACTCTAAGTCCAGTACCCTGTCTACAATGCCATGTTATCTCCATTCCAGCTTGTAGTCCTTGATTTAGAAAGGAAAAAAAAAAACAACTATCCCCCCCCCCCCCGCCCCGCCACATGCTTCACCTGTTCCTATACTCAAGCCCTTTTTCCTACCCACATCTCTTCTTTAAAAAAAGAAGTTTCTCTCCACATTCAAAATTCTTCACAACATTTATTTTCTCCATTAAACCTTTCATGATGAGCCCTACTGGTCTCTAATCACTAGGGTAACTCACCTGTTCTCCTACCTGTTCCACCTCCCTGATTACTTATGGAGAGAAGCAACTTCAGATGCACATTGATCTAACTTCTGAATGGAAACAGATGTCTGCTCAGTTTTGCACGTCAACAGAGAACAGACGGGCCTGTGGTTCTTAGGATTTGGTCCAAAATTTCTAGCTAATTAATTTTAGCCGAAATAATCAAGACAATGTGAAACATCCTTTAAGGAGCTCATATTGAGACATTTATATGGGTGCTTTTATTATTCTTCACTGTCGTATTTTCAGTTTTCTCTATTAACAGCAAAAGCAAAACCTGGAAAAGGTATAACCTCATATATGTACCAGTTTATGTATATGTATAACATATGTGCCTATATCTATTTTTCTATATACACACATGCCCTGGGAAAAGAATATATCAAGTGACTATTGGTGGCAGAATGAAAAATTATGTCTAAGTCACTTACTGGGAATTGATCATTATAACTATGGTTTTTCCCCCCTATGAAAGGCAATTATAAACATGATAATTTTTTTTTTTTAGGTTTTCCATGGCCCCACATTAAAACTTAGGATCTCTAATTTCAGATTTCAAAAAAAAAATCTATTCAGGTATACCTTAAAATATGCAGGAGATGTATTTATGGAAAGTTATTTGTAAATAATGTATTATTTTGATACATATATACACGTGTGTGTATGGGTATATGTACACACATATTATATATACATATGTGCATACATACCTATATCTGTTTATCTATATCTATATGTGGAGAGACAGAGACAGAAAAAGATAGGCTATGAAAGGAACACTAATAAATCATTTTTTGTGGAGTGGAGAATCTTTTCACAAATAAATAATAATTATATTAATTTTGATTTCATTACAATCTGCTATGTGCAAAGCATTGTGGTAGTGAGATACAAAGATAAACATAAAAGCATCCCCTACCCTCAATGAGCTTCCATGCTATGGGGGAGGTATTATGCATATACTGAGTACATAAATACAAAATAATTTAAATGAAGAGGAAGTACAAATAATTGGGGAAATCAGAGTAAAGTGGGAGCATCTCTGATGTGTTTTAATGGGAGGAAAGCATTCTGCTTATCTTTTTCTTCCTTGGGTTTTAATCAGTCTGTCATGGAACATTTATCAACACTTTCTATGTGTTGGGCAATGTGCAAAAGGCACAGGGGATACAAAGAAAGGCACACATGCCAGCACTCTGTACCTATGCCAGATTAATCCTCAGGGAGGATCGGATAATTATAAAGATGCAGAAGATCACCCATTGTAGCTTTCACTCTCTCACTGTCTATTGGGTCATCCCATACTGTCTGTAGACATGTCTATGTCTCCCCCATCCTAAAACAACAACAACAAAAAAAAAACCACTCACTTGATCCTTCCATCTCCACTATCAATTTATATCTCTTCCACCCTTTGTAGCTAAGCTCCTTGAAAGGTCATCTACTTTCTCCCCCTTTCTCCCCTCTCATTCTCTTTTTTAACAGGCTGGCTTCCTGCCTTATCAGTACATGGAAACTGCCCTCTCTAAAGTTATTACTGGTCTCGTAGACACCAAGTCCCATGACTTTTTCTCAATTTTCATTCTCCCCAAACTTTCTGTGGCCTTTGGCATGGTTGATCACTCTCTCCTTGATATTCTCTCTAGGTTTTCAGGGTACCACTCTCTTGGTTTTCCTCCTACCTATCTGACCACTCCTTTTCTGTCTCCTTTGCCGAATCCTCCTTCCCATTACATTCTCTCCCCCAAGGTGTCCCTCATAGTTCTGTCCTTGTCCTTCTTCTCTTCTCCCTCTATATTACTTCTTTTGGTGATCTCATAAACTCCCATGGATTTGGCTACCATTTCCATTCTAATGATCCTAGGATTGACCTATCCTGCCCCAAACTCTCTGCTGAACTCCAATCTCACATCTCCCACTGCCTTTCAGACATCTCATACTGGGTTCCCAGCGGTTGTCTTAAACACAATATATCAAAAGCAGAATTCCTTCCTTCCATCTAGACCCTCTCCACCTCCTACCTTTCCTATTACTTTAGAGGGCCACACCACCCTCCTTATCCCTCAGGTTTGCAATTAAGGAATCATCCTCATCTCCTCACTATCTCCACTCCCCTCCCCCACATCTAATCTGCTTCCAAGACCTGCCAATTTAACCTTTGAAATATCATTCATATATGGCCCCTTCTCTTCTCTGATACTGCCACCACTCTGTTACAGGCCTCTTTCACGTTGTGCCTGTATTATAGCACTAGCCTGCCAGTGGGTCTGCCTACCTCACTCAACTCTCTCCTCTCTCCAACCCATCCTCCATTCAACTAGTAAAGTGATTTTCCTAAACTACACATCTTATCACGTCACACATACCCCCACACACTCAAAAAACTCCACTAGTTCCTTATTGCCCCTAGAGTCAAACCTAAAAAATGCTTTGTTTGGCACTCAAAGCCTTTCCTAACCTAGCCTTATCCAACCTTTCCTGTCTTCTTGCACCTTACTCTCTGAGACATGTTCTTCAGTTTAGTAACACTGGCCTCCTGTCTGTTCCACCAATAAGACAGTATCTTTTGACTCTAGGCATTTTTTCTCACTGCCCTACTTGTCTGGAACATTTTTTCTTCTCCACTCCGACTAGTGATGTTGCTGGCTTCCTTGAAGTTCCAACTAAAAATGCCACCTTCTACAGGAAGCTCGTATTTCTCTAACCCCTCTTAATTCCAATGGCTTCCTCCTGTTATCTCCTATTTATCCTGTATATAGTTTTTTTTTTTGCATATATTTGTTTGTGTTTACTTTTTCTCTCTCATTAGAATGTAAGCTCCTTTAGGGCAGGGACTGTCTTTTGCCTCTTTTTGTATCCCCAGTACTTAACACGGAGCCTAGTACATAGTAGGCATTTAATAAATGTTGATAAATTGATTGATTGATAACAAATGAATGCAGCTCCTGTCCTTTGACTCTCACAGCATTTGTGCCTACTTCATACAAATGGAATTCTACTTCATACAAATGGAATTAGTATCATAATGATTTTTGTACATGGCATTTCATCTTGGCTAGAATATAAGATTCATGAGATCAAGGATCCTGATTCAGATAGGATCCTCTCATTCAACCCCACCTTGGGTCCTAAGACAGGACTGTGTCCATGGCGAGCCCTCAGCAGGTGCTTGCCAAATGAACTGAGTGGCCTGTGGAGTGGGAAGTGGAAATTGTAAGGACAGAACTAAGGCCTGTCACCCATTCAGAACACTGTTGCACTCACAAGATGACTATTCTTTGCTTCTCTAAGGTTCTTTTGGGGGTCTGGGGGTTGGGATGGGAAGAAAGAGAGGACCAGGAGAAACATGCCCTAGTATACCTCCCCCATATGGCCTAATTTTCTGGCTGGTTTAAGAGTTTAAACCTTCTCCTCTGAAATAGTGGGCACTCACACATCATCAATTGTGTGTATATCCTTTGCTGGTTGCTGCCTAGGCTACTGGCAGGGGAGGAGAAGTGGAGGCTCTTTTGTTTCTGTTGCTAGAGCCCTCCTGGTGTCAAAGAGGGGAATTGGGGAAGAAATCATACACATCTCATTGCAGATGTTGTTTCCATGGATTCATCACATTTTCCATATTGGTGTGGGAAAATGGGAGGTGGGGGGTGAGAAGTTAGGAAAGACAGAAAAGCTAAAGTCTTTTTTTTTTTAAAGCACAACTATCCACTAAAAAAAAATCAGAATATTTTAAAATGAAATCTGAGTCAGAGAAAATTACCATTAAAATAACTGTAGGGAAGCTGGCAATGTAACTGGGAATTGGAATACAGCAGATCAGGCACTTAATATGAGACAAAGAGAAGTCTAGAAGGAGAAGGAGTCAAGTGGAGATATGAGGCCATTATGCTATATGGATAATTGGTGTGTGTGTGGCGGGGATCTTACTCTTCCATTGAGCAAAACTCAATGCTTTAAATATGAGTTGTCCTTCTTATTGGTCTGAAAAACCCTTCTAATCACATACCTTTTAAATTCTCTACATCATTCTGTCTTACTCCACAAGACTTCCACTTTACTCTTTCAATAAAATGGGCTATTATCTTTGTTTTTAACAAAAGATATATAAAAATTACATCTCTCTCTGAAAGTTTGCCTTCAAAAGAAGCTCAAAATGTTTTGCAAAGTATATAATGTTATATATCCCTTAGAATAAAAAATATTGAACAATTTAAAAAGTCAAAATTATGATGGTGACATTAGTACACATTACATAGTACATTACATGACATTAGTGACATTAGTACACGTTACATAGTACACGTTACATAGATACTAATTAGCATTTATCCTCTCCATTGCCACTAAATAAAGATGGCCATTTTCACCATTGATATTGGTTTCAAGTGGAAAATTTTAGATAGTAAAGCTCTACATGTGCTGAATTTCTCTACGTACCTATAATATGAATACTCATTGGAAATAAGCTTCACCCCTGAAAAACAGTGTTTGAGATCTGATAACACACAATGTATGATTCTTAGTATGCTTTTGTCATTATTGAATCGTTTCAGTCATGTCCAACACTTTATGACCCTATTTGGAGTTTTCTTGGCAAAGATATTGGAATGGTTTGCCATTTCCTTCTCCAGTTCATTTTACAGATGAGGAAACTAAGGTCAATGGGGTCAAGTGACTTAGCCAAGGTCTCATGATAAGTGTCTGAGGCCAGATTTGAATTCAGGATGTTTTCCTAACTCCAGGCCTGTCACTCTATCCACTGGGCCACCTAGCTACCATTTAGTATAATGTGAACTTAGTATAAAATGTTGACTTTATTAGAAATAACACTCATTATGAAGAAAAGAAAGAATGGTTCCCTTCATTATGATCTTTTGAATGATTAGTGTATAAATGCATTGCAGAGTTTTGTTTTTGTTTTTCTTTAGATTCTAATCTTTCCTCTTCCCTGTGTGTTCCAATTAATCTCTTTGCTTAGGTCCATATTCCCAAAATTCTGTTCAATTAAACAATGATTTTTAAAGTATCTAACGAGCCTATTAATGCCAATGCAAGTGTACTTTGCTCCTAATGGCATATAAAACATACAATTGGCCTTAGACCCATTCAAATCCTGCCTCAGACACATATTAATGGTATGACCATTGGCAAGACACCTTCAGGTTGCCCAAGAAACTCCCTAAGATTATGTTGTAGAAAAGTTGCTCATCTTTATGGGTGGTAAGAGTTAGTTTCACAGTGGGAGATCCTTACACTTAACATATCACAGATTCCTTTTGCTTCCCCCTTCAAAATGAAGTGCTTGCAACACACTGAGATATGATGGGAATACAAGGACAAAGTGAAAGTCAGTCCTTACTTCCAATTGGGTAGGGTTTATATCCCCATCAATCATTTAGTAATCCACAAGCAGCCAGGTGGTGCCATGGATAGAATGCCAGGCCTGGAGTCAGGAAGTCCTGAGTTCAAATCTAGCCTCAGACATTTACTAAATGTGTGACCCTGGGCAAGTCACTAAACCCTCAGTTTTCTCATCTGTAAAAATGAGCTGGAGAAGGAAATAGTAAACCATTCTAGTATCTTTACCAAGAAAACCCCAAATGAGGTCAAGAAGAGTTGGACACAACTGAAACACTTGAACAACAAAGTACTTATTTATCTTTTACTATGTGCTAGGCACTGTGCTAAGTTCTGAGGGTACAAAGGAAAGTGAAATCACAAAAACAATCCCTGCCTCCCTACTAACAGGGGAAGTAACATGTAAGTAAATGGGCACATGTGAGACACCAGCTCATTTCAGAATAACAATATGCCTGTCAGTGTGGGGATTATGGACTAGCAGTGATAGAGTTGATAGACAACTCAGGAAACCAGGGCTGTAAGAGTCAAGAATATGCAGAGTTGGGGGTGAGGGGTTGGGGGAGGGGACAGGGCAAATGAATGAGTCAGAAACTAGTCAGACAAGTAAAAATCAAGACATACTTGGACACTGAAGTTCAGGACAAACAGTCCACCAGGAACAAGACAGACAAGCAAAGGTTGGAATATTCATGAGTACTAAAGGTCAGGGCAGAGTTGACAGGAAATAGGGAGGTTGGCAGGTAGGCAGACAAGGATCAGGAAGCTATTGAAAGACGAGGTGAAGGAGGTAATAGCACCGTAATGCCCCATTACTTAAGATGATATAGTACAGCTACAACAGACTCCTCTGGTTTGTTGTAGTCAGAAATGTCTAGCTTAACCCGAAAGAAGAAAGGCAATGAGTAGGGTCAGATTCTGGCAAGGCTGATCTACAGCTGCCATTATGGAGAGTCTCAGGTTGGGCTAATCCAAAAATGCTGAATTCAAAGAAGTATGGCTTTGTCTTTCCAGCCACTCTTCCCACAGGATCAGGTCTTAGAGCTGGAAGATATGTCAGAAATCATCTGGTTTAGCTAATAAGCACAAAAAACAGTTGTTGAATATCACTTTCAACAATAGAAGACACATTGAATATATATATATATATATATATATATATAGACACTGAATATATACATAGACACACATTATATATATGTGTGTGTGTGTGTGTGTGTGTGTATGTGTCTATATATATATTAGAGACAGATAGATGGACTGATGGACAGACTGGCAGGCAGATGGAAAGAGGTGGGTGGCAGACAGATTAGATAGAGATAGATAGATAGATAGATAGATAGATAGATAGATAGATAGATAGATAGATAGATGGGAAGGGGGAAATTATTTATATAGTACCTACTATGTGCCAGACAATGTGCTAGTTTTTTATGTAAACATTATCTATATGCCAATCTATGTATGTATTACCCCAATTTTTCTGTAAAAATGAGTGCTATGACAACAGACCAAGAAATGGTGCCACCAAGGTGCTTCTTAAATTACAACAAGACCAGGCTGAAAACATGGGGTGAGCCTGAGCTGCCTGATCTCAGCTGGGAAGAAGTGCCATTATCCTACTTTGAGTTTTCTCTCACACTAGGAAGCCATTATGGTTCTGGCATTTTTCCTGACATTTTTATGACATTATTTATTTTAATGTACAGTATGTTATTCGTTTTGGAACAGGCCTCAAAAATATTCCCATAAATGCCACTTCAGTTCAGTTAATGCTACATTTTATCTTTCCCTTTGTTGCCACTGGCACTTGTCACAGCTTTACTGAACTTTTCGTCTTCAGTAAGAATATAGAGATCCATTGATACAGAACACAAAAGGTTAATGATGCTACTCTGGAAAATGGAATTAATTTTTCTCCTTTTTTGGATCACTTAGTGATTCCCATAACTATTGATTAACCCCAGAAGTGAGAGTTTCCATATTGTTATGTCTCTTCCTTTCTCAGAATGAGAGGAAGGCAAGAAGACATATGCCAGTTTTTGAAAATTGGGGGACAAAGAATAAGCTAAATCCAAATAAATAATAATGATCATTAGCATAATCAGATCATTAAAAGGCACTGAGAACCATTTCTTTCTATCTTAGAAACTCTTCCTTCCTTCCTTCCTTCCTTCTTTTTTTCTTCCTTCCTCCCTTTTTCTCTTCCTTCCTTCCTTCCTTCCTTCCTTCCTTCCTTCCTTCCTTCCTTCCTTCCTTCCTTCCTTCTTTCTTTCTTTCTTTCTTTCTTTCTTTCTTTCTTTCTTCCTTTCTCTTTCTTCCTGTCTTTCTTTCTGTCTTCTATTTCTTTTAGCCCAAGCACTTCTGTGTGGTTTGAGTCACATGTCTGATTGACTTGGCTCCCAAGCTGATGTTTACACTGTTGTATTCATCTTGCTCAGATGAATGTGACATACAACCCGAATGCAGTGAAGCTGACAGGGGATGTGAGGGGAACCAGACAGATGACAACTTCTCCGTTTTTCAGAGCTGATGCAGGATGATCTGTCACCCGATGATAGGCCACAGCCTGTCATTTATTTACTTACAGCTTTAATGTGGGTAAAATGAGCAGGAAAGGGAAGGGAAAAAATGACAAGAGGCAAAAAGAAAAAAATGAGTGGTTACAGGAAAGAGAAATTTGACAGAGCCTTCTCAGCATTCAGAATGCAGGAGATATTTCACATAGCTCCTTGGGAAGGCTACCCCAGGAGCCAGAGGATATCAGCAATCTGTGTGATGGATGACATTAAAAACGGAAGAGCTGTGGTCAGTTAGTCTGTGGAAGTGGGATGGACAAACCAGTCTGCTGCTTGATACCTTAAATTATTCCTTAGATATTTGATCTTGAGCAATACACAGCATTTTTTTTTCTTTTTTGCCAAGCACTTTCCCATTTTGTTTTAAAATCTGTGCACGAGGAAAAATTAACTCCCGGGTGACTAATTTGCACTTAACTCATCATGATGCTGCCTTTTTAGAACATGCCCTGTCAGAAAACCTTAACACTGCTCTCATGGGGCTTTTAAGGGCCAAGGGCTTGCTTGTTTGCTTGACTCTTGGCAAATGTAAACCACTTCTGGACACTCCATTTTTCACAAGGTGAGAAACAGAAAATCTCTAAGTTTTCACATGACAAAAGCTATATCCCCAGTTCTTATTTTGGTTTTGATGCATCTCCAAATGAATCAAACATCTGAATGACTGAAAATGCTCATGTGCAGGTTTGAACAAATGCAGAAAAAGCTTCAAGAAGGTTAAGTATAGGATTGATACCTCACTCCCCGCCCCCCTGCCTTTTCAATGTACTGAGCTTTTTTAACACCTAGCAGGAATATGGAGCCAGGAGTTCCTCACACATAGCAGGTGATTTTTGTCTCCAGGGTGTAAGGCACTGGAAGAAGCTTTTTAATAGGTATAAAATCCTTGAAGAGTCCTATGTATTTGATGAAGCTTGACTGCTGGCTCCCAAAGTTTGTCAAGGTCATTAAGAAGAAAAGGTTAATATATTACACAAGATTGTCCCTGAATAATTAAACCCCCACCACCTTGTCTATGTTTCTCTTATGCCTTTGGGCAAGGATTTAATTTCCTAGGGACAATCTTATACAATATATGGGGCCTTTTCTCTGAGTATGATTAACCAGCATTTCTTTATTTCCAGATTTGTTTTCAGCACCCTGCACACTAAAGTGTGATAATTATTTCCCCTTTTAGGTACTCAGATAGCACCTATGAAAACACTCAGCAGGCAAGTGAGATGTACAGTAGGGTTTCCTTTGGCCACAGTGAAGAACTCCCTAAGGAGAAACTGCACACTCACATGACTCCAGAAAAATGAGTGTGTGACATGTCTGTAAGGAATATTGCATTTTAATAGTTTGCACCTGCTTTGGGAGACGCACCAGTGCTAGTTGGTATTGATAAGGTTGTTAGAGCAGACCAGCCATAATTCATTCTATTTTCACATGCTCTTTTCTTATTAGATTTCCTAATATCATTGTTGCTTGGACTGCAAGATAGGTCTTGCCATTGGGTCACTTTGTTCAAAGCAGCAGGGGGCATCTCCAGTTGTCCTAATCTATATTTTGCCACTGGACCCAGATGGCTCCAGAGGAGGAGAAAGTGAGGCTGGTGACCTTGCAAAGCCCCCCCTCACTTAAATCCAATTCACTTGCAAGTCATGGCATCAGCTTCCTGGTGTCATGGTCCTCCTCAAGAACAAAAGACAAACAACAACAACGTTGACGTCAGCAGTCTGAATCATACCCAATCTCCTCTAGTCCTACTGTGAGATAGAAGATGGATGATACTGGGGATGGCCTCATTGGAGTTCCATCTTTCATCTTTAAGGCCTCCTTTGTCTTTAATTCCTGGCCCTTACCACTCAATGGTTGGCCCTTTCTTATGTTTGAACCAGTCAAAGAATGTCAGTTCAACTGTCCCGCTATCTGGCACACCAACAAACATTTCTGGCTTGAAGAATTCCTATGGAGGCTGAATTTTCACATTGGCTAAGAGTCCCACTGTAGTCATTTACAACCATGAAGAAAGAAAGTGTCTTCCTCTGCAGTGAATATTTGTTCCTTAAGAGCACCAAATTGACTCAACTTGTTTGCCTTTGCCCTGACTGGGAAACATGATGAGCTCCCATTGCCTTTCTCACAACCAGCCTGGATATTGTTTTGGTCAGATTTATATGGACACAGGTGGTGCCCAGAGGTTCCGTGTCTTTATGAAGAACACCTGCTCCAATTTCTTTTGCTCTCATTATCGCAGGGTAAGACATAAGGGGGGCGGGGGGTTGGATTATATTAGCAGGATCAGCTAGGTGAAGAGTGTTAAACATTATGATTTTATTACAGTTAAGCTTTATTGCTCCTCTCACTGGCCCCTGGTGGTTATTTAGCTATTTTATATCTCCGGTTAAGATGTCACTAATAGTAGTGACATGGGAGGAAATAAAGCAAAGTGGGAGGAAGAGTTAGAATATTCTTGAGGTTGACCCCCTACAAAATGACTTTTTTGTTCCTTCTTTCCCTCCTGGTCCCCTGTAACAATTGGCCTTTTAGAAAACTATCAACCTCTCTAATATATAGAAAACTTTTGGCATGATTGATACTTTTTTATTTAGATGAGAAGTTTGATGATGTATTGCATAACCTTATGGTACATACCCTTTGAATTGCAACAACTGCATTCTGTGTCCCTTTAATTTGGAAAAATAATGCTTTTATGCATATGTCCTCTATCCTTCGGCAAAATGGAGCAGCTCTTTTCCCCATTTTTGTTGTTGTTGAGTTCTTTCAGCCTTGTCTGAATCTCCACGACCCTATGTGGGCTTTTCTTGGCAAAGATACTGCCGTGGTTTAATTTCCTTCTCCAGTTCATTTTATAGATGAGAAATTGAGGCAAGCAGGGTTAAGTGACTTAAGTGCCCAGGGTCACACAATTAGTAAGTGTCTGAAGTGAGATTTGAACTCAGGAAGGTGAGTCTTCCTGACATTAGGCCCTTCACTCTATCCACTTTGTCACCTAACTGCCCTACATTCCCCCATCCTCTCCCCTATTTATACATACTATTTGTAGCATAAGTGCAAAACGGCTTCAGATGCCAGGTCTTCCACTTACTAGCTGAATAATCTTGAATACATTATTTTATCCTTCTGAACCTTGGTTTTTCTCATCTTTAAAAGAGGGATAATAGCATATACCCTACTTACATCACAGTTGCTGTCAGGAAAGCACTTTGTAAGCCTTAAAGGCTATGGAGTGTGTCCATGTTATTCTCCCCAACTAGATGAAATATTTGAAAAAGTTGCAGCTCACCTCCAACTGATTACCTGCTTTTCAATTGTGTACTATACTGATGAAGAAATTCACATGTTAAATCCTGGGTATTGGCCTTTAAAAGGAGGACTACAAGTGGATATGGTGTATATATGTGTACCTAGGTGTGGATGAAAGTGAGAAAGGGAGAGAGAACAAACAACAGTGACCAAGGCCTCAGGTCCTCACATAAACTTGGTTCCCTAGAGGGAGGTCTGTGTGTCTAGATGTGTTTCCCTCTCTCCCTCTCCAAGGAACCCTGTGAATCAAAGAACCAACAACAGGCACAGTTCAATGAGGAGTCAAGGGCACACATACTAGCACCTGGGTGGGGAGGGGGTCTATAGACCGAGGGACAGAAGGAGAAAAAGAAGGAAAGAAGGATTGCCAGATGGAGACATGAAGGAACAAAGGCACAGAACTTGACCCGTGATGTGGAGAAGCAAATCGGACCTATCCTTCATTGAATCCAGTACCTGGGATGACAGGGCTCTTCTGAGGTAAGGATTGCTTGATTCCTTGAGTGGAGTCTAGATGGCTTATGTGTTTGAAGATTTATATATGCATACATATACATATGTATGTAACATGTGTTTATTTTCAAAGACTAAGGGATTCCCATAGAAGGAAAATTGTCTTAGCTGTTTCTGGATTCAGGTGCAAATCATTTGTGTTTTTCATGGGGTTAAAAAAAAAGCTATTTTGGGGGCGGCTAGGTGGTGCAGTGAATAGAGCACCAGCCCTGGAATCAAGAGAACCTAAGTTCAAATCCTGTCTCAGACACTTAACACTTACTAGTCCTATGACCTTGGGCAAGTCACTTAACCCCAATTGCCCTACCTTCCCCCTTCCAAAAAAAAAAAAAAAGCTGTTCTATACTTGATGTCTTGTGAGGCAAGATACTTGGTTGTAGGGGGGAGTACGGTCCCTTGTATTTTGAAAATGAGCCAAATTCTGAAGTTTATCAGGGAAAACCTTGGATGGAGGTAACATGAGAGGACTTTTGATGTTCCTAAGAGAATTCCTAAGTTAGGGCATGAGCCCTCAAACACAGTTCTAGGAAGCATGGAAGATTGAATTTTATCTGTGTGAGTGCAGAGTAACTTTCTTGTAGCACTTGGGTCATGTTATATAAGTTTCTTCTTCTTCTTCTTCTTCTTCTTCTTCTTCTTCTTCTTCTTCTTCTTCTTCTTCTTCTTCTTCTTCTTCTACTGCTGCTGCTGCTGCTTCTGTTTCTTTGGCTACTGCTGCTGCCATTTATATTTTAAATACAAATTGCTGATTGATTCATGGTACCTATTTCCTGATTTTCATCAATATAGAAGTAGGAATAACATTGTATTGGGAACCAATGGACTTGAGTTCTAGTTCTAGCATCAATGATTGGTACATTGGACAAATACCTTAACCACTCTGGCCCCTGCTTTTCTCATTTGTAAAATGAGGAATTAGACTAGATAACCTAAGATTTCTTCTGGCCTTGTAAATCTGTAATTCTATCCACAGAATGTATTTCCTTATTGGCTAACACGTATTTACACTTCGTGTTAAGGAAATTTAGTCTTTTAAAAACAAAATAAACAGGAGGAAATCTTTACATGGCATTCATAGCATGGCCAAGTTTTGCTTCATCCTATTAGAAAAAATAATTTTATATGAAGTAGATCTTTGGTATCTTCAAGACCAAGGAGTTGTCCCTTTAATAAGTAAATTCCATTTCCTCTTCCCCCAAAAGATAATTGTTTAATGTTCATAATCATCAGAGTACTTTGGAGACACCACAGAAATTTGAAACAGTGATTGTAATATTTCCAAATAGTTATTTTTAACCAAAATAATGTAGATCAGAGATGAAATAAAAATAACAACTCTAGGATTAGTTGGTAAAACTATGTATCATACATTTGGGAAGGTTACATATTGGCAAAACCAAGATTAGAGTTTGTTGTTGTTGGGCTATTTATTTTATTTTATTTTATTTTATTTTTGCTAGTGGCAATTGACAATCCAAAAGCTCTTCCCTCTTTCATAAGAGTCTGTCTCTCCATTAAGCCCCCCAAGGAGACTTGCAAGCCAAAGGCAGATGGAGACAATAGACGTTCCTTGTTCAAATGAACAAGCTGAGTTCATTTGTCAGAAATTGCAGAAACATTTCCATGAAGGCTGATTTGCAAACAAAGTCTGTACAGGGCAGACCCGCCTGGTGCTAGTCTTTTATGTAGATATCCTACATGGATTTAATATGCCATTTACACAAAAATTAATACTTAAAGCAACATTTACAGGAACTTGTTCCAAGTCCCAGTCCCAAGGCAATCTCTATCTCCTCTTCCTTTTTGTTCTGAGTGCTTGTTTTCATTTCTAGATCTTCTCTTGACTTCAAAACCCCTCCCTGCTCACTTTTTTTTTTATAAAAAATATTATAAAATCATCTTTCTCCCTCGGATATAACTAGGGTAAGGTAATCAGGAATTTATCCAAGGATGTTAAAACTTAAAAGTTGTTAACAGCACTTCCTATCTTCTGAAACCTTGAACATAGCACTGTTAGCAAGAATAATTAGTTAAACTAGGAAACTGCCAAATGGCTCATTCTTCCTTCCCCTTGCAGATACACTCCAGAGGTGGTCCTCTCTGTTTTAACCTTCAAAACCTGTAGCAACATTTGGGTACATTTTGCATCAATTACCTGTGAAACAAAAAATAACTAATTTTATGACTCTGTTTCCCCCATCCCAGAATATATTCCTTCTCTACAAATATAATAGCTCCCGTCTAGTGAAAATAACACAACCTCTCTTTCTCCACACCCTCCTTATTATATTTGGCCTTTAGAAAGTTAAGAAAAATGTAAAGGAAGCCCTTAATATCTTACTGTTTCTAGCTTAAGAATACTAGAAAGCAAGGGGCTAACATGGTTTAATAATTTTTAAAAATTAAAATAATTTGCATTTTGAGAGTTGAAATTGAAATGAATGTTCAGTATTGGAGCCAAGGGACCTAGGTTATAGCCTTGGTTCTATAACTAATTATCTGTAACATTGGGCGCATCATTTAATTCCTCTGGACTTCAATTTCCTGATATATAAAATGAAAGGGCTGGACTAAATTGTTTCTAATATCCTTTCCAGCTTTAAATTATTTGATTTTATGATCCCAATTCTTCTCTAAATAAGCTCTGTGAAGATTTTTTCTTTGATTTCATTGCTAACAAATAATTCTTTGCATAATATCTGTTCATCTATCAAGGAAAAGACAATGAACATTAACTCAGATACAAGCAATTCCATCAAATTTCCACAGTGCTGAGTCATGAAGCAAATCATGTTGAGAAGGAAAGCTTCATTAGGGGAATGGGACAAGAAAGAAAATGACCATACCTTTTTATGCATCCTTGACTCCTTCCCTTCCTGTCTTTTCCAAAAAATTGCCCCCTCTACAATTCTCATTCTCCTAAATCTTCACTCTCCCTATTTTTTGGATTCTTCCATGAAGCACACTTTTCTCTCCTATTTTCTTTTTGGTTTTGTTTTTGCCTTTTGGAGGGGGGAATGCAGGGCAATTGGGGTTAAGTGACTTGCCCAAGGTCACACAGCAAGTAAGTATTAAGTGTCTGAGGCCAGATTTGAACTCAGGTCCTCCTGACTCCAGGGCCAGTGCTCTATTCACTGCACCACCTAGCTCCCCCTTGTCTCCTATTTTTAAAACAACTCTCACTTGAGATAACTTCCTTACTAATTATTATCCTATATCTCTCCCCCCTTTCTCGATAAAGTTGAGAAAGCACTCTACAATCAATGCCTTAACTTTCACCCCTCTCACTCTACTATAAACCCTCTTTAATCTGGGTTTTGATCTCATCAATCAACTGAAACTTCTCTGTTCAAAGTCATCAATGATCTCTTTTTTAAAAACAGCATTCTATTTTCACCCAATTACATGCAAAACCGATTTTCACCAGTTGTCATTTTTAAAACTTTGAATTCCAAATTCTATTCCCCCTTTCTTCTCCCCTCTCTCTGAGATGGCAAACAATCTGCTATAGGTTATACATATATAATCATGCAAAATGTTTCCATATCAATCACTTTGTGTAAGAAGATTTGGAAAGAAAGAAAAAAGAAAGAGAGAGGAAGGAAGGAAGGAAGGAAGGAAGGAAGGAAGGAAGGAAGGAAGGAAGGAAGGAAAGAAGGAAGTAAGTAAGGAAGGAAGATAAGGATAATACTTCATTCTGTATTCAGACAGCAGTTCTTTCTCTGGAGGTGGATAGCATGGCCTTTATCATGAGCCTTTTGGGACTGACCAATAATCTTTTAATTACCAAATCTAATGCTTTTTTTTTCAAACCTCATCTTTATCAATTTCTCTATAGCATTTGTCACTGTTCATCACACTCTTCCTCTGGATAATCTTTCTTCTCTAGGCCTTCATTATACTGCTCTTTCCTTGTTCTCCTATCTATCTGACTGCACCTTCTCAGTTTCCTTTACTGATTCTTCATCAACATCATTCCTATAAACCTTGGGTGTTCCCCCAGGCCTTCATTCTGGGAACTCTTCTCTTTCTCTTCTATACTAGTTCACTTGATAATCTCATTAACATTCATGAATTCACTTATCATATCTGTGTAGATGGTTCTCAGATCTACTATACATATTTAACCTCTCTCCTGACCTCCAGTCTCCCATCCATAACTGACTCTTAGACATCACCTAGATCTGGTGGAAACATTTCAAACTTAACATGTTCAAAACAGAATTTATTATTATTACCCCTAAACCCCTCCTAAAATGACCGTGTCACTCTGCTGTTCAGTAAGAGTTCGAATGTGTCTCCTTGTTACTTCCAGAATCAAATATAAAATCGTTGTCATTTTAAGCTATTCATAACTAGGCCCATTCCTACCTTGTCAGTATCCTTATATTTTACGCTCTTCCATGTGCTTCAAGATGTAATAACACCTGTCTTCTTGTTGTCCCCCTCACACATGACATTACCCAACTCTATGACTTTAATGACTATCCTTCATGCCTAGAATGCTTTCCTTTCTTATCTGCAGTTCCTGGATCCAATCAAGATTCAGTTCAAATTCTATTTCTTTCTTTCTTTCTTTCTTTCTTTCTTTCTTTCTTTCTTTCTTTCTTTCTTTCTTTCTTTCTTTCTTTCTTTCTTTCTTTCTTTCTTTCTTTCTTCCTTCCTTCCTTCCTTCCTTCCTTCCTTCCTTCCTTCCTTTCTGCTTTTTGCAGGGCAGTTGGGGTTAAGTGACTTGCCCAAAGTCACACAGCTAGTAAATGTCAAGTCAAGTGTCCGAGGCCAGATTTGAACTCAAGTCTTCCTGACTCCAGGGCCAGTGCTCTATTCACTACCCCACCTAGTTGCCCCACAAATTTTGTTTCTTTAAGTTCTCCCTTCTATCCACCAGAACCTTCTTTCTGAGATTAAGCTTCCACCTTCTCTCTATATAGCTTGTATATACATAGTTATTTGCATGTTGTTTCCCTCATTAGAAGTTGAATTTGCTGAGGGCAGGGACAATATTTTGACTTTTCTCTATGACCCCAGTGCTTACATACTAAGTGCTTTATAAAAAAGCATGTTGATTATAAAAAAGCTTCTTAAACCTTGCCTTTTGGCCGAGAAATTTTTGTGCAACCCTGGTATATGAGTATATAAAATAAGTATATAAATGAAACATTTGCTGATGATAAATCATAGAGAAATGTATCTCAAAACAATTCTTTGGTATACATGTAGTTTTACCATTTATTAAAGATGAAAGCACATTTGCAAACTAATGAGTGGGATGTGCTTGTTTATTTTTGCATAAAGAATTAAGTCTTGGTGGACTGTTTGATTCTGCAGGACACAGAGCATTTTCAACGTTTTTCCGAGCTGATAGATGTTTTGATTTTATAATAATCAAGGCCATGTTCAGAACTAAGACTGCAGTGAAGTCATGTTATGCAACACTGGAAAGCCCTGCCAGAAACACCTCGGCGTCATTATGCATTTGATTTTGAATTAATTTTTGGTTGTTGCACGTTGTTCAGGAAACTCTGACTGTTGCCAAATTTTTCACAACCCTCCCTTCAGTTATGCTATTCCGTTTGTGGCTGTGACCTGAAGTTTAAGAAGCATTAGACTAACACTGATTACCTCCATCATACAGAATTTACATTTACTTTGGGGGGAAATTGTGATCATTTAACAATATTTCTGTGGTAAATCCTTTGGGGATTTGAAGGCTAATACTTCTATTTTATTTTACTATTTATTTCTTTTTTTTTTTTTACAGCAATTGGGGTTAAGTAACTTGCTCAAGGTTACACGGCTAGTCATTTGATTTATGCGTGGGTGCTCATTTTCTGAGGCCGAATCTGATCTCGAGTCATCCAAACTCCGAGGCCGGTGCTCTTACTCACTGTGCCACCTAGCCGCCCCTATTTATTTCTTTACTATTTTACCACCTCTATTCCATTGTATTCTAGTTTTGGTATTTGAGAGGCAAGTTGGCATAATGGATAGAGAGCTAGCTTGAAAACTAGGAAGACCTGATTTTGAGTTGGAGGAGGGACAAGTCACTTGACCACTAAGTGCTCTAGTCAATTCTCTGAGGCAAAGGAAGTGCCAACCCTGACCAACAAAAGGTCTGGATCTTCCCTACCCCAGCGAAATCACAACTTCAAATTTTATTCTTTCTCATTCCTCTCCTATACCCCAGCACTTTATCTTGAAACCTCACAACTATCCTTGAATTCACACCTTAGAAGTACCTGACACTCTGTGACCTCTCCCTCTGATTGGATGTCTCCTTCTAGAATTTCCATTTAAGGAGGATACCTAGGCCAACCATGTCTTCATTCCTCTCCAGACTTCCTCTACTATTTCCCCAGGTGCCTTTGTTTCCATTCCCCACATCTTTTCATCTTCCTTTTGTGTGCTGTTTTTCTTATTAGAATATAAGTCCCTGAGAGTAGGAACTGCCTTCTTTCTATTTCTATTTGTATTCTCTGCCTTTGGCATAATGGCTCACAAATATTAACTGCTTAATGAATGCTAGTTGATTGGCTGCCTGACTGGCTATCACTTATATGTAGTAGAGGTTACAGTTTAGTGGCTAATGAGCTGGCCTTGGATTCAGGAAAACCTGGTTGGAGTCTTATCTCTTACAGACGAGTTGTATGACTCTGAGTTAAGTCATTCAATCTCTCAGTGTCCTAGAATGTCCTTTAAGACTATAAGCTACAGAGCAAGTCCCCATTTGCATTGAAAACTTCCTCTTCAGCAGCTCCCAACAGTAAGTACATCACTAGTCCAATCAAATGTGTGTGCATAGATCTACACAAATCAGAAGTTCATAGAAACGGAGACTAATTATTTAAGATAGGTTGCAGAATTCTACATTTGTTCACCATAAGGCATGTTTGATCTCCCTAGTCTAAAGACACCAAACAAAAGAGATTCGTCAGCATTACTCCCATTCGTCAGCATTCCAACTATAATTTCCATAAGGGTTATACTAGCACTTCCTTTGTTCTACTTTCTGTCATGGTTTATCATGTACATTTCATTGTATAAGTTCCTCAAGGGCAGATGAATATGGTATAGTAGAAAGTGGACTATACTTATGATGAAAAGACCAGAGTTTTAATCTTGGCTTAAACCATTTCCAGCTATCTGACTCTGGCTGGGCAGGTCAGCTAAGCTCTATTTTCATCAGTTTCCTCAACTGTAAAATGAAATTAATGACGGCACCTACCTTGGCACCATCTTGTGAAGATCCAATGAGATCATGTCTACAAAGTGTTTAGTACAGTGTCTAGAACAGTTTTGCTGTTTTCAGTGATTATAAAATTCATCCCGAAGGTTCTATAATGTTCTATGACTTGATACAAGTAGAACAATGTGATTTATAAATAAGAGTATCTAGGGGTGGGGATGGACCTTAAGACTTTGGTAGGACATTTGTGGGTCTCTTTTATGATAGTGGTGAATATTTTTATATCTCCTTATCTTATGCTTAGTTTGATAAGAATAGTCAGAGGATTGTTGAACAAGGTTATCTCTAATGTTATGTCTTTCAAGAAATCATATAATCTTGGGAGACATGGGAGATACTATGCTGGAGAAGAGCCTTTAAGGTGGAATTTTGCTCTACTAAATCACATGCTACTTTATAGTAATCAAACAGTAAGCATAGTGAGCTATAGTCTTTCAGTTAGCTTTCTGATGGTAAAGTGATATCTATTAACCCTTCTGATATTCTTATGAAATGTGTTCTCTTTACTTATTATCCTCATAGAACTTTGGTGTAGATGAAAAAGTCATATAAGTGAGTGGTAGTAACTGGTATTCTACCTTTCTCCCACATAGTCTCTCTCTGTTTTGCTCTGTCTCCTCTGTCTCTGTTTCACTGTCTCTATTTTGTTGTTATTTAGTCACTCAGTTAAGTCTAATTCTTCATGACCCCATGCACCATAACACACCAGACCCTTCAATCCTCCACCTTCTCTCGAAGTTTACCCAAGTTCATGTTTGTTGTTTCCATGGCTCTATCTATCCATCTTACATCCTCTGATATCTCCTTTCCTTTTTGCCCTCACTTTGTTCCACCAGGTTCTTTTCCAGTGAGTCCTGTCTCCTCTTCGTGCAGGTAGAAGTATCTAAGCTTCAGTGTCAGTATTTGACCTTCCAGGGAATAACCTGAATTGATTAATTTAAGTATTGACTGATTTGACGTCCTTGCTGTTCAAGGAACTTTCAAAAGTTTTCTCCAGCACCACAATTCAAAAGTATTTATTCTGTGGCTCTCAGCTTTTCAACTATACTGTCTCTGTACCTGTCTCCAGTTGTCTCTATATGTCTGTCTTGGAGTTCTCTCTTCTCATTCCTCCTCTCCTTCCCCTTATCAAGAGTATTTCTACACCTTTGTACTTTTCCCATGTTATAGCTAATTTGATCACTGATCCCACAATGACCTCAGAGTTGGGTTGCTTCTAGTATAGACTGTGTTCTGTATATCACTGACCTAATCCAGATTCTTTTTTCCATCTTTGTTTCCTCTGAGGCATTTTCATTCCCTCCTGAAGTTAAGTTAGGGCAGTTAGAAGGTCCAGTGGATAGAACCTAAGACTCAGAATCAGTAATCCTTAAGTTTAAATCCTGTTTCAGATATTTACTTGCTATATGACCCTTGGCCTCTCAATGAAAATCAAAGATAACATATTTAAAGTGATTTGCAATCCTTAAAATGCTATATAAATTTCTGTTATTATTATGCTAAAGAACCTTCAGGACTGTGATTCCGGAATCTAAACGTGGTGTCTCCACTCTTCTTGAAGATGAATAGAGTTTTTCATGTAATTCATGGAGGGTCTTCTGTGTGTTTGCTTTCCTTCCAGTTTCATTCTTAAATGGTCTCAGGAAGATTTTGCTAGTTGGTCTCTCACCATACTTTCCTCGAACTTGACTATTCTTTCAACTTTCTTTATGTTCATAATCTTTTACCATACTTCTCCATAATATTTTACAAATGACTTTATATAAATAAACTGGTATTGTCTTTGGCTTCTATATTTTTCTACTTAGAAAAGAGATCAAATGTTTGCTACCTAAGGTGGTTTTTAAGTTTGTTTTATTATTATTATTTTTTGCTCTCCTTGCTATGGCAATTGAAATACCTCAGTTAAAATGTGAAAATTATTATAATTTTCATTATTTTACTTTCCTGCATCCATTTTTCATTTTTTGGTATCAATAATTTGTTTAAATGGATTTGTATTGAAGTTGTGTACTACATGACAGGTCTTATTCATTCTTTTAATTTTGATCTGTGCTAGAACTGATCTAACTATACAAAAAACTGGTTCAGGAATGACTCCTACATCAGTAATGAGTTGTTTTCTATATACCAAAATATGATCAATTTCATTTCTGTATGTTGTTGTTTGTTCCTCTACATGTCTGGAGCCTTCCAATTCTTTTCTCAAAAAACATATTCTATTTGTGATGCATAGCTATAAGGTTTCTGTGTAGTCTCCAAGGCTTCTCTTATTCTACTCCTGACTCATAATTTCCAACATATTTTTGCTATCTTTTCATATGCTTGCCTTGGCATTGAAGTCACTGAGTTTCAAAATATCTGTTGATTTAATTTAGAGGAACTTAAGGAGACCTTTTAGAAGTTTTCTACCTTCACAACATCTGCAACAGATGTTGGCACATGAGTTGTCATTATTTTCATGGTGATCTTTTTGTGAATAACTAGATGAATACTACAAGAGGAGATGAGTTGATGCCCCATGATAAGGTGTTTCTTTTTGCTACTGATTGCAAGGAAAAAATTCCTCTACCTTGGTCATTCATTTTTTTCTAAAGAGAAACCATCCTTCTCTTTAGCTACCACTTACTTTTTTTCCTCCTTCTTTCATTTTTAACAAGAATTCAAGATGGAGATGATTCTGTTCTTCCAGGATGATGTCTACTTGTTGGTGACAGGATAAGGCATTAAATCAAAATTTGGAGCAGTAGAGCCAACAAAAGATCAAAGTAAGATATTTTCTTGCCTAAGAAAACTTAGATCAGCAGAAAAAGTTTGTGACATTAGGGTGGAAGCCTATCTGGAGCAAAGACACATGGTGGCAGCAACAACAGCCATGAGAGCAACAGCAGCTTCAGGACCTTTCAGCCTAGAGACAGTAAGGTAAGCAGACAACTGGTCAGAAAGAGATTACAAGGGACCCTTTGCTAATGCTGGCACAGCTAGCATTGGTTGCTTAAATGCAGTTCTAGGTCATAGTTCCTAAATGGAGAGGAGTGCTTGCAGTTGATCACAAGGAAGTAGGGCCTTGGTCACAGTTCCAAGGCAAAAAGAGCATTAGTACTTGTCACTGGAGGGGACCAGGGGCCCTTTCTGGGTAAAGATGAAAGTGTAGACCAGGAGAGCAGTGATCCTTTCTGAGGATCACACCACATTGGAAGCATCAAAAACTTGCAGATTTCCAGCACTAACTCCAGAAACAGCAGCACAAAAAAGCCTGAAGCTTGGGACAGTACCTCTCCACCCTGAGGTGAACAGAGCCTAACTTTAACATAAGGTTCAAAATCAAGAAATATGCTGGAAAAAAATGAGCAAACAACAACAAAGACCTTGACCACAAAAAGCTACTATGGTGACAGGGAAAACCAAGGCATAAATTCAGAAGAAGACTACAATATGAAAGCAGCTACAAATGAGACCTCAAAATGCTATTTAAACCAAAACCCAATGAAAATTCCTGGAAGAGTTAAAAAAAAAAGATGAATGGTAGAGGAAAATTGGAAGAAAAAATGAGTGATGCAAGAAAATTATGAAAAGGAAATTAACAGCTTGGTAAAAGTGACAAAAACCTTCCTGAACAAAATAACAACTTAAAAAAGACAGAATTGACCTAATGGTAAAGAAGGTACAAAAATTAGTTGAAGAAAATAACTTTTTTAAAATCAGAATTGGCCAAATGGAAAATGAATTACAAAAGCTCATTGAAGAAAACAATTCCCTAAAAGTTAGAGCTGGACAAGTGAAAGTTAATGACTCTATGAGACATCGAAAAACAATAAAACAAAGTCAAAAGAATGAAAAAATAGAAGAAAATGTGAAATATATCATTAGAAAAACAAGTAACCTGAAAAATAGATTGAGAGGTAATTTAAGAATTATTGAACTACTTGTTATCCATGATCAAAGAAAGAACCTAGACATTATATATCAAAAAATTATCAAGGAAAACTACCTTAATCTCTTAGATCTGGAGAATCAAATAGAAATTGAAAGAGTCTACTTCTTGAAAGAGACTTCAAAAGGAAAACCTCGAAGGAATATTACAACCAAATTCCAGAACTCCCAGGTTAAAGAGAAAATACTTCAAGCAGTCAGAAAGAGCCAATTCTAATATTACAGAGATATAGTCAGAATCATAGAAAATTTAATGGCTTCCATGTTAAAGGAGCAGAAGGCTTGGAATATGATGTTCCAGAAGCCAAAGAAGCTAGAATTACAACCAAGAATAGCTCACCCAGTAAAACTGAGCATAATCCTTCAAGGTGAAAAATGTATATTTAATGAAATAGAGAACTTTAAGTCATTCCTGACAAAAGAACAAAACTGAACAGAAAAATTGACATTCAAACACAATACTCAATAGAAAATGAAAAAGGTAAACATGAAAGACTAATCTTAATGATCTCAGGAAACTATTTGCTTTCCTCTAAAGGAAAATGATACATGTAGCTTTTAAAATCTTTATCAATATTAGGGTGGTTAAAAGGAGTTTACATAGACAGAATGCATGGGTGTGATTAGATTATGTTAGAATATTCTCAAAAATTAGAGTGAGAAAGAGTAATGTACTGGGGGAAGAGGGAAAGGAAAAGGTAGAGTTTTTCTCACATAAAAGAGGCAGGCAAAGAAGAAGGGGAAAATGGGGGAGGGGTACAGCAGGCAATGCTTGAACCTCACTATCATTGGAGTTGGTTCAATGAGGGAAGAATGTATATACACATTCAGTTGTGTATAGAAGTACAACTTAACCAATGGGTAAATAGGAGGGGAAGGGGATAAGAGAAATGGGGGAAGCAGATAAAAGTAGGCAGTGATTGATTAGAAGCAAAATAGACTCTTGAGTAGGGACAAGATAAAAAGAGAAAGAAGAAACAAAAAATAGGATGGAGAGAAATACATAGTTAATGATTGTTATTATGTTTGTGAATGGGATGAGCTCATAAAATGAAAATGGATAGTAGAATGGATTAGAAACCAGAATCCAAAAACATGTTGATTACAAAAGACACATTCGAAAGACATATAGAGTTAAAATAAAAGACTAAAGCATAAACTAATATGCTTGAACTGAACTAAAAATAAAAGGCAGGGGTAGCAATCTAATCTCAGACAAAGTAAAAGCAAAAACAGACCTAGTTAAAAGGAATAATCCTGAAAACTACATTTTGCTAAAATGTTCCATAGACAATGAAATAACATCATTTTTTTTTACATCAAGCTTCTCTGATGAAGACCTCATTTCTTAAATATATACCAAGAGTATAGCTGAGTTAAATTTATCAAAGTAAGTGCCATTCCCCAATGGTCAAATGATATAAACAGACAGTTTTCAGAAGAAATCAAAGCTATCTATCATCATATGAAAAAAATCACTATTGATTAGAGAAAAGCAAATTAAAACAAATCTTAGGTACTGTTTCACACCTATCAGAAATGACAAATGTTGGAGAGTTGAAAGAAAAATAGGTACACAAATGAATTGTTGGTACGGTAGTGAATTGGTCCAACTATTCTGGAAAACAATTTGGAACCTGGTTCAAGGGGCTACAAGGCCCTTTGACCCAGCAATACCACAGAGAGAACAAAGAAAAAGGAAAAGGACTTTGTACAAAAACATTTATAGCAGTTCATTTTTTATGGTGTGGCAAAGAATTAGAAATCAAAGGAATGTTCATCAACCAGGAAAAGACTGAAAACGTTGTGGCATGTGATTGTGATGGAATACTGTTATGCTATAAGAAATGCTGAGGGCAGGGAGTGGTTTCAGAAAAAACTTAACAAGGGGCAGCTAGGTGGCATAGTGAACAGAGCACTGGTCCTGGAGTCAAATCCAGCCTCAGACACTTAACACTTACTAGCTGTGTGACCTTGGGCAAGTCACTTAACCCCAATTGCCCTTTCTTCCCCCTCCAAAAAGGAAAAAAAAATATATAAAAAAGAAAAAGAAAAAATTGACAAGACTTTTATGAATTGATGGAAAGTTAAATGAAAAGAACTGGGAGATCATTGTGTATAGAAATAGCAATGTTGGAATGAAGAACTACTATGAGACTTGATTTTTCTGATACATACAATGATCCAATACAATTCAAAAGGACCTATGATGAAAAAAATATTATCCACCTCCAGAGAGAGAACTGATGAATTGTTAGAGAAAACTGAAATGCAATTTTCTCACATTATTTTTCTAATTTTTTTGAAATATGGCTAATAATAAAATATATTTTGCATGATTTCACTTGTATAATTGATATACTATAGCTTGCCTTCTCAGTGGGTGTGGGAGGGAGAAAGAGAAGTCGGGACTCAAAATTTTAAAAGAAAAAATGTTAAAATAATTAAATATATGTTAAAGAAAATTTAGAACTGTGTTATTCCTTCAACACTGTGAGCCATTCTTGGCTATAATTCCATTATATCTCTACAGAAGTGGAAGAAAGTCAGAAAGGACTAAGCACTCCTTTGTATTTTTCTTAGCTTCCTGGGTTGCCATGGCCAAATAATTCATCACCAACTGGTCAGACTACTGGCATGATAATTCTATCTACATAGTTAGGTTGCAACTCTAAAGGGATTAATGGTATGTGCCAGGGTCTCTACATATTGCCATTTCAGTGAAGCATAACTTGTCAGAGCTTGTGCTTTTCTGGCAAATACTTTGAGAATGAGAATCCCCTCTACAACATGATGAAGCATTAAATGGGACTATTTGAACTGAGTGCTTAATAAATATTTATTTACTCTAATAAAACATGGTCATATTTTGAAAATAGCCTATTAAATGACCACTGATTATGGATGCCCTAGTATCTTGAGTTTCTACAGTCCCAGCCCCAAAAGAAGCCACGGAATAGATAAAGTACAGTTTATAACACAATGAACTAATTTTTAAAGTTAATTTATTTTTAGTTTTCAACATACACTTTCATAAGTTTTAAATTTTCAACCCCTCCTTCTCCTCCCTCTTCTCCAAGATGGCATGTAATCCAATATAGGCTCTACATAGACATCCCTATTAAACATTTTCACATTAGTCATGTTGTATAGAAAAATTAGAATGAATGAGAGGAACCATGAGGAAGAAAAAGAAAAACAAACAAAAAAGACAATAGTCTGCTTTGCTCTGCATTCAGACTCCATAGTTCTTTCTCTGGATGTGGATGGCATTTTCCACCACGAGTCCTTTGGAATTTTTTTTTAATTTAAACAAATGCTTTATTAACTTCTGTTTTACATCATTCATTTCCACCAGATTTTGAGTTACAATCATTTCCCCCCCCTCCTGTTTTTCCCCTACCCACCCTCCCAGAACAGCAGTCCCGCAAGACATTGCTTCCTCCAATCTGCTCTCTCCTCTATCCTCTCCCACACCCCCTTCGACCTCTCCATTAGAGGAAGGTGAATCTTTGTGTCCCAATGCCTGCACATCTTATCTCCCAATTACAAGCAAAAGAGTATTAATAATAGTATTTATATATATTTGAAACATTTAATCTTAAGACCTTGAATTTCAGATCCATTTCCTTCCTCCCTTGTCACCCATTCCCTCTGGGGAGATAAGTAATTCAGTATATGTTGTACATGTCTAGCTATGCAAAACATTATCATAGTAGATATATTGTACAAGGCTGCTTATAATTCCCTCCCCCTCATCCCACCCCCACCTGGTCCATTCCCCACTTGATCCTGTCCCTCTTCCATAGTGGGTACCTCCAACCTCCCCTCCCCCCAAGGATGCCCTCCCATCCATCATCCCTCCTCTCATCCCCCTTCCCCGCATTCTGCTGTAGGTTGAGATGTCCCACCTAGTATGTATGTCATTCTCTCCCTGAATCAAATTCAATGAGAATGTGGTTTTGCCTTTTTGCCTTCCTATTTTTCCCCTCCCCTGCAACCACTTCCCCCTGCTTCCTCTACATGAGATAGTTTACCCCACCCTGTCTCTCCCCATCTCCTCCTGCCACTTTCCTCTCTCACCTCACAACTTCACCCCTTGAGTATTCTCCCTTCCCAACAAATTCAACCTATGCCCTCTATCCATATATAACTGTAACCATATTCACATTCACATATGTATTCACGTGACCATACACCCTTCTTCCATTATTTTCATAGTGAGAAAGATATCATCACTCACAGTTATTGTTTTTCCATATAGGAATGTAAATAGTTCAACTTTGATAAGTTCCTTTTGATTTCTTTTCCCTGATTACCTTCTCAGGCATCTCCTGCTTCTTGTATCTGGATGTCAAATTTTCTATTCAATTCTGGTTTTTTCCTCAAGAGTGCTTGAAAGTCCTCTATTCCACTGAATGACCATATTTTCCCTGAAACAAAATACTCAGTTTTGCTGGGTAGGTGACCCTTGGGTTCATTCCCAGCTCTTTTGCCCTCTGGAATATCGTATTCCATGCCCTTCAATCCCTCAGTGTAGAAGATGCCAGGTCCTGGGCTATTCTGATTGTGTTTCTACAATATTGAAATTGTTTCTTCCTGGCTGCTTGTAGTATTTTCTCCTTGATCTGGGGATTCTGGAACCTGGCTATAATATTCCTGGGAGTTTTCTTTTTGGGATCTTTTTCAGGAGGTGATCTGTGGATTCTTTCAACCTCTATTTTGCCCTCTGGATCTAAAACATCAGGGCAGTTTTCCTTGAGAATTTCTTGAAGGGTGATTTCTAGGTTCTTTCCTTGATCATGGCTTTCAGGTAGTCCAATAATTTTTAAATTGTCTCTCCTGGATCTATTTTCCAGGTCAGTGGTTTTTCCCATGAGATATTTCACATTGCCTTCTAATCTTCATTTGTTTGGATCTGCTTAACAGCATCTTGATTTCTCATAAAGTCATTAGCTTCCATTTTCTCCAGTCTAACTCTGAAGGAATGAATCTCCTCAGTGAACTTTTGAGATTCTTTTTCCATCTGGCAAATTCGACTTTTTAAGGCATTCTTCTCCTCATTGCCCTTTTTGGGCCTCCTTTGCCATTTGAGTTAGTCTATTTTTTAAGGTGTTGTTTTCCTCAGTCAGGCTGTTGACCCTCATTTCATACTTTTCCTGCATCCTTCTCATTTCTCTTTCCAATTTTTCCTCCACTTCTCTTATTTGATTTTTAAAGTCCTTCTTAAGGTCCTCTATGGCCAGTAACCTGCTCATGTTTTCCCCTAGGGCTTTTGGAGCAGGACTTCTGACCTCACAGTCCTCTTCCCGCACCATGCTTCAACCCTCCTTGCCCCCAAAGTAGGAGTCTAGGGTTGCATTTTTCTGTTTAATTTGTTTCCTTTGCCTTGGCATGTTGCCACTTAATTACTTGACTTTTGGGCTTGTTGCCACGGTATATCTGGGCCACCAGACAGGTGAACTTTTGTCTGGAACGTGTGTGTGTGTGGGGGGGGCAACTTCTGTTTCTGGCAAGCTGGAAACCCGCCCCATGACCTCCCCCCCAGATCACAATCCAGATCCAGGGAGGTTAAAGCAAGAGTGATTACCCCCCAAGACTGATCGCTGGATCTCCCTACAGTTCGCAGGCCAGGAGCTGGAGCTGCCTCTGAAAACTACAAAATGGCGTGTCTCCTCAGTGGTTTCTAGCACCCAGGGGAGGAACCTGACGCATTCCCCAAATACTGGTCCCAAAGTCCATAGGGCACTAACCTCTCACTTTGTCCTAGGCATGTCTATGTTGATAATTCTGGAATCGCCACAGCTGCTGGTGTTCTGGGGTCCTTCCAGCCAGTTGCTGGCCCTGCTGCCCTGGGGCTAAAATCGCCAGGCGGACTGGACCTATGCTCAGCTCCTGAGCTCTGCATGCTGCGTGCTGCCGGCTCCCAGACTGCTGTGCTAGTCCTTCCTGCAGGGTTGCTGGGCTGTCCTCAGTGGGAGGTTAGCTTCTCTGTGTCATTCTGTGGGTGCTGGGGCTCCAGAAGTTGTTCAGAGTCTCCCTTTACATAGTTTGGAGGAAATCTGGGGGCAGAGTGGCTTGGATGCACTGTTTCTACTCCGCCATCTTGGCTCCACCCTTTGGCATTATTTTAGGACCTTCCGTTGCTGAGAAGGGCTAAGTCTATCAAAGTCAGTCATCACACTGTGGCTCTTACTGTGTATAATGTTCTCCTGTTCTGCTCACTTCACTCAGCATTAGTTCATATAAGTCTTTCCAGGGTTTTTTTTTCTTCTGAAGTTTGCCTGTTTATCATTTCTTATAGCCCAATAATATTCCATTACATTGATATAATGCAACTGGTTCAGCCATTCCCCAATTGATGGACATCCTTCAATTTGTAATGCTTGGCTACCACAAAAAGAGCTGCTATAAATATTTAGTATATGTGGGTCCTTTTTCCCATTTTTATAATCTCTTTGGAATACAGCCTTAGAAGGGTTATTGCTGGGTCAAACGGTATGCACATTTTTTATAGCTCCTTGGGCATAGTTCCACATTGCTCTCCAGAATGATTGGATCAGCTCACAACTCTACCAACAATGAATTAGTTTTCCAACCTTCCCATGTCCTCTCTAACAGTTATCATTTTCCTGTTTTGTCATGTTAGCCAATCTGACAATGAACCAAATTTTAAACATAAGTTCTTTTGATATACCTCTCCCCACATGGAATCTTGCCATGTGACAAAGAGAGCTGAAGATGAACTTAATTGGGGTTCTAAAGAGCATTGACATCCAATTCTTTTTTATTTGATTTGTAAGATGTGATCAGTGGTTTGTCTTTACCAGATCTGCAGATTGAATGGAAGAGAGAACTCTGTAAAAGTCTATCTCTTACCCACTGACACAGAGACATAAGCAGAATTAGACTGTTGCTGACAGCACATGGAGATTGACTATGTACACCTTGGAATAATCTCTTGATTTTTGGTAAGGAAGCAAAGACAGCTGAGATCTGCCATTCATGAAAATTCTTCCTAGTGGCCTCATATTAAGGACTTCCATTGTGAAGCCAGTAACTTCTGTTGTATATACTATCCAACACTAGTTGCAATAAGTTTTACATTTTGAGTGAAATTTCCGCAAAATTTTGCCTAGTTTCAACGAGCCCCACGTTTCCCTCTGGGGAAGGAGCAGTTACAGTCTCTTATTCCTAGCTGGCATTTGGTTTGTGGAGTTCAGTGAACTGTCTCTGGAGCAATGAAAATCTGCTAAGAGACAACACAGAGTATCCATACAACAGATTAAAGCACATTCTTATTCTATTTGTTCTGAGAACAAATATTGCCCTTGGAATTAAGTCTGTTTAGCTGGATGTGCAGGGATGGCATGTGAGGTGTGGTGCCATGTCTTTCTGTACCTATTACATAGTTCCACCCTGTAGGGAAAAATGGACAGTGCTATTGTGGCTACAAAATTATCACTGTGCTTTCTGACTCTTTATGCATCCCATTGTTTTGCTAGTTCCTACACTTTTCATTATTTAGGTGGTTTTCATGAATCATTACATTTGACCAATAATTATATCACACACACACACACACACACACACACACACACACACACACTGCTATGTGCAAGCCATAGTAGTATACAATTATGCATAAATCATGCTCCCTGACCTCAAGAAACATAATATAGGAAGCAATTTATCTGAACTTTGTATTTATAACAATTAGCACAGTGCTTTGTACACAGTATGCACTTAATAAATAGAATAGAAATTCATCTGCCATTTAAAGTCCTTCACATTATGGCTCCAGCCTACCTTTACTTGCTGATTGCACTTTATTCTGCTCTGTACTCATTGCATTCTTGCCAAATTAACCTTCTTAACTATTCGTTTTAAATGACACTCAGGCTCTTGTCTCCTATGCCTAGAATGTAATCTTTTCTCACTACCATCTCTCAGAAGTCCTAATATCCTTCAAGGTTCAACTCAAGAGCTGCAAAAAGGATACAAGGTGCTTTTGAGGACAATGGACCAAGAGAAAGGGTATCATGTGCTTTTAGTTAAATGCTTTCTTAGTACCTAGTCTCCTAATGCCTTTTCCTCAAAAGCACCTTTTATCTATTTCACATCTCTCTGTATATGTATAGGCAGTCTCCTCTCTAGCCAAACTGCAGACTCCTTGAGGGCAGGGGTTGCTTTTCCCCCCCTTTTTTTCTTTTTGGTGTGGGGGAGGGCAGGGCAGTTGGGGTTAAGTGACTTGCCCATGGTCACACGACTAGTAAGTTATAAGTGTCTAATGTCAGATTTGAACTCAGGTCCTCCTGACTCCAGGGCTGGTGCTCTATTCACTGTGCCACCTATCCACCCTTATCTGCTTTTGTTTTTTGCATCCTCCAGGCCTGGCATTGTACCTAGAGTACCTAGAGCATTGTACCTTCTTAATGAATGTTTCTTGATCTGATTGATTAAATTTCCTCTTTTTTTGTTTTGTAAAAACAAAAATATACAAGCATAAATAGTAATGATCCAACTCTGTATATTATAACACAAGTTTATGCTTATATAGCAAAATTTGTAAAGCACTTTAGATATATTTTCTCTTTTGAACCTCACAGAAGGGCTGTGAGATAGGAGTTTTAATTATCTTATTTTACTAATGAAGAAATCAAGACTCACCTGAGTTAAGTGGATTGCCCAGGGTCCTACAGCTAGAAAAGAAATTTGGCAGGATTCAAACCAAGGTTTTCTCACCCCAACTATAGCACTTTACTCACTATGCAATACAATACAACATATCATCTATCCTTATGTTCTACAAGAGCTAGAATATCAATGACCCAAATAAAATATCTCTTCCATGAATTCATTTCTCAAAAACAAAATTGCTTCTTTAGGTAACAACTTTGTTCAAACTCCAGGGGAGATACAAAGATATGTGAAACATGACCAATGCCCTTAAAAAGCTTGGTATTAAATAGCAGAGATAATCTATGCATACAAATTATGAAAACACAATATAATATATTATGAATGCACCAGAAGCAGCACACATTTCATGAGAGCCAGACTAGAGTATTAGAGTTAAAGATTCAATCCTAAATCTATTTGAGAAATAAATAAAAGTCCAGTGTAGAACCATTTCTCACCTTAGTTCAGTGCTTCTTAAACTGGGGTCCATGCATTTAAAAAATTAATTAATTTACTTTTAGTTTACAACATTCAATTCCACAAGCTTTTCAGTTCCAAATTTTCTCTCCCTCCTTCCCCTCCCCTCTCCCTGTTCCCATGGTGGTATGGAATCCAATATAGGTTCTACAAATACCTTCACATTAAACATTAGTCAAGTTGTAAAGAAGGATTATAACCAATGGAATGAGTGATGATGAAGAAGAAACAAAACAGAAAAAGAGAGAGCAAATAGTTTGCTTCAATCTGCATTCAGACACCATAAATCTTTCTCTGGGTGTGTATAGCCTTTCCCATCATGAGTACTTTGGAGTTTTCTTATAACCTTGCATTGCTGAGACGAGCCCAGTCTATCAAAGTCAGTCATCACAGATATTATGTATCCATAATTGTGTACAATGTTATCCTGGTTCTGCTCCTTTCAGCATCAGTTTATGTAAGTCTCACCGGGTTATTATGAAGTTCCTTATTTCTTGTAGCACAAATTTAGCCATTGTCCAACTTATGGGCATTCCCTTGATTTCCAATTCTTTGCCACTCCAAAAAGAGTTGCTATAAATATTTTTGTACATACAGGTCCTTTTCCCACTTGTAATGATCTCTTTGGGATACAGCCCCAGAAGTGTTATTGCTGGGTCAAAGGGTATGTATATTTTGTAGCCCTTTGGGCATAGCTCCAAATTGGTCTCCATAATGGTTGAATCAGTTCACAACTCCACCAACAATACATCAGTGTTCCAATTTTCCCATATCTTCTCCTACATTTATCATTTTCCTATTTTATCATGTTAGCTAATCTGACCAGTGAGATGTGATACCTCAGAATTGTTTTAATTTTCATTTCTCTAATCAGTAGTGATTTAGAGCATTTTTTCATATGTTTATAGATATTTTTAATTTCTTCCTCTGAAAACTACCTGTTCATATCCTTTGACCATTTATCAGCTGGGGAATGACTTGCATTCTTATACATTTGACTCATATTTCTGTATATTTTAGAAATGAGGCCTTTATCAGAGACATTGCCTATAAAAATTCTTTCCCAGTTTTCTGCGGCCCATCTAATCTTGGTTATATTGGCTTGTCCACACATTTAAAAATATTATGATAACTATGTTTCAATATAATTTCTTTCTGTTGTACCATCTGTATTTTATTTTCTCCAATAAACATTACTGTAATAAGGGGTCTATAGACTTCACTAGGGGTCCACAACTCACAGAAAAGTTAAGAGCCCCTTTTATGGAACAGGCACATTTTTGTAATGTTGGTTTTAAAGTGATTAGCCATAAAGAAATTTTCATTTGATTACAGATGTCAAGCCTCTCTCTCTCTCTCTCTCTCTTTCTCTCTCTCTCTCTCTCTCTCTCTCTCTCTCTCTCTCTCTCTCACACACACACACACACACACACACACACACACACACACACACAATTACCCTGGTGCTTCACTGCTGTGTGGAGGTAACCACATTATAGAGAACCTACTCTTAGGTTGTTAGAAATGAACACAAGTTCTAACAGGTTCTCTAAAGCAATGAGAAACTTGGGCACTCAAAGAAAACCAGTCTAGCAATCTATACAGGAACAACCAAATGGAGGAAGAAGCTGTATTACCTAAATTTCAAAAGACAAAAATAAAATAAAATGCACAGAAGAAAAAAAAAGTTCAGGAGGTAAAACAAACTGATCAATTTTTTTGCTACCTTGTTAAATTTAATATGTGCTTTAAATATTGTATATAGCAAATGTCACAGTTTCATATATATATTCCTCATCTTGTTTTTGTATTTTGAATTTTTTATTATTAAGCTCATAATAAAAAGAAGAAAATTAATTTTTATAAAAGAATCAAGATTATACATATCTCAAAGGACAGTGGAGAAATGCTTGATGAGCATAGATAAAGCTATTTATTTGTGGATAGTATAAGAGTGCTGCTCAACTATCCACAACTTGAGCAAAGATCTAGAGGAATGCCTTGATCAAATTGGGTAGATCCCCTATGAAAAATCATAAAAGGATATTTATAAGAATCATACAGGAAGAGAAGTAATCAACAGGTTGTGATCTTCACCAGTGAAGGGAAAACACACATCAATGAGATTATGGATCTATCAAAGTACCAAAATACATTACCATTATAAAATTAAATACATGTTTCCTTGGAGGTAAAGAGGCTATTTTTTCCCCAACTGACCCAAAGACATACCCTAGTATTATCTACATAGTCTTGTCTAAGTTGATCCAGGGAAGTACATTTGCCTTGGTTTCTACCTTTGTCCTAGCTGTTGCATGGCTTATAGTCTTTCTTTTGGATTATGCCCAATGCCAGCCACCCACAGCACATGTAATCTCACTCAGGTCAATTTTCATTATCATCAACATACTGAAAGAAAAGGAGTCAGAACTTTGGCACACCATTTGTGAAACCATTTATGCCAATCCCTAATACTTCATATTGTCATATTTTCCTGGCATAAAACTGTAGCCATTTCTCTAAACCCCATTATGTAGTTGGCAACCTTACTGACTATATGCAAAACTGATCACTCTGTCTTGTGAAGCATCTAGATGGTGTAGTGTATAAAGCTCGGGATCTAGTCAGGAAGACCTAAGGTCAAATCTGGCCTCAGACTAATTGTGTGATCCTGTTTGTCTCAACTGTGAAATGGGAATAATGGCAGTGCTTACTGCCCCTGAGTATTGGAAGGATCAAATGAGATATTTGTAAAAAGTGCTTAGCACAGTTCCTGGCACATAATAGGTACTTTATAAATGTATATTTATAAAATATTTATAAAAATATAATTTTTTCCCCTTGTGATCTAGTCTTAACTCAAATCACTGATGGTATGTGATATAAGACCACTTTCTCCACTTTCCACTGATACATAGAGCAAGATAGCTCATTGACAAAGCAAAGAACAGCCCTGATATCGAATCATTTTTTGTGCTTTCCCTTTATGGGTTATAGCAGTTAAGCTGTGAATGCATGGGTTACCAGAGCCCTCCAAAGCTTTTGTCATGAATTACTCAATGCAGATCCAAGAAAAATGGGGAGGATATATTCAGCAGTTCACCAATGTGACTGTATCCTCTGGGGGAAATCTAATGGGTTATAAGAATGATAACTGTTTGTGGATTTCCTTGAATCCTTTGCATTTTATGCATTTTCTGTGGCTGGTGAAACAAAAGCTGTCTCATAACTAATATCCTTTTTGTACATTGAGTACGTGAATAATGTGAGTGTCCTGTTACCTATATTTATGGGAACCTAGACACAAACTATATCTTGGGACAACAAAGCACCCAGAATTCACCCAATTAGTGTGAGTCCAGAGTTCTTCAGATAGGAATAGCTTTACTGAATAACATATAGAAAGGGAATAGATTTACTGAATAATATATGGAAATGCCTGCTGGACTTGGGAGTCAGGATAACCCCATTCAATTCCCACTTCAAAAATTTATGAACAATGCAATTATGGGCAAATGACTTAACCCCCATTTTTTACTCCATTTCCTCTTCCATAAATGGAGATATGAACACATATGCTACCACTTAGGAAGGCGTTTTGAGGCAAGTGCTTTGGAAATCTTAAAATGCTTTATAAATATAACTTACGGTAGTAATTTAAAATAGTATATTATAGAGCATAAGTGGCTTGTAGAAGTGTGGTCACTGCTTAAAACCCCATTGTCAGAAAGCTACATCTAGTTCCCTGTCCCAAATCAAGGGAACCAAAGGTAGGTGTCACCCACCATCTACTGCCATTGCTATTATTCTCTATTTATTGTTAAGCTAGGAACTTACTTGCAGTATTTGACATGAAATAGTTGGACTTGGAATTTTTCAGGGGTTTTTTTTTTGTTGTTTTGTTTACAGAGTGCTGATTCATACAGAAGTGGTAACTCTAGCTTAACATGTGAATTATGCTTGCCTGTGCGGCTTTTCTTCCCCATTGAAACAGAAATGATCCCAGTGAGTGAAAAGCAAAGATAAGCCGAGAATAGAGTTGCAATCTTAGTTTGTGCAGGTGCTGTTTCGTTAATGTCTTGGTGCATGTGCATTGTATTTTTGCACACACAGAAATAGTCATTTTTTTTAGAATGCATATTACAATATTCAGCTCATTACAAGTCATGACAAAGCCCTGTTGGAACTACAGAGAGGACTCATGCTCTCCCTATATTGAAATGCGGCTCCCATTGTATCTCAAAGAAGTCTAGATCAGGAAATATCAACTGGCAATTTGCTTTGTAGGTTGTTTACAGACCAGATACTTCTGCCTTACATTTGTTATTCGGGGTGTTGAAACAGCCATACCCATCTCAACATGGCAGCTTTGAGGCCCATCCTCTCCAATGTGCTCTCAGATGATAAAATTCGCACTAGGCCCAACTGAATCTTTAAGTCATGAAATACCCTCCCTTCCCCTATTCAGAGTTGAAATAAACCACTTCATAAAAACCTCATAAATTTTTCCCTATGTGCACTTGAGTTAAAAGACCCTCTTGTGCTGTGTGTTCAGCTCTGTGGGGACTCAGTGTAACAATCAGCTTGTTGTGAGATCAAAGCAGGGCATCCTCCAGATCGCAGAATTCCTAATGTGGCCGTGTAATGCATCTATCAGGCTTTCTGAGTGCACTTGCTTTCAAAAAAGTGAGGGGGGAAAGGGCATTTCATCACAATACATAATAAATTCAAAATTTGATACAGTTTGTAGAATCAAAAATAATTACCCCTCAATAGATGGAATGACTTTGTGACTTCTCCCAGTCCTTTCTATTTACATTTCAGAAACCTTCCATTATTTCTAAGAAATGAATCATATATTTTCTTTTCTTTCAGTCAGAAAATTGCTACCTTGACTTGTAATTTGTAAGTCACAGCTTTAATTGTTCTTTAAAGTATATGTGTGGTATATTTTGTATGTGTGTGTGTTGTCTCAAAACCATATGCTATATTTTCTAGTATAGAGATCCTACAAATATTCTTCTTTTAGAAATCATGAATTATATTGAACATTATACATGCAGTTCCATCCTGGTTTTCCAAATACATATCCCTCCTCAGAGTCTGGTTCTGCCCTTGACTAATTTCTGGCTTGGATTTTCCCTCCCTGGTCCCTGGCTAACCTTGCTATCTCTATCCTTAGTTCTGTTGTCTAGTTTACTCTCTGCTTAAATTATAGTTTTTAAAATCATTAGCACTAGTGTTAGAAAGACCCTCAAGAGATCACCAGGTCTAGGCAAGTAAGGTATGATAATCCTAATTTTGTAGATGAGATAAGTAAGATCCCCAGAGCTTAGATGATTTGCTCATGGGTACATAGGTAGTGATTTGTAAAAGAAGGACGTGAATTCAAATCCCTGACTCCTGATGCTGTGTTTACAGCATCTCTTCCCATTAACCATCCTCAGTTGCATTTGGATCTCAGCTGTCTCATCTATCTCTTTCTTGCCTTATTTCTTAGCATCATGGATTTAGAGCTGAGTCAAAAAGAACCTCAAATGCCATCATATTCAATCTTCTTATTTTACAGGTGGGGGAACTGAAGGATATGAAGTGATTTGCCCAGGGTCACATAGCTAGGGGGGAGTGAACTCAGACTTTCTAACCCCAGGTCCAATGCCCTACACACTATAACAAATTGATTAATTTCTACTCATATGTAATATTCATTCAATAAACTTTTTGGATAAGTTGCAATATGATACTAACTATGCCAAACACATTTACTGTCACAGTTTGCTGTCTCTGACATACTTCTTGACATTGGTGCCTGGCATAGTTCTCTTTAGTTTGGTTCTCTACCTGCTTTGCAACTCTGCTGTCAGTGAAGGTAAAAGCAAAGGCAGGTTATAGAAGATGAACAGAAAAAAAAAGACTGATGTATATGTACCCATATGTACAAAATATTTATGTCAGCTCTTTTTATGGTGGCAAAGAATTGGAAACTGAGGGAAGGTCCGTTAATTGAGAAATGGCTGAACAAGTTAACCTTATATGAATGTGATGGAATGCCATTGTTCTGTAAGAAATGATGGAATATGTGGTTGCAGAAAACCTGGGAAGACTTATATGAACTGATGGAAAGTAAAGGTAACAGGCCTAGGGGGAAAAATCTGCCTGGTAGCATCAATTTTATAGAAATAATCAACTGTGAAAGATTTTGTAACTCTGATAAATATAATGATCCACTACAACTCCAAAAGATTCATGATGTAAAATGCTATCCACTTCAAGGTAGAGAACTGATAGCCTCAGAGTACAGATTGAAGCACATTTTTTCTTCATTTTTTTTCTTGCTCTTTTTTGTAGAAATATGGCTAATGCAGAAATATGTTTTGTATGACTTCACATATGTAAGGGATATTGTATTTCTTGTTTTCTCAGTGGGTTCAGGCAAGGAGAGAATTTGAAACTGAAATAAAAGTAAATTTTTTTAAAAATGATGTAAGAGATGATGTCTCTGAATGAACTAAAAGCTAAGGGCTCAATCAGTCAGGCAATTAGCATTTATTAAGCAACTACTATTTGTCAGTCACTTTGCTCAGACAGGAAGACCTCAATGACCTCAGAAGAAATCAGTGACAAGGAAGATAAGATCTGCCGGTGCTCTGTGTCACCAATTTCCATCTTAGTCAAACCCTGGAAGCAGTTAAGCAACATGGGCTAAGGGAGAAGAAATGGGAAAGGGTAGTCTCAGTAGTAGCAGATATTCCTGCTAGTCAGCCATTCTGAATGGGTTCTGGGATGGTCTAGGGCCAATAGCATGGGTGAGGGAGTAAAGGGGGTGGGCTTCATAGCTGGATTCATGTATTTAAGGGACTGCCATGTGGAAGAGATTTAACCTGTTTTACTTGGCCCCAGAGGGCAAGACTAGAAGCAATGAGCAGAAGATGCAAATTTTAAAATTTGGGCTTAATATAAGGAGTAACTTATCACCAATCAGAGATAGCTAACAATCAAACAACATCTTGGAATATAATAGTGGGTTTGTCCTTTCTAGAGAACTTCAACTCAAGGCTGTTTAACAACTAGGCTATGTTGTAGAGGACATTTGAGGTCAGCTTTGGGTTTTAATTCATTAGTTTGTGTGGTCCTTTCCAACTCTTTGATTCCAGGGTTCCAATGGCTGATATCATGGAAGGTAACCCCTCTCCAACCATGTACAGTATCGTAGAACTTGGGTCTCAAAGGAGTTATAACAGCTCAGTAAGGGCTGAAAACAGCACCACTGAAAGCTTCTGTCTAGAAAATTTGCCTCAGACAAGACAGAATACACTTTAAAGCCAGGATTTGAATACTTGCTCTGCTACAGCACCCTCCTAAAAACAAATATTCTATGAAGGAATTATTCATAAGAACAATATTAGAATAGACCAGACCATTACCTGTCTACCATAATGGTAATGTGTTCATCAAAAGGAGATTTCCCTTACTGATCTGGTTCCTATCCTGTGAATGAGGAATATGTGCTCAGCTTCTGGTAGGAAGGAGGAGCTCAGTTTCTACATTTATACACACAGAAATCTCTGACATCACTCATTTGGAAGATATTTTGCTTTTGTACCTAAATCCCCCTTATTCTCTTCAAGATATTACAAAAATTAAGATAATTGCTTAACAAAACTAATGTGGAGATATTAATTACTGACGACTGTTTCCAGACTCAATTATTATAATTCATTGCTTTCTAGTTATTTGGTTAGTGTTGTCAAGAGATTGTAGTTGGTACATTATGCCATTATTAGTATTTACAAGACCTTGATAATATGATTACATCTTCAGGTTTTTAAATGTCTTCATTTACCTCCTAGAAGATGTAGAACTGACAGAAAACCCCATCAATGAATGGGGTTTCCTTTAAAACTTCTATCAAATGTTTTATAGCAGATTTACACTAGACAACAGATTTATTTCCTTGTATTTTTCACCTTGACTATTTTTTTAAACAGCAATCCATACTCCTTATCACTCCAATTTAATAACAACTTACTAAATACCCATTATGTGCCAGTAACCATTCTAGGTACTTGAGAGTATAAGAATAAAAATGAAAAATAGTCCCTGGCTTTAAAGTGTTTATATTCTACAGGTAGGCATATATGTGTATATGTGTATATATATATATGTATATATATATATATACACACATATATATGTGTATATATACATATACACATATATGTATATAGATGTATATAGATATAAACATAGATATAGATATATACCCTAATTTAAGAAAAAAGAGGTAGAAGGATCAGGAAAGGACTTCATCTAGAAGGTAGCACCTGAACCTTGGAAAACAGAATTGTAACTAAGGTCCATTAATAAAATTAGAGAAGAAAGAGGGAAATAAGTATTATCTCTTTAGTGTATATAGTTTGGCTTTCAAATATCCTTACTGCGGTCTGATTTGTCTAAAATGGCTATGTCCTGTGGTAAGTGTAACTGAGTAATTGTGATGTTTACTTTCTTGTGCAAAAAGTCCTTTTCTGCTTTCTGGCTCCTTCTAATACAACCTTTTCCCACAGAAGTCAAAAGTAAAATGAACAATGTACAAAAGTTGCAAAGCACCAAATTTAAGTTGGATGTTAGCGAAAACTTTCTAACAATTAAAGTTCGCTCTCATAGGAGGCCTTCAAGCAAGAGTCTGATGACCACTTACTGGGCGTGCTATAGTGGATATTCCTTTCAGGTATGAACTTCTAAATCTGACCCTCTGGGATGCTGTGTTTCCATTGTATAGATATATTCCCATTCTGTGAAAAACCACCTGAGGAAACTGAGGTAGGAGGCTCAAGGGGCATGGAATATCAGAAATATCTCAGGACCAGGAATCAAGAGACATGGGTTCTGGTCTCAAAGTTACCATTAACTAGCACTTCATAATAATATTGGGTAAGTTTTTTCACCTTTCTGGGCACCAGTTTCTTTATTTGTAAAATGGGGTTGATCTAAGTGAGCTCTACAGACCCCTCTATCTCTAAATCTCTACATCTAGGTGAGCTGTATGGACCCCTCTATCTCTAAATCTCTCCATCTATGAAATTTCAGGGCAATGGATTCTAATTCTGGCTGTTATTGAGGCCTGGTCTACATAAATTTATTAATAAACATTAACAATATTTTACCTAAAACTTCTTTTTTGCAAGAATAATGTGCTATAGCATAAAAGAAAAAAAAAACAGGAGTGGAGGGTGATAAATTTAGGGTCTGTAAGCAGCTAATCCTTACAGGAAAAAACCCCAAGGACTTTCGGATCTTGTTTCAGTTGTTTGTTTTTGTGTCAGATTATCCATTACAGACTCAATTAATTGAATAATTGTCAATTCTGTATCGTATTTTATACTGTGTATACAAATATACCTGGACCTACTGTGTGAGCTTTAGACAAATGGCTTAAACCTCTTAGCCTGTCTTTCTTTACCTGGTAAAAAGGAATAACAATGTGACTTTTCTAGCAAGTTGTTGCAGATCAAAAAGCTCTTTGTAAATAGGAATTATATAAATGCCTAATTAATAGTAATAAAATTCAGTCTATTGCATTTCTTCAATAACACTCAGGCTGAATGCCCTGCAGGCTAATTTTCTGGCTTGTTCCCTATCTACTCCCTAATATCACAGTTGCCTGAGTTCCTGGTGCAGTTCTCTGCTTTTGGTGTTTATTTAGGGAAACAATTACTGCTGGAGATCTTGAAAGCTTACTAGCCCTTTTAATTTTCAAATCAAGGTTAAAAAGAAACTTATTGGAAGCCACCTCTAATTACGTTTAAATGTAAAACACCCTGAGCTTCTGCTGTTTTTTTTTTTCTTGTAGCAAAGGATGCTAAATTTTGGCACTAAAAGATTAATTATTTAGTGGTGAGTATATGCTGTCCACAGGCTACTCCCTTTCTGTCCTGTGCTAATTATTTGAGACACACTTTCCCTGCAACAAAAGCAAGCAAATGAATTCTGCATTAAAGCCCAATTTCTGATGTCAATCAATGTTGTGAAAGCCAGTAGGGACCTTAGAGGGAACACGTCACAGAGAGCTAGGGAAGGGAAGAGGAGATCATTTTTCAACCATTTTTATTGTTGCTACCATGCCTGCAAATGCAGCCTAAGGTACATTAGGGCTTAGGGTGAGGCTCCCTGCAGTATCTCCCACTTCTATTACGAGTCCATCTCATAGACTTAATCATTTCCTGTGAAGAGGAGGTACTGTAATAAAGGTAATTAAATTGGAATTTAATATAGTGGGGCATTGTGCTAGAGCTTTATATCAGATAGAGTTCTGAGAGAAACCATTACCGTGAGGGTGGAATGTACAGCATGTAATTAACAATTATGTTTGTCAGGTTTATGAAACAGAAAATTAATAACATAGAGGCTGAAACAAACTAAACAAAGCCACAAATTCAGACTTAAGGTGACCATTGCCATCATTTACACCCACAGCAATGTTTGTGTTTCTCTGTGGGAAATATCCCATAGGATCAGGTTGATTTGTCTCCTTACTGTAACTTTGTATTCCCTGGGTTGGTTTCAGTGACACTTTTAGTATATGTGATTTCTCTAAAAGAAAATCCTATATCTCACACCACATAGGTCCTTACATTTTAGCTGAGCACCACTACTGTTAGAATTCTATCCCCCCAAAAAATTTTAAAAGGAAAAAAATAAGAGGTCTGGTCTATACAAATGCATTCCTAGTGGCTCTTTCTATATATACTTTAACTGGATCAGTAATCTAAATTTTTTTAAATGAAAAAAATTTTTTCTCAGCTATGGAGAGGAAGGGCAGTTTTATCAAACAAATAGGATAAATCATGGAAGACAAAGTTAAATCATATAAAGAAAAAGTGATTTTTTTTGCATAAAAACCCAATATTCAGAGAAAGATTTAGCATCCAGAATCCCTAAGAGACTGGTCTGTATCTACAAGAGTAATTCACACGTCCAATGTGAATTGGAATTGGAATTTGGAATCTCCAAAGAAAGAGATAATTTACTGCTCAGGAAAAAATAAAAACCCAACTGTTAATAACCATATGAAAAGATGGTCATACTTACTAATAATTAGATAAATGCAAGAAGGAAGGAAGGGAGGGAGGGAGGAAAGGAGGAAGGAAAGAAGGAAGGAAGGAAGGAAGGAAGGAAGGAAGGAAGGAAGGAAGGAAGGAAGGAAAAATAAAAGCCAAGAAGGAAAGAATTTCATATAGGTCGGAAAGGATAACAAAATAAACATATCTTATTTGCTGGTTTGTTATTTGTTATTGTTTTGGCTCTAGCTGGGTAAAACCTCGAAGACTGGAGGTAAGGTTTCTCTTTTTTATTAATTCATATATTTTGTTAATAGCTATTATTTTAATGCTAAAAGTCTTTAAATTAAAAAGGGAAATGTTAATTTTTAAAACTAAGGTGGCATATTATTTAGGACCTGGTACTGGAGAATAAGAGTTCAAATATTGTTTCTGTTACTTACTACATGTTTAGCATTTGACGAAACATGGAATCTTTTTGTTTTCAGTTTCCATATCTCTAAAATGACAGCATTGAGTTAAATATCCTCTAAGGCCCCTTCTATATTTAAATTCCTTGCTATATGTTGTTACAGTAGATAAAGTGCTGGGCTTGAAGTCAGGAAGACTCATCTTCCTGAGTTTAAATCCAGCTTCAGACACTTACTAGCTGTGTGACCCTGGGCAAGTCACTTAATCTCTCTCTACCTCAGTATCCTCAACTGTAAAAATGGGGATAATAACAGCAACTATGTTGTAGGATTGTTGTGAGGACAAATGAAAAGGTATTTGTAAAACACTTAGCATAGTATCTGACACATAGTGGGCTCTTGCTTCTTTTCTTGTTTGACATGTTAAAAAAAATGATGGATCAACAAATCCTTGTATATAGTGATAACAATAGACTCTGTAATCCCAGAAGATCAGATCACCTTTTATAATGTAAAATGAGAATTTACAGAATTATCTAATAATAGGAATCATTTTTAAGGCCAAATGATGTTTTGTTTTGTTTTCCTTACAGGGCAGGGCCCTTGAGCTTTGTTTTGGAAGAAGTGATCTGTGAGAGATTTTGGCCTCCCCTGGCCCTTAATTCTTTCAAGCTTCCTAGATGATGATCCAGCAATACCCCCAATTCTATGTTGTACTCCCAAGCACTAAAGGGAACTGGTAGACTCCATTGGGAATGATCAGAGGAGAGGGACACAATAGGGAATACCCATTATTGAGGAGAACTTTTTTTAAAAAGTTCCTTTAGTCTTCATAAAGCACTGGGGAATCCCAATGCTTGTTGTCTTAACTTTTGTGAGGCATTCCATATAATGAGGACAAGAGCCAGGATTCTCTAAAGCAGATATTCTTTAATCTGTGTCTTAGAACAACAGATCTTCGCATGGGTCCATGAACTTAGTTGAGGGAAAAAAAATTAAATATATATATATATATATATATATATCCATATATCTATATCCATATCTATATCTATATATCTTTATTTTCATTAACCTTTGGTTTCTATTTTAATCCTATGTATTTTATTTTATGCATTTTAAAATACTATGTTTAAAAGGGTTATTACCAGTCTGCCAGAGGGATCCATCACACACACACACACACACACACACACACACACACACACACACACACACACACGTTAAGAAACACAGAATCCTAGGAATATTAGAGTCAAACTGGCAGGCTTTTAGTACTTCTAGACCTGGGCTTTGCCAGGAATGACAAAAAAAAATCTAGGGCTGTATCGATCCTGCCTTCCAAAACATATCTGGAAAAGCATTTGGCCCAATGTGCATCTCAAGTACATGCTAATTTGGATTTGAGATCACAGATAAAAGTCCTCATAATTCAGAGATGGAAGGGGCCTTAGAGGCCATGTAATCATAGAACCATGGACCTTTAGATTTGGAAAGGACCTTTAAGATAATTTTTAAAAATAATAAATAATAAAAAATCCTCTTTCATTAAAAAAAAAAGAAAATTTAGGCTCTTGGAGGTTGAGCAACCCATTGCAGATTACAGTTAGTTAGGTGTGAGCCTAGAAATAAACTTCAGTCTGTGACTCCCAATTTGTTCCTTTTCCCACTTTACTCCACTGCTTTCCCTATTCTACATCTCCTTGAAGATATGAACTGTCACATGTTTGTCCAGACCAGGATATTGGCTCTGACAATGGCCTCAGAGATTATTTTGTGGGAGGGCATAAGTAGAGTGTTCTGGCAAACATTTAACAACTGCCGTTGAATTATTAGCATTTTTTTTTAAAGTCTAGATAATCAACAGAACAATAAACCAATCCCTGATGTGTAGTGTTTGCGGATTTCTGAGATCTAAATGCTCATATTAAAATTTTAACAGTAGGCTCACTGATTGGTTAAAAATTTTAACTTTAATTTTTAAGGTCTACTCTGGTCCTAATATTACTGGATGTGGGGAAAAACACATTCTCACTCTGTCTGTATTCATTATATATTCATTAGAGAATCAGAATTTCAGTGCCTTATGACCCTTAGAGATTATTTAATTCAACCTCCTCGTTTACAAATGAGGCAAGTGAGAAGCAGAGTTGAAACAACTTTTGTATTATCACTCAGCTAGTTAACAAAACTGAAAAAGTACAAAAACTCAAGAACATGACTTTAGAGCTAGATGGAGACTTAGAGGCCAACAAATCCAACCTACTCATAATACAAATGAAAAACCCAAGGCCAGCAGAAGTCAAGCATGACTTGCCCAAGGTAGCACAGTCAGGAAGTGATTGAGGTTAAATTTGAACTCAGACCTTCCTGCTTCCAGTTCTAACATCCTATCCACAATGCCATGATTCTCATACTCCATCTTATTTGCAGGGGGCAAACTATTTCTTTTTTTAATAATATTTTGTTTTTCACAATTACATGTTAAAATAATTTTTAACATTCTTTTTTAAAGTTTTGAGTTCCAATTTCTATCCCTGTCTGAGATGGTAAGCAATCAGATATAGTTTATACATGGGGGCAAAGTATATCTAGGCATTGTTAATTTATGATGACAATTAGTAGCTTTTATGGAAAGACAAGGAATTTTTTTTTTTTTTGCTTTTTTTTTGGAGGTGGGAAGGCAGGGCAATTGGGGTCAAGTGACTTGCCCAAAGTCATACAACTAGTAAGTGTTAAATGTCTGAGGCTGGATTTGAACTCAGGTTCTCCTGACTCCAGGGCCAGCTATTTATTGCGCCACCTAGCCGCCCCAAGACAAGGAATTTTTTAAATTATTATTTTAATGCATGAGAATAAAGATTATTTAAAACATGTTTTCACATAATTGAATTGTTTCCTTTCTTTATCTGGAAAGATTATTAAAACCATTGGATCTGAAGTGAGAGACCCTGGCTTCAAATCAAATTTCTGACACCTGCATTATCATGGGCAAGACACTTGATATCCCTGGGCCTCAGTTTCCTCAAATGCAGAACGTGGCCTCTGAGGTCCCTTCCTGCTCTAAATATGTGATCCTTGAATAAGATGTTAAAAAAATGTTGAGCCTATAAATATTTAACTTACCATGTTTCTACTAGTTTATTACGCATTTATTAACATCACCTATTCTACCTTTTAAAGTATTAAACTAAGTTGATCTACATGTAATAACAATGAAAAAAAAGTTTACAGAAAAATTGTTCTATTTCAGTTCTTTTAGATGAGGAAAATTTAAATTTTATTTATTTTTAAAATTTAGTTTAACTTTAAATGAAAATAAAATTTTAATGTATTAAAATTTTTAAAAATTAATGAAAAATATGAAAACTTGTCATTTTGACAATGACTCAAACAGTTATTATATAATTGACATTTAAAGCAGTTAACCAAAAATAAAAATGCAATAGCATATTTAGGCATGTTCCAAGGTAATAACTCCTAGCCTCTTATTGTTCTGATGCTATATTGGATACTAATGAGGATTTTTTTTACCTTAAGGGGTATAAGAGATAAGTTAGGCAGTGCTATTTTTTTAAAAAATATTTATTTGTTTATTTTTAGTTTACAAGATTCAATTCCATAGTTCCTTGAGTTTCAAATTTCCCTTCCCTCCCTCCTCCCACCCCCCACGACGGCATATAGTCCAGTATAGGATCTGCAAATACTTTCACATTAGACATTAGTCAAGTTACAAAGGCGTATTGTACTAGATGGGATGAAAAATGGTAAAGGGGAAATGAAACCAAACAATGAAAAGAAAAAAGATCAAGTAGTTGGCTTCCATCAGGATTCAAACTCAGTTCTTTCTAGTTATTTCTCTCGATGTAGGCATGAGTCTTTTGGGATTGACATATCACTGCATTGCTGAGTAGAGTCCAGTCTGTCATAATTGGTCATCACACATATGTTGTGTCTGTGATTGTATACAAATTTTTCCTGTTTCTACTCTTCTCACTCAGCATCAGTTTGCATAAGCCTCTCCAGGTAAATATGAAAGATATCTACAAGCATATGAAGAAATGCTCTAAATCACTATTGATTAGAGAAATGCAAATCAAAACAACTCTGAGGTACCACATCTCTCCAGTCAGATTGGCTAACATGACAAAACAGGAAAATGACAAATGCTGGCGAGGATGTGGGCAAATTGGAACACTAATGCATTGCTGGTGGAGTTGTAAACTTATCCAGCCATTCTGGAGAGCAATCTGGAATTATGCCCAAAGGACTATAAACAATTCCATACCCTTTGACCCAGCAATACGACTTCTAGGGTTATATCCCAAAGAGATCATAGAAGTGGGAGGAAGACCCATATGTAAAAAATATTTATAGCAGCTCTTTTTGTGGTTGCAAAGAATTGGAAATTAAAGGGGTACCCATCAATTGGGGAAGGCTAAACAAGTTGTGGTATATGCATGTGATGGAATACCATTGTGCTATAAAAATGAGGGGTGCTATTTTTTAAAGTGACCATATGACCAATTGTTATTTTGAAGACAATCTAAAATTCACATCATAAGATCAGGCATGCACACTCTCATCACAATCAAATACAATTTTGTTTTCATTTCAATAATGCGTGTATTCCACTAGAGTTGAACACTGATGCTTCATCATGCCACTGAATTCTTGACAGCAAACCATTAGAATGCAAGCTCCAGGAGGTGCTACAAAAATGACAAAAAGGGAAAATGATAAATATTGTCCAAGATGTGGGAAAACAGGCACATTAACATATTATTGGTGAAATTGTCAGTTGGTTCAGCCATTATAGAAAGTAATTTGGAATTATGCTTTCCAAAGTTATTAAACTAGGTATTCCTGTTTACCCAGACACACCTCAACTAGGACTATACCCCAAAGAGATCACAAAAAAAGAAGGAAAGGGTCCATATATACAAAAATATTTATGTTTTGTTGTTATTTATTATTGTTGTTCAGTCACGTCTTACTCTTCTTGACCCCACTGGGGGCATTCTTGGCAAAAATACTAAAGTGGTTTGTGATTTCCTTCTTCAGCTCATTTTACAGAAGAGGAAACTAAAGGAGAGTTAAGAGACTTGCCCAGGGTCAGTGTCTGAGATCGGATTTGAATTCAGGTCTTCCTGACTTCAGGTCCATTGCTCTATCCACTGAGCCATCTAGCTGCACTTAGAGTTGTTTTAAATTATGTCTCCAATTATTAGTGATTTGGAGCATTTATTTTTTACTTTGATTCAGGATAAGTTGTATTTTTCCCCTTGAAAACTTCCTATTCATTTCCTTAGACCATTTGCCAATTAGGGGAATTCTTACGAATTAGAATAAATCCCTTATGTCTTTTAGAAATGATACCATTATCATTGCAGAGATTTTTTCCCCAGATGACTGCTTTTCTCCTAATTTTAGAATTGGATTTGTTTTTGCTTGTGAAAAAACTTTGCAACTTTATATGATTAAAATAGTCTATTTTATCTTTTCTTTATTCCTTCTTTGATTATGAACTCTTTCTCTATCCATAGATGTATGGATATGGAAATTTCTTCCTTGTTCCTCTAATGTCTAACTCTCTCATTTTATGGATGAGAAAAAATAGAAACAATTTTGGAAGTATTGAAGACTTATAATATATAAAAAATAATTCACAACTATGGATGTACATAGTATAGTGTAAAGGCCAAAGAACCAGAGGACACAAGTTTAAATTCTGCACTTACTACCTGGGGGACCTCAGACGTAGCAACTTACCTTTATGTGCCTCAGTTTCCCCATCTGTAAAAATGAGGTTAAAAAATAAAAGAATGAGACAGTTGAAGTAGATGGTCTCTAGTCCATTTCCAGCTTTAAAATCTATGATTCTGTCAGGTTACATATGCTTTAAAATGATAAAGCACTTTCCTCACAGCTCTGGGAAGTGAGTAGTACTGGTATTACTACTCTCATTTAGTGATGAGCCTGGGTCAGAGTCAATAAACACTTATTAAATATCTACTATGTGATGTGGCTAGGTGGCATGGTGAAAAGGGCACTGGCTCTGGAGTCAGGAGGACCTGAGTTCAAATTTGGCCTCAAACATTTAACACTTACTGGCTGTGTGACCTTCGGCAAGTCACTTAGCTCTAATTGCCCTGCCTTCCCCCCTCCAAAAAAACCAAAAAAATAAAAAAATAATAAAAAGTTTACTATGTGCCAGGCAGTGGGCTAAGCACTGGGGATATATAGAAAAACAATTTGGGGGAAGAAAGTAAGGGAAGAATGAAGTCACCTAGCCAAATCTGGGGAGGTGTGCATTTCTGAGTGGATTTCATCTTGCTGAGCTTCTGGAGATGATGAAGTCCACAAAAGCAGCAAGGTGGGAAATGATGAGGAGAAATCCTGGGTGCCATCCTTAAATTATGGATGATCTGGGAGGAGGTTCCCAATGTTCATCTTTCACTTTCTTTAATCAGAAGGAGGGAAAGGCCACTGGTACTGGGGTTCTAAGGAGGTGATAAGAAAATGGAGACAGACAACTAATTAATAGTGGAACTGGGATTCAAATCCAGGTCTTTCTAACTCTAAAGCCCACATTTTCCTGACCACTTCTGTCCAAATTCAAAACAAAGAGATTTTTATAAGAGATATCACTAATAAAATTTCATTCTAAAATAAGTGAAGCAATGCATTTAAAATTGTGTTGATTAAAAAAAAATATCCTCCAAGATTCAATTACTCCCTCTAGGATGTAATGTGTCAAGAACAAAAGAAAAAAAAACATAATAGAGCATCCTGAGATGAGAATTTTCATACATGTGGTGAATCTTCACAAAATCTAAATAGCCCTTTCCCCTTTATGCTGTCTATGTTGTAATCTCTGCTTCAGACCTCTAATCCTTGGGAGTTCAAGTAGAAAGTGATGACGATGGGCACTGATAGCAGCCTGTTTGGTGTTGGTGATTGATTGTTAAGTCTGCAAGGTATAAGCTCTACTAAGAGAAGGTGCTACCACTTTGGTTTTACTAAGAGCTGCTCCTGGGACTTGTTTTGAAGTTATCCCCTACTACTTCCTGTCCCCTCTTGCTCTGTTTTGGGCTAAAATTTAGCTAATGTCTTTTCTGAGATTCCATGAAGACCCTTCTATAAAGCTGCAGTGACTTTAATTTGGATAATGTCCTTGGGAACCACTAGTCTGAAGGAATATGTGCATTCATCTAAGACAATTTGAATCCTACAAGAATAGGAATTCAAACCTTCAATCTTGCAAAAATAAAATAGAAATGGAATTGAAAGGTGAGTTTAAAAGGCTTCTTTTAGATTGTTCCTAGGGTGCTGTTGGGTTATTGGGTTTATATAATTTTCCTCCAAAGAAGGGAAATGAGAAAGTGTCAGAAGAAATTGATTTTCATCTTTTATAAAATAATCATTCATCATTCATTTATTGAAGCATTTACTTATATATTCATTCACTCTATACTCAGATATCATCATAGCCTGGTTGATGGTCTACAGACTTGTATAAAAGAGAATCCTGACCAACCTCCTTATCAACAGTATTGCCAAAAGAAATCAAATGTCTTATAGTCATAACCCACAAAGTTATTCTGAGAACAAATTGGGTGTTCACCAGTGTAATACTTTTAACAAAATAGGCAACAATTAATAGCTGATAATTAACACTAAAAACAATAAGATCCTATTACAGGTAGCTGACACTGATAGTCATATGAACTGGTCTTAGAAATGGGTTAGGGAGATGGAGCCAAGATGCTGGAGTAGAAATAGGACTTCCACACAGCTCCCTCTTCCACCTCCTCCAATATATGTTAAAAATATTTCTAAAAAAAACTGTAGAGCTACAGAACCCACAAAGTGACAGAGAGAAACAAACCTTCCACTGAAGATAGCCTGGAAGACCAGCAGGAAGGGGTCATCTCAGTGCGCTGGGAACAGAGCCCAACCCCCTGTGAGCCCAAGGTTTTAGCCTTAGGGTGTCCATGAGCAACTGACAGCTGGAGGAACTTTTGGAGAGTGGATCACCTGCAGCTGTGGCAGTTTCCAGAATTATTCACCCATAGACTAAAAGGACAAAGTGAGAGGTCAGTGTGAACTTTGAGAAAAGGGAGTCTGGGAGTGTGGTCTAGCCTCTGCCCCCAGAGGGAGAAGCAGCTGAAGTGCAACAGCCATGCAGATTGTAGGGGGATCAAGCACCCAGACTGGGGGGTAATCACTCTTGTTTTAACCTGCTTGGATCCGGATTTCTGTCTAGGGTGGAGGTCCTGGGATGTGTGACCAGTGAAACAGAGCATGTGGAGGCTTCAGAGAGGGCATCCAATTAATAGGTACAGCAGCTGAGAAAGCTCCAGCAATTGGGACAAAGCTTTCCTCTCTGGTAGCAGAGTTCTACTGTGGCAAAAAGCTCAAAAGTCAGGAAATTGAGTGGCAACATGAAGAAGCAAAGCAAGCACAGCAATCTGACTTTAGACTCCTATTTTGGGGACAAAAAGATCAAAGCATGGAACAGGAGGAAGAAAACAAAGTCAGAACTCCTGCATAAAAAGCTTCCAAGAAAAATAGGAACTGGTTCCAGGCCACAGAGGAGCTTAAAAAGGATTTTGAAAACTAAATAAGAGAAGTGGAAGAAAAATTGGGAAGAGAAATGAGAATGATGCAAGAAAATCATGAAAAGAGAGTCAACAATCTGACTGGAGAAAATAAAACCTTAAAAAATAGACTAACTCAAATGGCAAAAGAGGCTCAAAAAAGGCAATGAGGAGAAGAATGACTTAAAAATCCAAATTTGCCAGATGAAAAAAGAATCTCAATATTGTTGAAACACAATCAGGATAGGATCTGGCAACTTCTACACTGAGGGATTGAAGGGCAGCTGGGATTAAAATCAAGAATCACCTGCCCAACAAAACTGAGTATCATGTTTCAAGGGGAAATATGGTCATTCAGTGGAATAGAGGACTTTCAAGCATTCTTGAGGAAAAAACCAGAGTTGAATAGAAAATTTGACATTCAGACACAAGAAGCAAGAGATGCTTGAGAAAGTAAACAGGGAAAATAAATCATAAGGAACTTATCGAAGTTGAACTATTTACATTCCTACATGGAAAAAACGATAACTGTAACTGATGAAACCTTTCTCAGTATGAAAATAGCTGAAGAAGCATATATGGACATATGAATACATATGTGAATGTGTGTATATATGTTTACAAGTATGCATAGATAGAGGGCACAGGTCAAATTCAAAGGGAAGGGATGATACTTAAGAGGTGAAATTGAGAGGTGAGAGAGGAATATAATTCGAGGAGATGGGGAGAGACAGAGTGGGGTAAACTATCTCATGTAGAAGAGACAAGGGAAAGCGGTTGGAGGGGAGGGGAAGAACAGGAAGGCAAAAAGGCAAAACCTTTTTCTCATTGAATTTGGATCAGGGAGAGAATGACATACATACTAAATGGGATATCTCACCCTACAGCAGAGTTGGGGGGAGTGGGAGGGGGGAGATGATGGAAGGGAGGGCAGGCTGTGGGTAAGGGAAGTTGGAAGCACCCACTTTTGAAAGGGGATAGGATCAAAGTGGGGAGTGGACCAGGTGGGAGATGGGATAGGAGAGAGGGAAATGTAGTCACTCTTTTACAATATATCTACTATGGTAATGTTTTGCATAGCTATATATGTACATCATATACTGAGTTGTTTATCTTCCCAGCGGGAGTGGGTGGCAGGGGAGGAGGGGAATGGGTCTGGAATTCAAAGTTTTAAAATCAAATGTTTTAAATATATATAAATACTATGAGTAATACTATTTTGCATATAATTGGGAGATAAGATGTGCAGGCATTGAAGCATGGGGATTCACCTTGCCCTCCTGGAAAAGTCAAAGGGGGTATGGGAGAAGAGATGGGAGAGAGCAGATTGGATTGAGGGAATACCCTGTATGACTGTTATTCTGGGGTGGTGGGTAGGGGGAAAATATGGAAACAATTGTAATTCAAAATCTGGTGGAAATGAATGATGTAAACCCGAAGTTAATAAAGTATTTGAAAAACAAACAAACAAACAAATAAATAAATAAAACTTTTACATTTGATCCTGGGGCAAAAAAGGGGGAGAACCTCTGGAATTTGCTGAGTGACATGGTCAGACCTATGAATTGGGGAAATCACTGTGACTGCTGAAGTGAGGATGGATTGTGGCAGGAGAGTCTTGAGTATAGGAGATCAATTATCAGGGTACTGTAATGGTGCAATGACAATTATCACCACCTTTCACCCAAATAATTCAACTATCAATTTATAATTCTAATTAGTCTATGACCACTTCCTCACTTTTTAACAAAATGGATGTGAAGAGGTTCTAACCAATGCATGTCTTTCCTTTGGAGCTCATTTTCTAAATGCACTAAATATTTGGCCCACTATCCAACAATCTTGCTCAGCATTCATGAATAGCAATTTTAACACTCTTACATATGTTGGACATATTTTTAGATGAAGAATTTCAGCCTTGACTTTCTAAGTCAGGAATCCTTAACCTGCAGTACCCCAAGAAGTCTCTGAATAGATTTCAGAAGGTATTTGAACTTGAAATGGAAATATATATATATATATACTGACCTTCAATTATGTATGTAGGCAACAGACTTTGTTCTGTGAAGGGTTAAACAGGCTTCCCAAACTGCCAAAGGCATCCACGACACACAAAATGTTTAGAATCCATGGCCTACTCTGATCAGTGCATGATAAAGAATCCAGATGACTGAAGACTAAATATGCACACTCACCTTTTGCTGGAGAGGGAATAATTTTTTTAATTAATTAACTTATTAGTTTAGTTTCATTTAACAAGATTCAATTCCATAGTTCCTTGACTTTCAAATTTCCTTTACTTCCCTCCCCCCTCCCCACATGACAGCATATAGTCCAGTATATGATCTGCAAATGCATTCATATTAGACATTATTCCAATTACAAAGGCGTATTGTACTAGGTGGGATGGAAGATGGTAAGGAAGAAATAAAACCAAACAATGAAAAGAACAAGATCATTTAGTTTGCTTCCATCAGGATTCAGGTTCAGTTCTTTCTAGTTATATCTCTGGATGGCGCATTTCTCACTTTCTTGAGTCTTTCGGGATTAACTTATATCACTGCATTGCTGAAAAGAGTCCAGTCTGTCATAGCTGGTCATCACAGATATGGTATGTCTGTGATTGTATACAGATTTCTTTTGATTCTACTCTTCTCGCTCAGCATCAGTTTGTATAAGTCTCTCCAGGTAATTATGAAATCCGTCACCTCCTCGTTTCTTATAGCACAATAATATTCCATTACATTCATATACCACAACTTGTTTAGCCATTCCCCGATTGATGGGCACCCTTCAATTTCCAATTCTTTGCAACCACAAAAAGGGCTGCTAAAAATATTTTTGTACATATGGGTCTTCCTCCCACTTCTATGATCTCTTTGGGATATAACCCTGGAAGTGGTATGGCTCGGTCAAAGGGTATGAAATTATTTATAATCCTTTGGGCATAATTCCAGATTGCTCTCCAGAATGGTTGGATAAGTTCACAACTCCACCAGCAATGTATTAGTGTTCCAATTTGTCCACATCCTCTCCAGCATTTGTCACTTTCTTGTTTTGTCATCTTAGCCAATCTGACTGGAGGGATGTGGTATCTCAGAGTTGTTTTGATTTGCATTTCTCTAATTAATAGTGATTTAGAGCATTTCTTCATATGCTTATAGATATCTTTAATTTCTTTCTCTGAAAATTTCCTGTTCATATCCTTTGACCACTTATCAATTGGGGAATGACTTGTATTCATATAGATTTGGCTCAATTCTCTATAAATTTTAGAGATGAGTCCTTTATCAGAGACACAAGTTGTAAAAATTCTTTCCCAATTTCCCACCTCCCTCTTGATCTTGGTTACATTGGCTTTGTTTGTACAGAAGCTTTTCAATTTAATGTAATCAAAATTATCCATTTTGCATTTTATAATGCTCTCTAATTCTTGTTTGGTCCCAAAGTCTTCCCCTCTCCACAGATCTGACAGGTAAACTATTCCTTGCTTTCCCAAATTGCTTACATTATCATCCTTTACACCTAGATCATGCACCCATTTGGATTTTATTTTGGTATATGGTGTTAGATAATGGTTTATGCCCAGTTTCTGCCATACTGTATTCCAGTTTTCCCAGCAGTTTTTGTCAAATAGTGCATTCTTATCCCCAAAACTGGGGTCTTTGGCTTTATCGAACAATAGATAGCTATATTCATTAACTGCTGGGTCTCCTGCACCTAATCTATTCCATTGATCCACTACTCTACACCTCTGCCAGTACCAAGCAGTTTTGATGACTGCTGCTGTATAATACAGATTAAGATCTGGCATAGCTAGTCCACCTTCCCTAGCGTTTCTTTTCATTAGTTCCCTTGATATTCTAGACCATTTGTTTTTCCAAATAAATTTTGTTATTATTTTGTCTAACTCTAGAAAGTACTTTTTTGGTAAATTGATTGATATGGCACTAAATATATAGTTTAGCTTGGGTAAAATTGTCATTTTTATTATATTAGCTTGACCCAGCCATAAGCAATTGATATTTTTCCAACTATTTAGATCTGCTTTTATTTGTGTGAGAAGTGTTTTGTAGTTGTGATCATATAGATTCTGGGTTTGTTTTGGCAAGTAGATTCCCAAATATTTTATAATGGCTACAGTGACTTTAAATGGGATTTCTCTTTCTATCTCTTGCTGTTGAGTTTCATTAGAGATGTACAGGAATGCTGAGGATTTATGTGGGTTTATTTCATATCCTGCAACTTTGCCAAATTTATTTATTGTCTCTAGTAGTTTTTTACTTGATTCTCTAGGATTCTCTAAGTATATCATCATATCATCTGCGAAGAGTGATAGCTTGGTCACTTCTTTACCTAATTTGATTCCTTTGATTTCTTTTTCTTCTCTAATTGCTACTGCTAGTGTTTCTAGTACCAGATTGAATAAGAGGGGTGATAGTGGACACCCTTGTTTCACTCCTGATCTTATTGGAAAGGCTTCTAGTTTATCCCCATTGCATATAATACTTGCTGATGGTTTTAAATAGATGCTAGCAACTATTTTGAGGAAGCCTCCATTTATTCCTATACTTTCTAGTGTTTTTAATAGGAATGGGTGTTGTACTTTGTCAAAAGCCTTTTCTGCATGTATTGAGATGATCATGTGGTTTCTGCTAGTTTTATTGTTGATGTGCTCAATTATATTGATGGTTTTCCTAATATTAAACCATCCTTGCATTCCTGGAATGAATCCAACCTGATCAGAGTGTATTAATTTTGTGATAAGTTGTTGGAGTCTTTTGGCTAATATTTTATTTAGAATATTTGCATCTAAATTCATGAGGGAAATTGGGCTATAATTTTCTTTCTCTGTTTTATCTCTTCCTGATTTAGGAATCAGTACCATATTTGTGTCATAGAAAGCGTTTGGTAGGACTCCTTCTTCACTAATTTTCCCAAATAGTTTGTAGAGTATTGGAATCAATTGTTCTTTAAATGTTTGATAGAATTCACTAGTAAACCCATCTGGCCCTGGAGATTTTTTCCTAGAGAGTTCTTTGATGGCTTGTTTGATTTCTTTTTCTGAGATGGGGTTATTTAGGTAATTCACTTCCTCTTCAGTTAATCTGGGCAACTTGTGATTTTGTAAATATTTATCCATTTCACTAATATTGTCATATTTATGTGCATATAATTGGGAAAAATGATTCCTCATTATTTTTTTGATCTCCTCTTCATTGGAGGTAGATTCACCCTTTTTATTTTTGATACTCATAATTTGGTTTTCTTCTTTCTTTTTTTTATCATATTGACTAAGGGTCTATCAATTTTGTTGATTTTTTCATAAAACCAGCTCTTAGTTTTATTTATTAATTCAATGGTTTTCTTAATTTCAATTTTATTAATCTCTCCTTTGGTTTTCAATATTTCTAATTTAGTACTAAATTGGGGGTTTTCAATTTGTTCTTTTTCTAGCTTTTTCAATTGCATGTCCAATTCATTGACCTCCCTTCTCTCTGCTTTAATTAAGTATGCACTCAGGGATATAAAACTTCCCCTGAGAACTGCCTTTAGTGCATCCCACAAATTTTGGTATGTTGTTTCATTATTATCATTCTCTTGAATGAAATTATTGATTGTTTCTATAATTTCTTGTTTGACCCACCAATTTTTTAGGATTAAATTGTTTAATTTCCAATTAGTTTTTAGTCTATCTTTCCATGGACCTTTATTGCATATAATTTTTATTGCATCATGATCTGAGAATGATGCACTTAATATTTCTGCCTTTCTGCACTGGATTGTGAGGTTTTTATGCCCTAGTACATGGTCTATTTTTGAGTATGTACCATGCACTGCTGAGAAGAAAGTAAATTCCTTTTTATCCCCATTCAGTTTTCTCCAGAGATCCATCATATCTAGTCTCTCTAAGATTCTATTCACCTCCTTAACTTCTTTCTTGTTTATTTTGAGGTTAGATTTATTGAGTTCAGAGAGGGGGAGATTAAGGTCCCCCACTAGTATAGTTTTGCTATCTATTTCTTCCTCTAATTCCTTTAACTTCTCCTCTAGGAATTTAGATGCTATACCACTTGGTGCATATATATTAAGTAGTGATATTGCTTCATTCTCAATGGTGCCTTTTAGTAGGATATAGTTTCCTTCCTTATCTCTTTTAATTAGATCTATTTTTGCTTTTGCTTTATCTGAGATAAGTATTGCTACCCCTGCTTTTTTACTTTAGCTGAGGCATAATAAATTTTACTCCAACCTTTTACCCTTACCCTGTGGGTATCCCTTTGTTTCAAATGTGTTTCTTGTAGACAGCATATTGTAGGATTATGGTTTTTAATCCATTCTGCTATCCGCCTCTGTTTTATGGGAGAGTTCATCCTATTCACATTCACAGTAATAATGACTATCTGTCTCTTCCCCTCCATCCTCTTCCCTCCCCTGTTTATGTTTTTGTTTCTTCCTTCTCCCTTCCTCTCCTTGAAGTTTTCCCTTTTGGCCACCCCCTCCCTCAGTGTTCCCACCCAGTGATCCCTCTTCTTAACCTACCCTCTCCCCTTATTACTGTTTCCCTCCCTTCTAATCCCCCCCTTTAGTCTCCTCTTTTTCACCCCCCCCTTACCCTTCTGCTTTCTATAGGACGAAATAAGTTTTTACACTTATCAGAGTGAATTACTCCCTGTTTGATTCCAAACCAATGAGAGTAAATTTCAAACATTGCTCCTCTCCCTCCCTCCTTTTCCTCTATTTAATGAATTTATGTGTCTATTCACATTAAAATCTTAAACTTCACTGATTTAAGTTGATCCCTCTTTGAACCAGAACCAGTGAGAATAGTGTTTAACTGATGTTCCTCTCCCTCTTTCTTTCCCCTCTAATGTTTTAATGTCCCTTCAGATGGCATATTTTACCTTTTCCTATCTAATTCTTTCCCTTTTCCCATTACAGTCTCTTTGATCCCCTTAATAGTTTTGTTTTGTTTTGTTTTTTAGACATCAGGTTAGTGCATTCATACCCACACCCTCTATCTAAGTATAACCCTTTTGAAGGTCATGATAATCATAAAGATTTTGAATATTGACAGTTAGCTCCACATATAGGGATGTGAACATTTTGCTCTTGTTGCATCCCAAGTAATGAGCATGTGTTTGTGGGTGTGGGTGTGTGCACTTATGTATGTGTGAGTCTGTGTTTCTCTTGTTTACCTTTTTATGTCTTTCTTGAGTCTTGTAATTGGAGATCAAATATTCCATTGAACTCTGGCTTTGTCATCAGGAACATCTGGAAGTCCCTTATTTCATTAAACATCCATCTCCTTGCCTGGAAGATTATGCTCAGTTTTGCCGGGTAGTTAATCCTTGGTTGTAGTCCTAGCTCTCTTGCCCTACGAAATATCAAATTCCAGTCCCTCCGCTCTTTTAATGTAGAAGCTGCTAGGTCCTGTGTGATCCTAACTGTAGTTCCTCGATATTTGAATTGTTTCTTTTTGGCTGCTTGTAGAATTTTTTCTTTAATCTTGTAATTCTGGAATTTGGCTACTATATTTCTTGGAGTTTTCAGTTTGGGATCTCTCTCAGGAGGAGTCCGGTGAATTCTGTCGATAGTTATTTTATCTTCTGATTCCAGGACCTCAGGACAGTTTTCTTTGACAGTCTCTTGGAGGATGTTGTCTAGGCTGCTTTTTTCATCATGGCTTTCTGGTAGACCAATAATTCTTAGGTTGTCTCTCCTGGATCTGTTCTCTAGGTCAGTTATTTTTCCAGTGAGGTATTTTACATTTTCTTGCAATTTTTCGATCGTCTTGTTTTGTTTGATTGACTCTTGCTGCATCATAGAGTTCTGAGCTTCAATTTGATTGTTTCTAATTTTTATCAAATTACGGTCTTCAGTTATTTTTTGAAGTTCCTTTTTTAGGGAGGTATTTTCTCCAATTACTTCACTGAGACGTTTTTCCAAGTTGGTTACTGCCTCCCTGATTTGGTCTTTAAAATTTTTCTTAAGCTCCTCCAGGAATGCTATTTGGGCTTGAGACCAGATCATGTTTCCTTCTGTGGTCTCAGGTGTGGGTAGAGAGTCTATATTGTCCTGTGTATTTTGTTGTTCTTGCCCTGCATAGTATGCTCTAATAGACTTTTTTGCCTTCCCCTTCTCCTTCTCAGCTTCTTTTTTTCCCATTGTGTCTTCCTGTTTCTTAGTTTCTCAGGCTATGAGTTTAGGGCCTGATCCTTGACTTTGAATACCTCTGGGTGGCTAGTTTATGGCTAAGTTAGGGAAGTTAATGAGGGATGTAGATGAGTAGGTAGGGGTGAGTGACCACTTCAGATTTCGGCCTCTATACCCCTGGGCTATAAGTAGGCTTTTGTTGGTGAGGAGAGGTGGGGCTTGTTGGGACCCCACCCTCTCTTCTCTTCAGACTCCTGGCTGTCTCAGTTACACCCCTTCTTGGAGACTCTCAAGCCTGGGGCTATTTCCATTAACTTGGGATTTCAATCTGGGTGGGAGACTTTGGGTTTTCTGCTTCATGAAGGAGGGATGGGAGGATCAGAGCAGCTAGAATTTACTTTGCCATTCCAGCCCCTGTATTATACAGGCAGGCAGTTTCTAAACTTCCAGGCTGGGGGCCGAATGCAGCTAGAGAAGCTGCTCTTTCCACTGAGGGCCCAGCTCTCCTACCTGACTCCACTGCTCCTACCTGTCTGAGAGATGACTGTGATTCGTCCTCAGTAAGTCTGCAGGCTGGGGCTTTTGCTCTCTCTGGTGTAGTCTGCTTCTCTGCTCTTAGGTCTGGGCTGTTCAGACACCACGCACTCCGTGCTCGACCAGTCGGGACACACTGGGCAACCTCCTGGGCTGGACTCTGCCACACTTCGTCTTCCAGTGGGCTCCGTCACTCTGGTTTCCACTCAGATTCACCCTTTGAGCCTTAGTGACTGAGGAGCTCAGCGAGGTTACTGCTTCCTTTCTGCCATCTTGGCTCCTCGAGAGGGAATAATTTTAAAATGAAGAGAGACAGAGACAGAGACTGAGAGATGGAGACAGAATGAGAGAGGAGGAGAGAGGAGGAGAGAGGAGGAGTGAAGAGGAGTGAAGAGGAGAGGAGAGGAGAGGAGGGGAGAGGAGGGGAGAGGAGGGGAGGGGAAGGGAGGGGAGGGGAGGAGAGGGGAGGGGAGGAGAGGAGGGGAGAGGAGGGGAGAGGAGGGGAGGGGAAGGGAGGGGAGGGGAGGAGAGGGGAGGGGAGGAGAGGAGGGGAGAGGAGATGGAAAAGGACAGGAGGGGAGAGGAGAGGGGAAGGGAGAGGAGGGGAGAGGAGGGGAGAGGAGAGCCAGAAATTTGTTTTGCTGGATATGCATGTTTGCAATGAGGATATTTGTTTTAGGTTTTGGGTTTGTTTGTTCCCTCTTTTTATTTTAAAAATATTCTCTATGTGGGAGGGTACACAAATTATACATGTTTTTTAAAAATAGATTTATTTTGAAAAATCAAATCTAAATTTAAAATTCCTTGTTCTAAAGAATTGTTGCAGGTTGTGGCTTAGGTGAAAAGAGGAGAAAAATGACACAAGATGCCTTGATGGAAGTTCGTTTTAATCACCCCTTTCTGAGGCAGGTGCAAGCCTGAAACCTCCTTACTCTTTGTTGCCATACTTTATGAAATGAAAGCGCTGATATTTACTGGGGATGAAAGTCTGCTCACTCCTTAGCTCCTGACTGTGCCCTTGGCTCTCTTCAATGGGCCCAGTCTGTGAGCTAGGAATGTTACCAGAGGGACTGAACTTTTCTAAGATGGAACTTCACTGAATTGGAAGGATTTGTTTGCAAAGGGACATCAGGCTTATAGCAATGGGGCTGCCTTCTGAAATGCTTTCGTGCTAGCTGCAATTTGCCAGCCTCTGAAGGGGCATTAAATGCAATGTTCATTTTTTAATGAGTATTAAATTTACTTTTAGCCAAACCCTCCAGCTGACAATGAAATCCTTGTTATGCTCGCTATTGGCTCACTTTTTTGGTAATTGCTCTGCTGCCAGTGATTACTAAATCTCTCTCTCTCTCTCTCTCTCTCTCTCTCTCTCTCTCTCTCTCTCTCTCTCTCTCTCTCCCTCCCTCCCTCCCCGGAAACTTAAAATGTTTGGTTCTTGTACTTATTTTCTAAACTAGAAAATCCCCAAAACAAAAAATCTCCCTATCCAAATCTGCTTTTGGGGTATATCTTAAATTGTGAAACTCAAAAATTAGCATTGTTCTCCTCTGATGGTAACATCCTTGGTTATATATGTTTAATTGTATGATTTTAAGAAAATTAATTTGCCCATGCCTTATATGAGCCTCTCTTTCTTCATCTGTAAAATAGGAATAATCATAGAACTTACCTCGTTGTTGCCAGTATCAAATAAGATGTATGTAAAGTCCTTTGAAAAGTGGATTTTTATTGTTACTATCTATTATTTGTATTTATCTATTTAATTTTTTTTAAAAAGAAAGGCATGGATATGTACCTAAGAAATGATTAAATAATAAAGTCTGTTGAAAAATCTTTTCCCCCTTTCTGTACCCTTGCAAATGTTTTGTTTTGTTTTTTAATGTTTGGTTCCCCTAATTTTCTCTTATCTAAAAAAATCTTTTTCAACCATTCATCTGTACTTGGAAATATCCCCCTTTCCTGTCCTTGGCATATCTACTATGCCTTGTTATACAAATTATGAGATTAAGATGACAAATCTGCACATTTCCCAACTGAGGTCTGAGACCATAACGAGGAGTAGGTCTCTGATTCTCCAGCATACTTTCCCTATATAGGTACAGCCTCCATTGCCCACAAACCCATTTTTACCTGAAAAGCCTAATAAAATATATTTTAATAAATTATATAGAAATAGACATATAAACATATTTCTACATACACATGTAAACATACAATGGAAATATATTTGTGTATATATATAATTTTCATACAACATATATGTAGCTGTTGTTTGTCCTTCATTCTCAGAGGACTATAAAAACAGGAGGGTGATGACATGACTTGCAAGTGAATTGGACTTAAGTGAGAGAGGGCTGTGCAAAGTCACCAGCTTCACTCTCTCCTCCAGAGCCATCTGGGTCCAGTAGCAAGATATAGATCAAGATGACTGGAGATGGACCCCAGGTACTCATTAATATTGTTGAATGACAAGTGAAAGACTGAAAGAACATTTGAGCTATTTCTGGCTTTTTTTTTAAAGTGAGGCTAAATTCAGGGTTCAAGATACCTGTTTTTCAAATTACATAATAATAGGACCATAGAATAAATGAAAGAATGATGGACTGATTGACTCCTTCCAAAGTCATTCAAAAAGTTTGATTGAGGGGGTGAGTAGACTTTGGTTTCATTTCCTGCTAAGCATATGTATCTATACAGCATCGTGTAACATATATACATAAGCATCCTTTCTCCTCAAAGAAGATCAATGACATCACAATGTAGAAATACAGGCACAGTGTGTTTGCACCTAATCATTCCAATATGAACTTGAAAGGATATCTATATACAAACACATAAACACATATAACTTTTAGGACTACAATCCCCCTTCCTTTGTGAAGGCTTAAACCCCCTGGATACCGGAAGAGGAAATATCACCAGCCCAGTTGGTTCCTTATTGGTAACTTGTTCCAAAGTTCTCCCTTCCTGCTGTGGTCTCATACAGTGCCAGTTCATCACAACTTATAATGTATTCTGACCTGAGAGAAAGTCACTTGATTTGTGCCAGCTTATATGAACTCTAATGTGCCACACTAAGTTTAATCAAAAGTGGATTGCTTTGTAGAAAAGAACTGAAGAAAAGATCATTATACCACACTCATTCTCTATACTGGGCAAACAAATCTCTTTTCTCAGAGGGCAATGGAAGGAACCTTAGTGGGTCTCTCTCATGTGAAATAATTAAAGAAAAAAACCATAAGTGTATTAGCAGGCAAAGTTTTCAAGCTCTCACTTAACTAAGCAATGGATATTACCCTTGCTACAAATGATGGTGTCCAACAGAGATTCAGTAAGATATTATCATAAATGGTAAAAAAAATCATAACATGGTATTCAATTATAAGATAATAGGTTCTTCATTGTCTTCAGGAAGATGCGCAATGTTGATGGTGATGGTGACATCAAGTATGGTAAGATGATGGCAAGGACCATTCTGTCAATCTTTTGAAGTTCTTTTCATCGCCCCTAGATAAACATATGGATCAACAGGGGCAACATAGCGACTCAACCAATAAATAAAAATTCCCTTTTAAAGAGTTTTTATGATTTAAACAAAATTGACTCATGCAATTCGATTTTTTCCTAAGAATTTAATTCATTGAAATTAAGTATTTACTTGAATTCAAGTATTGACTTGAATGGTTCTGTGATTTCATTGATGTGGGGCTGCTTTTTGAACAGGGCAACTCACAACCCATCCATATCCTCAAATTCCATATGATACTTGTCAAAGCCTTCATATAAGTCCTCCAGAGGAAGTTCACCTTGTAGCATTAGTAGTCATCTTATTCAACTCATGCATAATAATCCTGACTGTAAAAAGACAAACAAACAAACAAACCAAAAAAACCAAAACTTTTTAATCTACCCTGTGCTTGAAGACACCAGGTGAGAGAAAACCAACCACCTCTTCTGGCACCTATATCCCTCTGGAAATGTCTAGTTATTAAAAAATGTTGCCTAGGTGTTAAAGAAATTTTGACATTTTTCCTGCCCCATTTTCCTGATATCAAGATTAAAATTGTCTCTTTGAAACTTGCACTTAATTACTCCTGGAGTAACAATTGGAAAAAGTAGGCTGCAATGGTACTGCTGATGAAAAATTCCTCAGGGGATGAAGCAGAGACCTGCTTCCATGGTCTCTCAAAAACAGACCTGGTTCCAGACAAAATAAGGTGAACGCTAACCTATCAGGAGCCTAACGTTCTGGAGGCAGAGTCCAAAGTACAAGTAGAATATAAGGATGATGGCCAGAACATGCGTAGGACGTGCTCTCCAAATCAAGTGTTTTATAGTCAAGAAGAAATAAGCACAGTGAAATATCCTATTCCTTTTAGTCAGTTATGTAACTGCAAAAAAGTAGCCTATTTATTATCATTTGAAAATGCCTGCGTAGTTTGTCCTCATACCATCATCAGATACTCTTAATATATATGTAGAATATTCTCATAAAGATTCTATAAGATATGAAAGTAGATATGTTATAGGCATTCTCTTCAGTGAATTTTAAGTAAGTAACAATACAAATCTATGCAGTTTAGAACTGGAAACAAATTGGTAACTTATCAATTCTGGAAGGTCTGAACAAACTTGTATATTATTATAACACAATAGCATTGTAGAAGAAGAAATTGCAAATATGAAGAATTAAGAGAAGCATGGAAAAGAGTTGTATGAACTGATACAGAGTAAAATAAGCAAAATCAGAATAATATATACTATGATTGCAATAATGTATATGAAAAGAACTTCTTTTTAAAGAAGATAAACTTGGAGCAAATGTAATAACCAGTATTGATTTCAGAGAGTGGGTAATGGAATCCACCTTGACAGAGAGACAAAATGTCACATTCTTTGTCAATAATTCTCCATCTTTTCTTAATATGTTTTTCTTTGTTATAAGGAAAGGCTCACTTTGGGAAATGGGGAGTTATATATAGAAATAATTATGATATAAAAATAAAATAAAATAAAACAGTTTAAAGTATAATAAAACAAAACATTAATATGAGGTCCATTATTTTCTTGATTTGTATGTACTTCTATTTTTTCAGACCTCTTGAGAACTGATGCCTTTAAGACAATCAAAATTGTATCACCTCTGTAAGAATGTCTTCTGTATACATTTGGTTTAGTTCAGCTACAATTACCACCTTTACCTTCTTTTAAATTCCATTTTTGTTTCCTATTATGTTATTTTAGGGACTACAAAATTAATATTTATATGTGCTGGTAACAGCACAGTCAGTGATTGAGAATATAGTTTATTATATACATTTTGATATATCCCATATCCCTTTTTAACTCTTTGCTTGCAAATTGCTTTATAAATATTATCTCACCTGATTCTCACAACTGTGAGAAATAGGTATTATGCCCATTTTACAGATGACAAAACTGAGTCAGACAGCAATTATATGACTTGTTCAGGAACTCACAAAGCTTGTAAGTGTCTGAGGCCAATTCTAAACTTAGATTTTCCTGACAACAGTGTTTTACCCAATGCACCTCTTAGCTGCCAATGTAATTCATTTTCTTTTGTCATTCCCCAATTGGTAGGCCTCTATTTTGCTTTCAGGTCTTAAACCTCAAAAACTCTTGCTATAACTATTTGGGAATATATGGTGCCTTTCTTTTATCTATGACCTTCATTGGTATAGACGTCCAGCGATGAAATCTCTGGGGCAAATGGTATAGGTAGCCACTTACAAGAAATAGCTTTTCAAAATGGTTGTACCAATTCACAGTTTGACCAAGAAATGTATTAACATACCTATCTTTCATTTTTTTGTCAATCTTTTTATTTTTTTGTCATCTTTGCTATTTGTTGGGGGTGAGGTGGAATCTCAAGGTTGTTGTTCCACACTCTTTCAATTCAGCAGGTATCTACTATATTGCAGGTGCTCTTTACAAAAAAATGAAAAAAAAAAAACTCTCAAAAAACCCCAATAAAAACAAAACCTTCAAATGGCTTTTGACTTAGAACAACTGCTTTAATTTAGTAAAAAAAAAAATTCTTTATTACAATGAACTTAATAAAAATTAACCAAGATGAACATTTCAACATACAAGAAAAAGCAGGGGGCGTCTAGGTGGCACAGTGAGTAAGAGCGCCGGCCTCGGAGTTGGGATGACCCAGGATCTGATCCAGCCTCAGAAAATGAGCACCCACACATAAAATAATGACTAGCCGTGTAACCTTGAGCAAGTTATTTAACCGCAATTGCTTTAAAAAAAAAAGAAAGAAAAGAAAAAAAAAGAAAAAGCAAAAAAGAGGATCACATATGAAACTGAGCTACTATTACATAGGTTTTATAAATGTATATTAATTTAACATGATAATAACAGAAGTCTCCTTGTCCATCTCCCCTTTTGGCTTTCCTTCTGTCCTATTATATGTTAGAAAATATTTTATTGCTATTCCTTTTTTTTTGTTTGTTTTATTTTTTTCTTCCATGACTATAAGTACCCACAAGCTCTCTACCACTGAGGGAATGTGGTACAGTAAAAAGACTGAATCTGGAGTCACAGGACATGCAAATTCAGGATCTGTCAATGACTACCTGAGTGTCATTCAATCACTTAATGTATTTGGGTCTCCATCTTCTCATCTTTAAAATGATAGGTTGACACCATTCTGGGAAAATAAAATCAGAAATGACAAAGTTCAGAATGAACCAAGGCTGTCAAGAAAAGCAGAGAACACCAAAAAAGTGCTTTTTTATAGTTGTTTTTAGCTATATTGGGAGCAAAAGGAGGATCAGATAAAGAATAGGGTCTCTAATTATGACATCATACAATGGAAAGAAGTCAGAGCTGTTCAATCATCAGTTTTGTTTCTGTTTTCTCTTCAAGAGGAGAATGACTTTTATGTTAGGAACATCAGAGAAGATTAATTAACAGAAAGTCAATACTCAAGGGGAAAGAAGATAATAAGAAGGCATCAAACAGCCCTTGATGAAATCAAATCACCTGGACCAGGTAACTTCCCTCCTTAGGTTGGGAAAAAAAAGCAAACACACACACACACACACACACACACACACACACACACACACACACACACACGCACAGACACAACTTGGTAGTTATAATTGCTGAGCCACTTTTCAGTAATATATGAATGATTATGGAAAATGTGAGAGACCATAGAAGATTATAGAAGAGCAATAGCTGCAATTTACATTAAAGAGGGGAAGAGGGGCAGATTCAAGATGGTGAGTAGAAACAGGACTTCTTCGTGGCTCCCGCTCCCACCTCCTCCAATTTATGTAAAAATGACTCTAAACAAACTTTGGAGCTACAGAGCCCACAAAATGATGCAGAGAAGCTAGCTTGCCACTGAAGACAGTCCAGCAGGCTGGCAGGAAGGGGCCAGCACAGTACTCTGGAAGCTGAGACCCACCAGACATGAGCCAGAGATTTTAGCCTCAGGGTGGCCATAACCAGCCACAGGCTGGAAGGACTTCAAATCACCAGGAGCTGTGCTGGTTTCCAGATTTATGAACTCATAGATGCTAAGGACAAAATGAGAGGTCAGTGCAGTGTGAACTCTGGGAACCAGGAGTTCAGGAGTGTGGTCCAGCCTTTAGCCCCTGGAGGAAGAAACAGCTGAGGCACCATGGCCATGCAGCTGCCTCCACAAGGCAGCTTCAGGTCTCCAGGCCTGCAGATTATAGGGGGACCAACCAACCAGTCTGAGGGGTAATCACTTTTGCTTTAACCTGCTTGGATCTGGACTGCAGTCTAGGGTGGAGGTACTGGGGTGCATGACCAGTTTGCCAGAGCATGTCGAAGCTTCAGAGAAGGCACCCAACTAATAGCTCCAGCAGCTGTGAAAACCCCAACAATTTGGGACAAAGCTCCCCTTTCTGGTAGCAGAGTTCTGCTGTGGAAAAAAGCTCAAAATGGAAGTAATTGAGTAGAAACATGTGCAAAGAAAGGAAGCAAAGAAGCAGAGCAATCTGGCAGGAAGGGGCAATTCCCCCTCCCCTGTTTTGGGGATGAAAAGGATCAAAGCAAGGAACAGGAGGAAGACAGCAAAGTCAGACCTCCTGCATAAGAAACTTCCAAGAAAAATAGGAACTGGTTACAGGCCATAGAGAAGCCTAAAAAGGATTTTGAAAACCGAATAAGAGAAGTGGAGGAAAAATTGGGAAGAGAAATGAGAATGATGCAAGAAAAATCATGGAAAGAGAGTCAACAACCTGACTGAAGAAAATAACACCTTAAAAATTAGACTAACTCAAATGGCAAAAGAGATTCAAAAAGCCAACGAGGAGAAGACTATCTTAAAAAGCCAAGTTTGCCAGATGGAAAAAGAATCTCAAAAGCTCACTGAAGAGAATCATTCCTTCAGAATTAGATTGGAGCAAATGGAAGCTAGTGACCTTATGAGAAATCAAGATACTATTAAATAGATCCAAACAAATGAAAAAATAGAAGGCAATGTGAATTATCTCAGTGGAAAAACCACAGACCTGGAAAATAGCTCCAGGAGAGATAATTTTAAAATTATTGGACTACCTGAAAGCCATGATCAAAAAAAGAACCTAGAACTCATTCTTCAAGAAATTCTCAAGGAAAATTGCCCCGATGTTTTAGACCCAGAGGGCAAAATAGGGGTTGAAAGAATCCACCAATCACCTCCTAAAAATGATCCCCAAAAGAAAACTCCTAGGAATATTATAGCCAGGTTCTGGAATTCCCACATCAAGGAGAAAATATTACTAGCAGCCAGGAAGAAACAATTTAAATATTGTGGAAACACAATCAGTATAACACAGGATCTGACAGCTTCTACACCGAGGGATTGAAGGGCTTGTAATATGGTATTCCGGTGGTCAAAGGAGCTGGGATTAAAGCCAAGAATCACCTACCCATAAAAACTGAGTATCATGTTTCAGGGGAAAAATAATCATTCAATGGAATAGAGGACTTACAAGCATTCTTGATGAAAAAATCAGAGTTGAAGGGAAAATTTGACACTAAGATTTAAGAAGCAAGAGAAGCATGAGAAGGTAAACAGGGAAAAGAAATCATAAGGAATTTTTCAAAGTTGAACTATTTACATTCCTACATGGAAAAATTATAATTGCAACTTATGAAACTTTTCTCAGTATGAGAATAGTTGAAGGAAATAGAAATGTATATACATATATATATATATATATATATACATATATATGAGGGTATATGGGCATATGAATACTTATATGAGTGTGTGTATATAATTGCACAGCTGTACACAGAGGGCACAGGACCAATCGAATAGGAAGGGATGATACTTAAAAGGTGAAATTAAGAGGTGAGAGAGGAATATAATGAGAGGAGATGGGGAGAGACAGAATGGGGTAAATTATCTCATATAGAAGAGACAAGAGAAAACTGTTACAATGGAGGGGAAGAGCAGGAAGGCAAAAGGGAATGGTCAACCTTATTCTCATTGAATTTGGCTTAGGGAGGGAATGACATATACACTAAATAGGGTATCACCCTACAGGAGAGTAGGGGGAGCGGAAATGAGAGGGGGGATGATGGAAGAGAGAGCAGGCTGCAGGGGAAGGAAGTTGGAAGCAGCCACTTTTGAAAAGGGACAGAATCAAAGTAGAGAATAGAACAAGTGAGCGGTGGGATAGGTTGTAGGGAAATATAGTCAGTCTTTCACAATATATTTACTATGGAAATGCTTTGAATAGCTATACATGTACAGCCTATATTGAATTGCTTATCTTCCCAGTAAGGGTGGGTGACGAGGGAGGAAGGGAAAGAATCTGGAATTCAAAGTTTTAAAATCAAATGTTTAAAACTATATACATATATGTATATATGCATATAATAATTATTATTATTATTTTACATGTAACTGGAAAATAAAATATACAGGCACTGGGGCATAGAGATCTACCATGTCTGGAAAGTTGAAGGGGGAATGGGGGAAGATATGGGGAAGAGCAGATTGGGGGAGGGGATATTCAGTGGGATCACTGGTTTGGGCTGGTGGGTAGGGGAAAAATGGGGAGAAAAATTTTAACTCAAAATCTTGTGGAAATGGATGATGTAAACTAAAAAAGTAAAAAAGAGAGAGAGAAAATTTTAAAAACTTAAAAAAGAAGGGGAGATAATAGAGCTTACAAACTCTAGGCCAGGAGCTTGACATCGATTCCTCAGAGAAAGGTTATTAAAGAGATTTTTGGCAAACATTGTAAGGGAAACACTGATTATAAAGAGCCAACTTAGTTTCAAGAACAAGTCATGCCAGACTTGTTTCCTTTTGTTTGTTTTTTACAAGATTACTAAACTATCACATGATGAGAATGCTTTGAATATAATTCACCTATATATTAGTGAAGATTTTGATCAAGTATTTCATACTGTTCTTGTGGGAAAGGAGAGATCTAGATAGTATAATCAGATGGGTTCAGAATTTATTGGATGGCCATAATCCGAGATTAATAGTTAATAGTTTAGTGTCAACATAATAAAATATCTGTAGTGGAACGTCCCAATTCTCTCTGCTTCACCCTGTGCTATTGAACATTTTTATCAATGAGTTTGAAAAATGCATAGATGTCATACTCATCAAATTTACAAATGGCACAAAGTTGGAAGCGATGGATAACATACTGGTTGATAATTAGGATCCAAAAGAATCTTAACAGTTGTTGTTCAGTCATTTTTCTGTTGTGTCCAACTTAGTGCAACTCATTTGGGATTTTCTTGACAAAGATACTGAAATGGTTTGCCATTTCCTTCTCCAGATAATTTTACAGATGAGGAAACTGAGGCAAATTAGGTTAGGTAACTTGTTCAGAATCACAGAGCTAGTACATGTCTGAGGCCAGATTTGAACTTCCAAAGATGAGTGTTCCTGACTCCAGGCCCAGCATTCTGGACACTATGATGCCACCTAACTGCCCCAGTCAGAACATTGTACTAAATATAAGATGTAGTTCAATAGGGATAAATTTAAAGTTTTAAATTGCAGCAGAGACTAAATGACCACATGTTAATACCACTATTAGGAGGATTCCTTTCATGTGTGGAAGGGACTAGACAGTCTCTTTTAATTGTAATTCTTCTTACTCTCTGTATCTATAATTCTATGACTCGACTAGATGGTCTCCAATGTCCCTTCCAGCATTAAGTGTAGGGTACAATGAACTGCCTCCCACACAAATACAATCACTATTGCAAAAAATAAGCATAATCTATTAAACAAATATACATATTGCATGCATCTGAAAACATATGTCTCATTTTGAACCTCTAACCTATCACTACTCAGGCAAGAGATGGAAAGTATGATTTGCCATTAGTTTTCTGAGATCACGATTGGTCATTGTATTGAGAATTCTTTGGTCTTTCAAAATTATTTTCCTTCATATTATTCTAATAATTTTATTAACAGTTCTGGTTCTGCTCATTTTACCTTTTATCAATTCAAACAAGCTTCTCTAGGTTTCTCTGAACTCATCTCTTTCATCATTTCTTACTGTACAATAATACTCCATAACATCCATACAAAACAATTTGTTCAAACATTCCTAATTGATGGGTATCCACTTTGTTTCTAGCTCTTTGCTCCAACAAAAAAAGTACTGCTATGGATAAAACATCTCAATGTTCACAAAGCAATTTGTGAATATTTCTCCATAATTTTATTTTCTTTTAATAGCAATCCCATTGCTAAATCCTCCAGTACCACCTTGTTATTTTATAAGATAAAAGAATGTTTTCCCCCCACTGGCCTCAGTAGCAATTATCTCATACTAAACAACAGAACTATCATATATTTCACTAATTTTCCTGCCTGGCCCTTTACCCAAATTCCCAGCATTCATGCCTCCATATTTAGCCTGGAAAATCAGCATAGGTACAAAGCTGGGTTCCTAGAGTGTATTACACTGTATCAAAACAGAAAGAGCTGTGTTTTCATCTAAATGTGAAATCATGTTGGAAAGATGCTTTCAGTCTGAGCTAGGCTGGTTTGCTTCCTTCGTAGGAATGGGATTCATCTTCCTAACTCATTGCCCTGAGCTTCAGAAGTGAATAATCAGAGGTGCCCATTGCTGGGATTTTGTTCCAGGTCACAGCTTAGTAATGAGAAAACAGCAGCAGCTGAGGATTTGATTTACACACTGCAATGACTATGTGATAGCCTCTTTTGTCAGAGGGAAAAGCCTGCCTCTGGGGACCACATCCTATCCAGCAGCAAACATTTGAGTTGCACAACTCCCTGTTGCTCCCAGGTGTCAATTACACGAAAGCCTCTTACTGTATAATGTAGGCCTATTATAATCAATAGTAATAGGAAAGTGACTGCATTTTCCCCTAGTAGTGACACAGGAGGGGAACTAATCAATGTGGTGCCACTAATAAATGGTCTTGTCTTCCCTTTCAGTAAAATTGGAGTGGGGTCCAATGCTTCCTTGCTGTAGGTGTTCTGACTCCCTTGTACTTTGGGCTGATTTTGGTTTACTTAGCCTTTACCCTCTTCCCTGCTTTTCCCTATTACAAAGGATTTGGGTTTCATGGGTAAGTGAGTACTGTATCAGCTTCCTTCCCATTAATTTTTTTTTAAATTTACTTTGCAGGTATATGTATGGTCTCTGTGTGTTGTTTTTTCCCCAAGTCAAACATAAGCTACTTGAAAGCAGGGGATGTCTCATATTTGTTTTTGTATCCTCAGTGCCTAGCAAAGGGTAGGTGCTTTTTAATAAATGTCTGTTGAATGAAATGCTATTGAATTGGAGTATTCATTTGCTTTGAGATTCTCTCTCCATCCCTTGTTTTAGAGATAAAAATGCCAAAAAGAGGTGGGAAGAAATATTTTCCTCTATGTGGGGAGGGGAAGTTAAGTAAAAAGAAAATATCCTCTCCCATACACTCTTTGTTTTTCCTTCAAAACCTTTTTTGGGGGGGGAGGTCAGACAGGTAGGTAGGAACTAGTGATGTCTCTTACAAAGTTACTTTATTTGATGATGTATTGGAGATGTAAATGACAGATTTAGAGAAGGTCAGAAAGGGATTCTAAGCAGGGCTGAACAATACAGACAGAGCTCTATGGAAGCTCTGGTAGAACAACAATTTTCAGAGCAGAGATGACAAACCCCTTGCAAGATGGTCAGATCAATCTCTAACTATAATCAATTGCTTTGCCAAAGTTGAAAACCAAAGATGGTTAGTGTTTGGAAACTGGCTTTCAAACAGAAGCATCTTTTCTTAAGGCTAACAAAATGGGTGATCAGAGAACTGCTTCTTGGGCTGCTGGGATGAGATGAGAAACCCACACTGAAAATTTTGTGTTGAAAGTCAGGGGAGAAGCTTTCTGACCCAAGACTTTGTAATGGGCTTTTTGGTAACAGCTGTGTGATAAGAGCCAGCCATCATCTTTGAAAGAACAGGCAACAATAATTTAAAATATTGTTATCTGCAGCTATGCAACTGTTATGGTAATGGGAATTTAAGATCTTCCCTGCCCCTAAGCCCTTGGATAGGCTTAAGTGACTCTGAGAACCTTCCTTGATTTGAAAATATACAATCTGCCCCCAAATAGGCTGAATGTGGTCACCTGGAGCCTCTGGTGGGAGGCTTGTTTTTCAGGAATGCCCACACCTTGGTGCTTTGTGATTGGGCAGTGGGTCAAGAGGGTTGTGACATTCTCTGAGCCAGGAGAAGGCTATATATACCCTGATGTGAGATTTTGTTTTGGGGCTCACTTTGAAAAGAGTTATGTGATTTGACCAGATGAGACTCTGGGCAGCTGTTGAGCCCCCTGGCTTTGAAAATCCAGATGTTGGTGCCTCCCTCTCAGGTAACTGACTAGGTATGGATGTAATGGTCAGACAGTTGGAAACCTGTCTACTGATGTTTCTCTGTATTTGTTGTCTGCTTGTAACTTGTTTGTATTCTCTGTCCTTTTCCCCCTGAACTAGGAATATGTTAGATTAAAGCACAATTGTTAACCCATTTTGAGTTGCTTTCCTTTAGAAAAGAAGATCTAAGAACCTGTGTTGGCAGCCACCCTGGGTATGCTAGGATGTTTGCTGCTACAGCAACACAGTGGATAGAATGCCAGGCTTGGAGTCAGGAAGATGAGTCTGGGTTCAAATCTGGCCTCAGACACTTATTAGCTGTGTGACCCTGGGCAAGTCACTTAATTCTATTTTCCTCAATGTCTTCCTTTGTAAAATGAGCTAGAGAAGGAAATGGTGAACCATTCCAGTATCCTTGCCAAGAAAACCCCAAATGGGGTCATGTAGAGTTGGACAGAATTGAAATGAGTGAATGATATTTACATAAGCAAGTCCTCCCAAGTTCCTTACTTATATATGTATTTATAAAATTATTTTATGCACAGATATTAGTGAGTGAAGTCAACAATGTAAATTAGCATTTGAAAAATAGCAATAAGGATCTTCAAAGATAGTGTTGAAGGAGGAAAATGGACTGTAATGAGGGTTCCTTTAAGCACTGCCTCCTTGGGCTCAGTGATAACTGGAAAAGTAATGGGAGAAAATCAGCAAGAACTGGAGATAATAGCCATCAGCTGCTTTCAGTCAGCATGGGGGGAGGAGTGAGATTTCCAGTTTTAGGAAGGTGTTTTGTTTTTTTTCTTCCCCTTTCCAAACTTCAATCTCTACTTGCTTATAAAACAATTTAGTGACCATTTTGTTTGTTTAGAAGTGATTTCACAGGAATACAGAACCTATTCTGTTGATATAGATTAGCACTTTTGCAACTAAAAGTCTTAGTGAATTGCTTTAGAATGATGAGAGTTTTAGTGACTTGCCCAGCACCACACATCCAGTGTGAGTGTGAGAAAGGACACAAGGTAAGGACCTCCTGACTCTGTTCCTGGCTTTCTGTCCCCTTTGCCACAGCGCCTCTCATTTTTGATAGTATAAAACTTTTAACAATCAGTGTTTCTATGTTAATTGAGAATTCTCACAGAATTACACAAAATTAAATAAAATATTACTTTTTCTGTAGCCCCTATACATAACTGAAAATCACATATAGAAAGAGGTGCTATTTCAAGAACAGAGTTTGAGGCAGTGATGAATAATCGAAGGATATAAGGGCTTAGAGTCAGGAACCCTTCACTTTCTATGTATGTGACCTTCCTGAGCCTCAGTTTCCTCATTTGAAAAGTGAGGATGATTGCAATTGCACTCCCTTCTTCACAAGGTTGTTTTAAAGACAGCACTTCATCTGTGTGTGTTATTTACATGGATGCCTAAATGCCACTATTCCTAGCTAAAAGAAAGTGTTTGATATATAACTTGGAACACAGCAATTATGAAACCCAATCACTTCCAATTATATTTCAGTTCTAGAGCATCAAATAGCCTTTTAGAACCAGAGGTAACATCATTCTTTTCCAAATTTTTCACCCAAACTGGACATAAGTTTGAACAATTACCCTTGCACAGCTGGGGGGAACCAGGTAGCTGCCAACTCCCCAACTTTTCTGTGTGGTACTTTAAATCTGTAGTGGAAAATATTTGGAGTGTGTGTAGGTAAGCTGTTGCTAGGAAACTGGGACAGTGCCCCCAGAAAACTGTCCTAAACCCTTCCCCACTTTGAATTCTACAGGTCTGTTTAGGTCTCTGTGAAAAGAGTAACTAAGTGCAGACACATCCTGCTAACAAATCCTTATTCTGTTGAATTTGCTGTGAGTCTGCTCTGACTTGGAGGTTTGAGAAGTAGGTTTAATAAATGTTGTGGAGAACAAGGATGAGAACATCCTTAATCCTTCTGGATGAAAAATCATTTAGGAGCTACAAAGGTGACAAATTGTCCTAAAAGAAATCGATGTCTGATGTGAACCTTGGTATCTAATGAGGATCCCTGCTGCAGCTGTGCAGCCAGGAGTTTAGCTACAACCCTCCCCTGCCCCCCTACACACACACACTCTCCCACTGCGTGGTCAGCGTCCTGGGAGGTCCTATTGGCCTTTCCTCTCCCTCTCCCAGGACCTTTATAATAAGAGGGTAAATGGTGCTTTGGCTTAGGCTTTTGTGGGCTAACCTGGGAACCTAACCACATTTTAAAACATCTTTTTCTATGTTAAAAGATTAAAAACATCTTTTCTATGAGAAAAATGTGTTTCAAGTTCCAAACAACTGACTTAAAAATGAACTTTTAGAAAAAAAAAAGTTCCTAAATTGAGGACCTCCCATGGTACATTTTTAAGATAATAACACAAAAGAAGAAATATTAGGTGTGAAAATTTTAAGGACACATACACAATCAATTGGGAAATAGGATCATGATCCGAAGAAATAGTTTTGAACAAACTGGGTATTTTTAAAAGCTGCCTAGCTCATTATTTGTGACAAGAATGAAAACTTTTTCTCCCAAAGTAGCCTGTGTTCCCACACAGAGGCTTCTGGTTTGGGATGCCAGATAGAAATCTAGGGCACTAAGTGGCCATTGTGCAGTCTGACACCATCCTGCCTTTGAGTTGTTTCTAAACATTTTCAGATGAGCTACATAGTTTTCAAAGTATTTGTAGGCAAGTGGCATGGATATAGTAGAGACCGGAGAGAATGATTTGAGACAATGAAATCTTTATAGGTAGGATCTACATCCACATACAAACAAAAGCAACAGTAGGGAAAGCCCTTCGTTGATATAGAAAAGACAATTGTTATTTTGCTATAAGGTTAATCTATGAGATCTAAGTGACCCACCTATATTAGCAAATGAAGAGTGCCATCATTAGAGTAAACTAATAAACAGAGTAATAAACATTTTTATAAAGCAGGGGTTCTTTAACCTTGTGTGTGTGTGTGTGTGTGTGTGTGTGTGTGTGTGTGTGTGTGTCTTGGGAAGTCTGGTAAAGCCTACTGAACCCTTCTCAGAATAAAGTTTTTAAATGCATAAGATTACAAAGGAAATCAACCATATTGAAATATAGTTACCAAAATGTCTATTTTTAAGCCCATAGCTCTGGTTAGGAAACCCTGGTATAGAAATTTTTATAATTTCAATATCAAAAGGACCTTGAATTTCATCTCATCTAACCTGAGTTTTAAAGATATGGATGCTGAAGTCCAGGGAAGTGACCTGACAATGACACTGTCTTCAGTGATGGAACTAAAAGTCAATATCCTGACTTTCTCTTCAATATTCTTTTCACTCTGGCATATTCTCATATGCTACTTAAGCATATGAGAAGATTTTATTTGCTAAAGAGAATGTAGGGATTCTGGTAACATTTCCTCTGGCCCACCTAGAGACAAGATTCTACAATGTTTCTTGGGAAACTAAAACATAGTATGAGGACATTTAAGTTCAATTATGAAATTTGATTCAAATAGATGTTGTCTTCCAGAATTAATTGACAAAGTTATACCTATGCAGCAGTCTACTTTCTTTAGCTGAACTAACAAGAGTACATAAAGGCACATTTTATATAGTGACTAAATCATTATTTGATTCTAACATAGACAGAAACTTAGTTTGAAAAATACATTTAAAAGCTCATATTTAATCATAACAGATAGTGTTTGTCTAGCACCTACTGTATTCCCAGCGTCATAATAAGTGCTTTATAAATATTAACTCATTTGATCTTCACAACAACCCTGTGAGGGAGGTACTATTAATTCCCATTTTATTATAGTTGAAGCAGACAAGGTTTAAGGGAGTTACACATCTAGTAGTAAGGCTAGATTTGAACTCAGGTCTTCCTGACTCTATGGTATTACCTACCTACCTACAGCGCTATAATGACCAAGAACTCAGAAAGAAGCTCCCAAAACATTAGGGGATTGTGTGTGTGTGTGTGTGTGTGTGTGTGTGTGTGTGTGTGTGTGTGTGTGTGTGTTTTTATTCTCCTACCAATAAAATCACAGGTCCGGTTTTTATCCCTATCTCTATGAATTTCATTCCATTTATATGAACCACTCATGTCTTCTTTTCATTCACAAGAGTCTTACCTCAGTCTAACTTCCTTTCGATTATTACCATTTTCCAGTGCAATGGGAATGATTGGCCTCTGGCTGGTCTGGGCTGCTGCCCTGCCAGGGAATGTTTACTGAGCCCAGACCACATGTTAAGTGCTACGACCATACAGTACTATTTATTGTACAGAATAGAGACCATGTCTGTGCAATGCCCAAATATCCAGATAAAGACTGTCTGTGCTCAAGGTAAGGACATTAAAAGGAGACCACATTCAAAAGTGATGTCATGGAAAAGAGCATTTGAATCAGATACCCTGGGTCTAAGCTCTACAACTTACAAACTGCGTGACTTTAGATGACTCACTTGAAACTTCATTTGGCTTCAGGTTCATCCTCTGTGACTAGAGGATAGCACCTTATCAATTTCATTAAATTGTTGGGATGTAAAACAGCAAACATATGTATTATTATCACCAGCAAATGAGATCACATATATAAAGTTTTATTTTTTTTAATTATGAAGGATACATAAATGTAAAGTCTTACAATGTATCACATATGATATCAACTGAGTTGAAAGAGACCTTAGAGAGACCAAAAATTGAGATTTGAAAGACACCTTAGAGAGACCAAACTTCACCCTTTGGAGAAGAGAAAACTGAAGCCCAGCAAGGCTGTGACTTGCCCAAAGTTGATTAAGTAGCAGAATGAGGATTTGAACTCAAGTCTTCTGACTGCACAACCAGTACTTTGTTCCCTCTATCCCTCTACCTCCTTCTCCAGAGCATAAAACCTCAGAGGTAATAGAGTCCAGTCCATATCTGTTTGGGAATGTCTGGACAACATCCAATCAACACATAACTGTCTTTTTTTCTTCTTCCCCCCCCACCTTAGTGATGGCCAACATTAAAGAAAAATAGGTAAAATTATTCTATACATATGTAAATAATTATTCTATATATATATGTACATATGTAAATGTAAATTTATTCTATACTTATTTCTATTTATAAGTTCTTTCTCTAGATGCAGATAGTGTCTTTCTTCATATGTCCTTTATATTTAATTTAGATATTTATGATAGTCAAAATGACTTACTCAAACTTGTTCTTAAAACAATATTGCTGTTACTATATACAATGTTCTCTTGGTTTTAATTGTTGGAAATGGGTCTTTGTTTCACCTTATCTGGCCCTTTCAAACAAGTCTTTGAACTTCTATACTTCTGTGAATCTGTTATCTCGATTTTTAACTCTTTATACAGATCACAGTCCATCCATATCTTCTCATCCTGTACAAATACATCTTCTACACAACATCTGTTAGGCTGCCTACCAAACTGGATGTCCACAGAGTCATTGTTCTGACCTTGTTGTTGTATGCCTGTAAAACCTGGACAGTCTACCATCACCACATCAGAAAACTGAACCGCTCCCAGGAAGATTCTGAAGATTATCTGGAAAGATAAGGTACCAGACACTGAAGTTCTTTCTCTGAACTGCCAAGTATTCAAATTCAGCTGCAGAAAGCACCACTTTGATGGGCTGGCCATCTAAGTTGAATGCCAGACATACATTTCTCTAAAAGATTATTTTACAGAAAACTCACACAGGGCAAGTGTACAAATAGAGGTCAGAAGAAGCAATAAAAGGACACTCTCAAGGTCTCTCTGAAGAACTTTAGTATCAATTGTGAGACATAAAGAAGGTGCTGTACTCTATTAACAAAGCAGAATTGCAGAAGCTCAAAAGAAATATAAGATGTGCAAATCTAGAGACAGTCCCAAATGTTCAAACACAATATTTGTGGCCAACCTATGATAGAGCTTTCCAAGCTGTTATTGGACTAAGCAGCTGTGATCAAATACACTATGTCTTGACCCCAACATTGTGATGTCTTTAGTACTTCAAGTATGAAGTACTAACAACAATGCCGACAACAACACCAGGCCACTGCATAGCTTGCACTACTAGGTCTTTTGGTAATTTACAGATATGAGTACAATATGTGGGTTCTCCCACTGCTAAGCTCTCTGCTCTTACCATCTCACTGGTCCACCTCCTCTCTTAATCATACAATTCCTTTCTGTCACTTAATCCCTTTATGTCACTTTTAGCTTTCTTATACCCATCACATTTTTTTCTATTTTTCTTTGGGGTACCTATGATTTTGAGTCTCCTGAGATTTCAGTTTATAAGATGTACAATCATAAACCACAAGAGAAGAAAGAGTTGTGTTAAAAAGATATGGTTTTGTACCCCTAGAATAGCTTAGGGGCATGGAAATCATTACACAATTGTCAAAATGTGATCTTGCCAGTGCTTTTTCATCTATTGGACTGAACTCTTTGTAATGGTAATGGTAATTTGAAGATCTTCCTTGCCCCTTAATAAACCTAAGGTAATTTGAAGACCTTCCCTGCTTTGAAGACATACCCTGCCTCCTAATAGATTGAATGTAATCACATGGAGCCAATGGTGGGAGGAGTTTGCTGAAGAGTAGAACAGAGCCCACAGGAAGCTTGGAGTGAGAGCAACTACACTGAAGGGAGGAGAGGACACATCTGAGGGAGACAGTTAACTTGTTAGTAAATGTTCATCTGTGGGAAGGTTAAAGGATGCTGTGGCTCTCTGTGCTGTTATATCTTATTAACTTCTTTGTTTCTATGATGGAATTAGCTTACTGGTTTTGGGATTTGGTTTTTCTGGTGTCTGAATAAATATTTTGCTTCTGTCTCCTATATGGAGAGTCTGTCATATTTTTTAGTCGACCACTATGCAGGCATATTTATAGTGACCATTGGCACTGTGAACATTGCATTGGCACTACACTCCTTGAGAACAAAAATTGTTGTTTGCCTTTCTTAGCACAGTCCTTGGAAGATAATAGATATTTAATAAAAGCTTATTGACTGACTATTCAATTTTGGGTCATTTTAGTACCTGTCCAGATAGACCGATATACTCACTGAAAGCACCAACCATACAATGGCAGGCCATAATTTGTATGACAGACTTTTTCATATACCTGATTTTTCTTGTTTGTTTCAAAGCTGACCTCTCTATATGATGTCTGAGGTACTGGTTATTCACAAATAAAATATCAATAAGGAAGCTGCATTTATTAAATCTTATTCTGGAAAATTCTATTTTTTTCATCTTGTTACCCTCTTCAATTCCTTGGTGAAATACACTTTATGATTTTGTTTAGTCTTTTTCAGTCATGTCCAACTCTTTGTGACCCCTTTTGGGATTTTCCTGGCAAAGATACTGGAGTAGTTTGCCATTTCCTTCTCCAGCTCATTTTTATAGATGAAGAAACTGAGGCAAACAGGGTTAAGTGACTTGCCTGGAGTCACACAGGCAGTGAATGTCTGAGGACAGATTAGAACTCAGGTCTTCCTGACTTCAAGCTTGGCACTCTATCCACTGTGCCACTTAGTTACTTCATGCTAGGGACAGAGAATTTTATCACCCAGAGTGTTTAAAAAAAAAACCACAAAAAAACTGTGCAGCATTCCATTCTAACCTTTCTGTGTCAATGGTTTCATACTTTCCTTGATTTAGGGGAGATGGTCTCTAGTAATATCAAATAGTGATCTAAAGTATTCATTTTCATGGGGTCTACCAGAGATGAGGGTAGATAATTACCCTTTAAATCTGAAATTAGAATATAATTATTTTTGACTATTTAATTTAAAGGCTGACTCCAGTTTAAAACTCTTTTTGCCCCTGCCCCCTCTCTGCCCTGCCTTTTAGCACAGTTCATTGTCCTAGATTGGAAAGAGCCCTGGGCTTGGCGTTAGAAGTCCTTGCCACCATTTCTGGCTCTAACACTAGTGGTACAGTGGGAAAAGGTCTATTTTTGGAATTAGAGGCCTTGTCCCTTGACCCTGTCCCTGCCACTTACTACTTTTATGATTTTGAGGAATATATTCAATCTCTCTAGGCCTCAGTTTACCCATCTGAGAAAACAAAGGGGTTATCCTACATGACCTTTAACATCCCTGTCAGTTACAAATCTATGATCATCCTGTGACCTTAAGGAATCATTTTCTTTCTTTAAGGCCTGAATTATCTCATCTGTACAATGAGGATTTGGAACTGGTTTATTTCAAATTTCACTTTCAGCCGCAAATCTATAATTCTACTAACTGGTTTGGTGACCTTAAGGGACTCACTTCTCATCTTTTCAACCTTAGTTTACCCATCTGTAAGATGAAGGGATTGAATTGGGTGCTTTCTAAAGGGCCTTCCAGCTGGAAATCCTGTGATCTCATTTACCATTGCATGTATTTGGGATTCTCAGTCTATATTGATCTTTTCAAAGTCACACATCTTGTATTGCATGTGATCCTTGAACAGTCTTTTGTTCTCCCATACACACCCCCTATGTTGTTTTCTAAGCTCCTTTCTTCTGGCTCCCAAGCCTGCCCATGTTACATCCCTCCCCCCCACCCTTCTCCCCATGGGCTTTGCTTCCTATATAGTTGTTTAAAGCTTATTCATTGAGGCTCTCCTGACTACTGCAATTTCTCCCTCTGTTCTCTCCCCCTTGTACTGCTCCTGTGGGAACACAGTAGGGGAAAGCATCTCTTCGAAAGACCAGGGCTCCCTTAATACCCCCTCAATTAACATTCTAAGAGCCTAATGAAGACAACTGGCTCTTAGCCCTAAGAAGGCCATTTATTGTGGAGGGACTGGCGGCCAGTTTGGGGTTAGGAAGTGAGGCTAACTGATAATCCCCCTCAGAATTTTGTATAATTTGCTTAAAGACTAAACAGGCCATAGCCTAGGTGTTCTTTGCTCTTTGTTCATTTTTCAAATATTCCAGCCAGAGACAACCCACCCATTATTCTACTTCTTAAGTTATGTCATCTAAGGCAGCTTTGCTACATGCAACATCAAATTATGATTGAACACATTTTCTTGGTGGAGTAGATCTGATAAATATGGATGAAGGATCATGGCACCACATGGAAACTAGGGTTGTAAAGTACAACATTTTGTTCCTGCCCTGTGGACTTAGGGACAGTTCCAAAATGCATTTCAAAAAGAAGTAGGGTACAGTGAATAAAGTGATGACGTTGAAGCGAGAGCACAGGGCTTCAGATCCTAGCTCTGATCATTATTACTTGCATGGCCTTGGGTAAGTCACTCAAACTCTTTGGTCTTAGTCTCTTTACCTGTAAATTATGGGAGTTGGGCTATATAATTTCTGAAGACCTTCCTCATTTCCAATCTCTGATTCCATGCTTCTGAGTGCTTCCCCATTCCCTTAGCACTAAAGTTGAAGTGGCCTGCCTACGTGTTCTCTTTAAGTGTCTGATTTAACACAAAAGCCCAAAAGATTATCTAGACATGAGTAGCTTATGAAATTCCAAATTGAAGGAAAATTAAAATATTAAGCGGGGCTTTAGGAGATCCATAAATAATCCTCAGATTGGTCAGTCAACTTTTATATTTTCACTGTGTATTATATTTGTATTATAAAGATAATAAATGCCACTGTACATGGCGATTAAATTATAAATGTAACATTGTAAATACATGTACCACAGAACACAAACACCTTACATATTTTTAGTAGTCACCAACATAGTTAGCAGTATGCATGTTGAAAGTCTCCTCCCACCCAATATCCCACATCTACAATGAGTAGGGCTCATGGGCCCAGGGCTCTTTTGATTTGAACACAGTGATCTGTACTAAAATACAAGTAGAGCAAAAAGAGTTTTAAACTGGAGTCAGCCTTTAAATTACCAGTGTAGCTTGGAGGCACAGTGGATAGAGAGTCAGGAAAAATCTCTTTCCTGAGTTCAAATCCTGCCTCAGACACTTATTTTGTCTCAGTTTCCTCATCTGTAAAATGAGCTGCAGAAGGAAATGGCAAACCACTCCAGTATCCTTGCCATGAAAATGATGGCATTATTTAATAGTGGTTCTCTTTGAGGCAGCTAGGTGACCCAGTGGATAGTAGTGCTGGTCCTCGAATCAGGAAGACGAATTTTCCTGAGTTCACATCTAACCTCAGACACTTACTAGCTGTGTGACCCTGGGCAAGTCACTTAACCCTGTTTGCCTCAGTTTCCTCATCTGTAAAAATGAGATAGAGAAGGAAATGGAAAACTACTCCAGTATCCTTGCCAAGAAAACCCCAAATGGAATCATGAAGAGTCAGACATGACTAAACAACAACAGTTTTAATTTCTGGTTGCTGCACCTTTTCACCAAATATGTTGCCAACACAGTCATTATTTTACATAGCTCTTTTTAGAGAGACATGACTAAAAACTGATCTAAACTTCAGAAATTTCACTTATTAGTTAATTAATGAATAAGAATTAGTGATAAAAACACAAGACATCACCCTCATTGTTTTTTAAATTTATAGGAGGAAATAAATTGAAGACCATTTAAAATGTCATGCAGCAGTAGGTTTCCCACTCTTACTTTTCAAATCCTCATGTTTCATAAAGTTAACATAACCTTAGAAATAAGGAAGTATGTAGTCATATGCGACCACTCTCAGCCCCACCTCCATAGCTCTCCTCAGATATTGACCAACATTTGAATATTGGGAAATTATTCAGTCAGCAGCAAACCCAGGACTTCTGATTTTTAGTTTTACTATAAAGAACAGAGTAATGAAAAAGAGGAACAGATATATATATATATATTCATATATATACACATATATACATATATACATATGTACATATATATACATATATACATATATATACATATATACATATGTACATATATATTGTACATATATATATTATATATATAACTAATAAAAGAATTTTTTTAAACTGGCAAGAAAGAGCAAGACTACCCTAAAGTAAAATTGATGTACACAATAGAATATGTTGAATAATAAAATAAAAACTGAATTTAATATTCTAGATGATGTCATGGTTGCTATTTATGACTGATGTGCTAATCAACATGTAGGTCACGTTAAAAAAGTTTGGCACATATTAGAATCTGAGAATTTCAGAGATGGGAGTGATCTTAGCAGCTAAATTTCCCAACACCCTTCTTTTACAAATGATGGAATTGACTGCTTGCTCCAGGTCAAACTATCTCCAACATCTATTACTTACCATGCTTTAAGACCAAGTAGATAAGCTGTTCTACATTTTCTCTTTTGGCAAGTTATATTAGTGTCAATTATATACAACTATAGTTTACATCATCATACATTATCTTATTTGATCTTCACAATAACCCAGTGAAATAGGAACTACAAGTATCATTTTATCCTTTTTACAAATGAGGAAAAACTAAGAAGGAAAGGCTTGCCTATAGTCACATAGTCAGTAAATATCAAAGGTAGAAATTGAACCTAGGTCTTGATTTTAATTACAGATACCTATCCACTATACCATTCTGCCTCTTTAAATGAGTGCCTTAAGGTCATCGGGAAAGTAAATAAAACCTAATGATTATTCTGATGCCACCTCCTTCCTAAAGCCTCCCCCAACAGTTCTCTCAGTCCACTCCCTCCCACCCCAGTCAAAGTGAAAATGATTTTTCCCTTCTCAGCTTTTTCATACCACTTTACTGTGGACCTCTCCTCTCTCCTTCATAGTTATCTTCCTCTCCCTTGTACCACAGCTATATATATGTATACATATGTTTTAGCCCTATTCAGTTGTAGGCTCTTTAAAAGCAAAATTTATGTCTATCTCCATATTCCCAGTGTCTAACGCAGTGCCTCATATGCAGCAATAGACATTTCATAACAATTTGATGAATTGAATTTTCAAGAAAATATATTAGATGGGGCAGCTAGGTAGCACAGTGAATAGAGCAACAGCCCTGGAGTCAGGAGGACCTGAGTTCAAATCCAGCCTCAGACACTTAACACAAAAACTAGTCGTGTGACCTTAGGCAAGTCACTTAACCCTAATTGCTCTCCAAAAAGCAATATTTTATATATATATATATATATACATATATATGTATATATGTATATATATAAGCTAGATTAACATAGAAGACAAATATGAAATATTCACCCATGCCTTTCACAAAGTTCTATTCTGACATTCCACTGTGGAATGGAAGTGACCTTGGGTTCTTGAAGTCTATGACTGAGGACTGAAAGCTCTAACAGATCCTACCAGACTGGAAAGTCTTCGGATAAAGGGCCTATGAGGGACAATATGTTACCCAAGCCTATCCAAGTCCAGAATCACTCATCTCCAGGGGAGCCACAAGGTGATGAATCTTTAGGAATCATAAGTTTCAAAGACCATCTAGTAATTTATAGAGGTGATATGATCTACCCTAGTAAAGGGACTATCCATACTGGGAAATGTACTTATCCTTGAAACATTGATTTAAGTATTTGCTATACAAATTTTAACTCTCTGCAGGTAACCCCCATAGCAATATAATTTGGGGATCACAATTAGTCTCTTCATTTTTATATTTGGCTCACTATGAATAGCCATTGGTCACATGGCAACACAGGACAGATGGATAGGTGAGTTAGAGCAGATGTTGAGGAAGAAGAAAAGGAAGATAGAGAAAAAGACAGAGAAGAGAAATATGATGAAAAGGATGAAGGAAAAAAGAGAGGAGCAGAATGGAAAAAAGAAGGTATACCCTGTATTCAGAGTATTGAAGTGGTTGGACATTACAATAATGGAATGAATCATGCTGATTTGTTTTTTTGTCCCCAGATCATTGGGTTCCTGAATATTTGTGTATAACTATTGACATTGAACTCCACTTTCACTTTCTGTAGGACAAACCCTGAATCTTTATTGGGACCTTTGCTTAATGCTCAATTTCATTGTCCTTCACTCACTTCAATAGGGAGGAGACAATAACAAGCATGCAGAACTACCAATGAAAATTTCATAAATTTAAAGCTGGAAATTACTTTAGAAGTAATGTAACTAAAACCTTTCATCTTAAAAATGAGGAATCTTAAGTCCAGAGAGTCTAAGAAGTAATTTACCAGGGGCGGCTAGGTGGCGCAGTGAGTAGAGCACCGGCCCTGGAGTCAGAAGGACCTGAGTTCGGATCCGGCCTCAGACACTTAACGCACAAATAAAAACCTAGCCGTGTGACCTTGTGCAAGTTACTTAATCCCAATTGCCCTCCAAAAAGCAAAAAAAAAAAAAAAAGAAGTAATTTACCTAATTGGGAAAAAAGCAACAGAAACAGTACTTGAACCCAGGTACAGCAAGCACCCTTTTCACTTTCCTGTCCCTTGGAATAAATGAATGAGAGACTAAAAGTTGAAATGGGATTTAGAGATCATCTAATCCAATTCCCTCTTTTTACAGACCAGGAAAATGAGGGTCCAGAGTCGTTAAATGACTTGTGAAGTTTAGTAGGTAGCAAGCAAAGCTGCAATTTGAGCCTAGATTTTCTGGCTTCTAGTGAGCTGGTGTTTGTCAACCCCATTCATTTGAGGTATCACTGCAGACTCTATTTAGACTTCAAACTAATGTCTTGGCAAATTTCATGTGGGATCACAAGATAGAGGTCTAAAATAGAGCTGGAAGGGACCTCAGGCTCTCTAGTTCAATCCCCTATTTTTTAATAAATGAGGAAATTGTGTCCCAAGAATGATAAATGAAATTTACTCATGCTCACATGGGTAGCAAGTGTCATAGGCAGGATCTAAACTGAATGCTTGTGACTCCAAAATCAGTGGTATTTCCCTTTTAATATATCTGTTAAGATCCTTTGTAACTGATACAAAAGCTCTTCATTTTTGCCTCTATGAAATATTTTGTAAAATATTTCTAGTTAGACAACAGACACACGATCCTATTGTTATGTGTTTCTCTGATTCTACTAACAACCAGGTTGTTCTGTCTTACTCTAGAGCTCTTAATGCAACCTCCATTATTTTTCTATGTACAGGAAAAGGTGGGTGGTTTCTCTATGTGTGCGTAATAATGTTTTATTTGGTTTTATGCCATAATATCTTCCACACTAGCAATGTAAACTTCTGAGAAAATAAGCACTTAGTGAAAACAAAGCAAAGTAAAACATATTAAACCCTAAAAAAAGAAAAGAAACTAACAGGAGAATATACACTTGGATAGGAAAGCCATGCATGGACAAAAGTAATGAAGTTTGGAGAAAGAAGGGATGGAGGGGGAGCAAAAGAAAGGGAAGGCCAACCTGAGTTATGAAATCTCAGTGTCATCTGGTCCTCATTCCAACTTTAATTCATCTCTAGGGATGAATTTTTCTTAGGATCCTGGTTATGAAATGTAATTTTAAAAATCTCCAACTATGCAGATGTTAATATATTAAGTTGTCATAAGATCATAGATGAAGCTGATGGTGATGGGCAGCTATTTTTCAAATATCAACATCTGATATTTTTCTTAGCAGTTCAACAAAAGAGAAAGGGACAAGATCAAGGCAAGTTGAATGGGAAACACACCAAATGAGATGTGAATTGTCTTTCTAACTAAATACCAATATGGCAACCAGCCTCCTGGGTTTATCATTTTTATTGCAATCTACTTACAGTTTAGAACTGCATAATGTTGTCATAATATTTTAAAAGGCAACAAGAATCAGTTATGCCCAGGAGCAAGATAGCACAAGTAAATTGTGGGCTAAATTATTGAGGATTATATAGACTCTGTGGTATAGACAATATAGTTGAAGGATTCATGTTCTCATTGGTGTAGATACTCTAAATTGGGGTGGATTCCATTTTTCCTATATCAAAATAGACAGTCTATGCGAGTTGCTCTGCCCTGTCTACTCCCTGAAATCATCATAAAATGAACAGGTTTTTTTTGATGGTGAACCCTTTTATATTTATCTTGGCTCATCCTTGAACAACAGACAGTCTATTGCAAGACCTATAACTGAAGTTTATATATGTATATATAATATATGTGTGTATGAATATGAAGCCATTAGACATTCCCCCAACTTGAGGTATATACAAAGAAAATAGCATACAATATATAGACAAAGTAATTTGGAGGGAGAGGAAGCACTAATAACTGGGAGAATCAGAAAAGAGTCTATTGCAGAAGGTTATATGATCTATGAAGAAATCTAGGGGTCCTAACAGTTTTAAGTAAGAAAGTATCCCCAGCATGGGCAACAGCCTATGCAAAGGCACAGACATGTTTTGTGGTTGTTCTTTCATTTTATGTTATTATAGGGATTATGTATCATTGTAGCCTCTTAAATGTCTGTTGAATTGAACTGAACTGAAAAGACCTTAAAGTTTATTTTCCTAAACCATTATTACATGTACAGCATTTTCAAATAAGTGGTCAGACAATTTTTTTAGGGGGGAAGACTTTCAGTGACCAGATAAGAGATGGGATGGAAAATAATGAACACAGAAAATGAAGAGGCCAACTGACTTCAAACATAGAATTCTGGAGGGAAAGTAATGTGTAATTAATATGAAGAGATAAGATGGACCCAAATTATGACATTAAGTATGGTCACTTAATTAAATTATGGCATTTAATGACAGAGAAGTTTGTATTTTGTCTTAAAGTCAGAAATACCATTACTAGGTCTATTTCCAAAGATAAGGGAAAAAAGAAAAGAACCTAATATTTTCTAAAATGTTTATAGCAGATCTCTTTGTGGTTGCAAAGAATTAGAAATTTCATGGATGACTGTCGACTGGGTACTAGCTGAACAAGTTGTAGTGTATGACTGTAATGGAATACTGGTGTGCTATAAGAAATGATAAGTTTCATGATCTTAGAAAAATATGAATAGACTTGCACAAAATACTGAAAAGCAAAAGAAAGCAGAACCAATAGAACATCATATACAACAATAGCAATAGTTTTAAAAACAATTTTGAGTGGATGAGTCATTTTGACTATTATAAATACCCAAATTAACTACAAAGAACATATAAAGGAAGACACTATTTGTATCCAGAGAAAGAATTATTATACACACATATGCATACACAATGATTGTACACACACATACACATTTGTGTCTAATAGTAGTCATTTTGGGTGACAGAAAGGAGGAAAAATAGAAAAAATGCGTGATAACTTTATAATATATGTAAAAGGAATAGCAAGTTGTGTATAATAGATTTGCAGTTTCATCTGTAATCATCTTTTATTATACTGTTACAGAAATGCTAGTTTTATTCCATAAATTAAAAATAAAATAAATATTTTAAATCATTAGGTAAACACTAAAGCTACTACTTTTTGAATATTAGAGTGATATGGTCATACCTTTTGTTTTAGAAAAATTGATTTGGGAGCTATGTGGAGGATGGTTTGGAGATGAGAGTGGTTAAAAGGTTGGAAATTGATCTGCGGAAGTTATTGCAATAGTCCAGTAAGAGGTAATCCTAGACTGAACTAGGGCAGTGATCATGGGAGAGTAGAGAGGGAGAAGATGATGTCAGTGACACTGTAATGGTACAATCCACAAGGGAAGTTAGGAGGAGAGAACAGGGTGAGGAGATGAGATAAGGAATTCAGTCTGGGAGTCATTGAGTTTGAGATACCTTTGGGGCAGTGTTTAGAAAGGAATTAATGATTCAGGACTAAAGTATATTGTGTGTGAGAAAGCATAGGAAGAAAACTAGTGCCAGATATTTAATCAAGGGATCATTTCTATAGAGATAAAAGTTGAAACAAATGAATCTATGGCTTTTTCTGATTAAATTCTCTTTGATCCTGTAGTGTATTGTTTTTAATCCTGTTTTCTTATATTAGAGATAATGTGATCCTTTGTTAACGATGATGATGATATAGCATTTATATGGCACTTCAAGTTTTGCAAAGTGATTTACAACTTTACAAATTTTAAAGTTTAGCTTCATTTTAGAAACTAACAACAACCCTGTAAATTAGGTGCTATCATTATTCCCATTTTACAGATGAGAAAACTGAAGTAAATAAAGGTTAAAGGACTTGCCCAGTGTCACACAGCTAATAAATGTCTGAACCATGATTTGAACTCAGGAGTTTCTGACTTTAGGTCCAATGCTCTCTGATTGCCACATTACCACATACATACAATGGATACCCCACTCCCAAAGTTCTCTAGTTCTAATTCTCAAGTATAGAGAGACAGTTTAACTTCTTTTGTGTAGACTTTTCCTTCAGACATTTACACATAGTTTCTGCTTCCTCTGATTCATAACACTGATAAATTATAGAACCAATTCCATTCCCAGTCAGTGTAAGTTGGCACATGAGCTCTAGTGATTTCCCTTGCTTTCTCCCTTTTTCCTTGTACGAGAGCTTACTCTCATTCACTATGGCCCCTTATATTTCTCTTTCCATGTCATTGCCTATGCTACACCATTATGTGAATAAGTCTTAGGGGAGTTGATACCAAGGAGCAAATGAGAACTGATTAGTCACCCGATTTATGGAGAGAAAAAGAAATTGAATAGATTTCAGAAAATAATAAATGGCTGGTGAGAAATCTTTTACAAGTAATTCCTGTGAATTATCCCAGTAACATGATAGTAATTTTTGTTAAATGACTGGGGATCTTAAAATAATATATGGAAACCATCAGCTATCAGCCATTTGCACCGATTTAAAAGACATTATTAAAATATATTTTTTTTTCCTTCAGGATGAATGGTGAGTCAAAACTAAGCTCGACCAATCTTGGTGGCCATTCAATCAAATGTGACCTTAGCAGTGTGGATTCAGGCTTAAGGAAGATACAGTATTATAAGATTATAGAGGTTTTGTACCTTCTTAAATAGTTAACAAACATTAACTAATTAATCCTTCCAAAGCCTCCCCCTCTGAAATGGAAACATCTTGCTTGGCAGAGTTCTTTGTTTTAGCTTTTATTTTATTTACCTTTTATGGTAACCCTCCAATTCACTTTTTTTCCCTATTCAAGCTTGTGCAATCTCTATAGTACTGTATCCATGGGTGCAAAGCAGGAGAAATAGTGTCCTCCTTGATTCTTCATTTTCCACTGGCAATGGATTTACCTAGAATGAACAGGTGACTTTCCCAATCATTGTTCCTCACTGCTTGGCTTTGGAGTAAAACCTGGTAAAATGCCTTTGGCCTGCTCCCCACACAGAAAGTGGGACAAGGCAGAGAGCCGTTTAAGGCAAGAGTTCTCAACTTGCAGGCCATGAACCTTAAAAAAAATGTGTTGATAACTGTATTTCAATATGATTGGGTTCCATTGTAACTGTATGTATTTATGTTTAGCATTTTAAAGCAGTATTCTGGAAACAGGTCCATGGACTTCACCAAAATGACAAAGGGAACCAAGACATGCCTAAACATAAAAGGCTGAGGACTTGCTTTAGTGCATTTGGAAAAAAAACTTACCTAAGGAGAATCAAAAGAGGGTATTTGTTGGTTCCTCATCTGTACCACACCAGTTGATGCCTTCTTTCAGGAAAGAATAGACAGGTTTCAATTTATGTGTGAAGATAGCTTCCATGTCCCTGAGGGATCACAGGCAAAGGAGAGCCATTCTTCCCATTTGTAGAAAGGTAGGCAAGTGTGTGAGGACACAGTAGCATGAACAATGGAGTAAAAGGGTGTGGGGGAGTGGGGCTGTTCTGGAGTTAGTGCTTCTGGATTCAAATCCTAGTTCCGTGATTTAGGAATGGGAATTTGACTTCTCTTGGACTCAAATTCCTCATCTATAAAATAGCAATGTAGGCTAAAATGGCCTTACAACTATCCATTTTGTTATTTGTGCCAGTTTTTCCCGTGAGGCATTGGGAACTGTGCTTGAATTCATACCTCTTCTCTACAGCAAGTCTGGGGCAACGTTTTTTTTTTGGTGGCAAACCACTGGGTGACTCTAGCTCTTTCCCCGTATTTATGGAATAAATAAATAAATAAAAGTTGGGCTTTGGGGGAAGGGTTTGCTTTCTTTTTATAAATGTAGCTGTTAGTCATTCTCCAACTTGTTTGTGAAGGGTTTGCTTTCTTTTTATAAATGTAGCTGTTAGTAATTCTCCAGCTTGTTCTATTGTCACTACGTCTAAGAAATCTTTTTCTTGGTCTATTATGGATAGTTAGACCAAATGAACTCACCAAGGTAATGAAATTTTCTCTATTTGAGTTGTCAACTTTTCCGGATCAACAATGCTATATGCCACCTGTTGCTTCTTGAAGAGCTGATTCACCTGGGTGTGTGCTCACCTTGTAAAGGTCTGATTTTCATCAGAACAAGGAGAGACAATGGCTTTAGTTCCAACTCAGGGTATGAATTTTGGCATTCATTTTTATCTCAGTCATTTTTCTCCATTATGAAATCATAACTTCTTGTTTCGTGAAGTCAACAAGTCAAGTCAACAAGTATTGATTAACCATGAAATATATTCCAGATTCTGTACTAAGTGCTGGGGATACAAAGAAAGGTAAAAACAAAAAACAACAACAGTCCCTTACCTTAAGGAGTCCATTGAACTCAATGACATCATATAAGCACTATTTATAAATAAGTTACATACAGGGTAAATTTGAGGTGATCAAGAGAGAAGGCACTATCATTAAGGATCAGGAAAATCTTATAGAAGGTGAGATTGTAGTTGAGATTTGAAGGTCAGGGAAGTAGGCAGTAAAAGGGAGGAGGAAGAAAATTACATGCATGTGGGAGGACAGCCACTGGTTCAGGAGATGGAGTGTCTTGTGTGAGAAACAAATAGCAAGAATACCAGTGCCAATAGATCCCAGAGCACATTATGAGGAACATGAGAAAATTAGAAGTATAGAAAGGGGACAAGTTTTGGAAGAGTTTAAAAACCAAATAGAGAATTTGATCCTGAGGGTAGTAGGGAGTCACTGAAGTTTATTGAGTAGAGGAATGACATGATCAGACATATGCTTTAGGAAGATGATATTGCTAGCTGAGTGGAAGATGGTCACGAGTAGGGAGAGACTAGTCATGGAGTCCAACCAGAAGGCCATTGCGATATATTAGGCATGAGGTGATAAAGTCTCATACCAAGTCAAAGAAGAGATCTTACAAGGTAGAATCAACAAGATTTGGCAACTGACTGGATATGGAAGACTAGAGAGTAAGTTGATAAAGCATGGTATTTAGGTTTTGAGCATGGGTGACTGGTAGAATGTGCTTGCAGACTTTAAGATGAAAGATTACGGACTAAGAATGAAAATACTTTACAGGCAGAAAACATTTGCAAGATTCAAATATGTCATTACTGCAAATTTCTCTCTCTTTTCTCTTTTGTCAAAATCCAGATTTCAATTTCCTTTCTTTTTCTGTTCCAAGAATCTCATTATTTGCATTTAGGGTTAAGTGATTTCTCCTGCTTTTCAGAGTATTGACACAATACCTTTTGCTATCCAATGACTAAACTAAAAGTGTTAGTAGACTAAAATATTTAGAATACTGCTAATAGTTAAAAAGAAGTAAAATTTATCCAGGAGCTAACCAATGATCCTAGTGTTGCTCTAATCCAGTGACGGGAAAACTGTGGCCTTCTAGGTTCTTAGGTGAGGCCTTTTGACTGAGACCTTTTATTAAGGGAATTTGTTCTGTACAGTTTGGATTTGGTCAAAGGACCACACTTGAGGACCTAGAGGGCCACATGTGACCTCGAGGCTGCTGGTTTCCCACCCTTACTCTGGTCTATTGGAAAGGGACTCTCATTAGTAGGTATAAGCCAACAGATCATGGACATAAAAAAAGAAAGAAAAGCTGGATAGACATAAATCCAGTTTAAATTAATTGGGTGTAATGGACACCAGAAAAGATATGGTAGATGTCACTTTCCATTGAGGGAGAAAATGTGATAATGGACCATTGCCATAAGTCATCATCCTTCTGGTTGAATAGATTTTTCCATCTTAAATGAAAACTACTCAGTAATAAGGCCAGGTGTAAAATGCTAAATTCTCATTCTCTCTCTCTCTTCTCTCTCTCTCTCTCTCTCTCTCTCTCTCTCTCTCTCTCTCTCTCTCTCTCTCTCTCTCTCTCATTCTTTCTCTTGATTGAACACTAACAGGTCTGTGAGTGTGTGTGTGTGTGTGTGTGTGTGTGTGTGTGTGTGTGTGTGTGTGTGTGTGTGTGTATTATGGTGGTTAAAACTGATTGTGTTCAGGCTATCACAATTATCTTGATTCAGCTGAGAAAAATCTCTCCTAAGCGAAGAGATTATCTGGAATGAAATGCTTAGTTCCAGTAAAAATAATTTCCAAATATTCCTGGGCAAAAAGTCAAAATATGGTCTTCAAATCTTTTGGAACCATGGAAGCTGAAATCAGAATGAGCATTTTGAAACATACAGTTTCATAAGGAAATAATCATATTAGTCAGCCTCTTGGCACTACATTGATCTTAATCTTTTCCTTTCATCAGTACATAGAGTCTCTCTTCCTTTAAGATGCAGCTCAGGCATCTTCTTCTTCATAAAGCTTTTCCTGATCCTCCCAAGAGCTAGTACCACCCCCTCAACTACCTTGGACTTAGCTACTTTGTCTGTACTTGTGGTTATTCACTTTCTATTTCTCCCCCATAAAAGTGTGTGTGTATTTTTTTCTCCATTACAATGTAAAGCTTCTTGCAAGTAGTGATCATTCCATTTTTTTGCACTTGTATCCCCAATGTCTGGTGCATTTTGAGTACTTAATAAGTGTTGATTGCTGAGTTCAGCAACAACATCAAAAGCATATATTAAATATCTATTATTTAAAGGAGCCAGCAGGGTGAAGTGGAAAATGCACTTGATTTGAGGTAAAAAGAACTGAGTTCAAATCCCTCCTTTGATACTTATTAGTTGCTTGACCTCTATAAGCCTCAGTTGGGAAGGGAAGGAAAGGGAAAGGAAAGGAAAAGGAAAGGGAAAAGAAGGGAAGGGAAGGGAGGGTAAGGGGTTAAGGGAAGAATGGGAAGGGGAAAGGGAGGGGAAAGGGATAAGGGAGTGTAATAGTAATGTAATCTGATCCCTTTGTAATGGAAAGCTAACAGGTACTTAGCACGTAGTTAGAAATTAATTAGATCAAGCCTCTGTTAAGAAACAAAAGGTATGAACCCCTGTTGCTGATGTAATAGGAAGTTGCTGATGTAACAGGAAGGGGCAGAACAGGGAGGAGTTAATAGGGATATAAGGAGAAGCCCTAGCTGGAATTTCAGATCTTCTTGGAGCCAGGTTCTGGAGGCTGAGGAAGAGAGGCCCAGGCTGGAGAGAATGATTTTTATTTTGAGAACCTGGATGAAGTGATTTTAATTCTGGGAACCAGCTGAAACTTCTGCCAAAGACTTCTGAGGGCCAGCCAGAGCTGCCAGAGGAAGCATGACTGTGGTGTCAGTACTTTGTTTGCAGCTTTGTTAAGCCTTGACTTCCCAGAAACAGGAACTGTGAAGGACTTGAAGTGGATTAGACACTGTGAACTTCAATATGGAATGGGAACTGGATGAAGAACTGGACAAGGAGCTGGACAAGGAACTGGGGGCTGCCTGCCTTTGAACCCAGGTGACAGTTGGAGCTGGGACCATGGAAAAAGAACCATGGAAGCTGAAAGCCAGACTCAAGACAAGCAAAAGAAGACTTTACTTGGATACTGTGTAATGACTGAGAAGATTATGATTTACTGTGACCTAGAGGTGGAGAACTTTGACTTTTGTACTTTGTGATTGAATTACAGATTTTGTGATTGACTAAATGAATGTACTTTATTTAAAACTATGTGACCACTTTGGTGAAAACTATGTGGCCATTTTAATGATAAGTTGTTGAGTTGTGACATGGTGAATGCTATATTTTGATTTTCAATGAATGTTTTGCTCTGATTTGTTATTGAATAAATGGAGTTCACTATACTATGTAATCAGAATCTTGAAAGCTCTTCATAGCAGCAGTCCTCTGGAAAGCTGCTCATTCATGGCTTTACAGGGAGGGTAGGAGAGAGAAGGGGAGGGAAGGGAGGGGAGGGGAAGGAAGGGAAGGGGAAGGAGGAAAGGAAGGGAAGTAGAGGGGGAAAGGGATGGGAAGGGGGAAAGGGAGAAGAGGGAAGGGAAGGGAAGGGAAAGGAAGGGAAGGGAGGGTAAGGGGTTAAGGGAAGAATGGGAAGGGTAAAGGCAGCAGTGGGGGTGGGGGGGAGAGGAGAGAAGAAAATAAAAGCAGCTGGATTAAATTACCTCTAAGGTCCCTTCCAGCTCTAAATCTAGGATTCTCTGATGACAGCTAAGGAGGCAGTGATGAAAACCAACCCAGAACGTGACCTTAAGAAACTTATTATTAAATAGAGGGAATGAGAAATGGGAACGGATTACTGTATTACAAAAAAGAACACAATAACTTTTAAAAATTTACTGTTGATGATTTGACATGAGTTAAATGGGTCTGTGCCTCTCAGAATTTCCAAGTCTGAAAGAAACTAAGAATTCAAAGTTGAAAGAGATCTCAGAGGTCATCTAGTCCAACTCAAATCTGGACAAGAATCTCTTGTGTAGCAATGCAGACAAGTGGAAACCCATCATCTCTGGAGGTAGCCCACTATTTCCCATGTGAATTGCTCTAATTGTTAGGAAGTGTATTCCTTGCATAGAAACTAAAACTGCCTCGTTTGAAATTTCCATCCTGTGTACCTAGCTGTGCCCTCTGGTGTTATGCTGAACAAGTCTAATTGTCCTCCCACATGACAACCCTTCAAATTCTTGAAGTCACTTCATTCTGCAGTCTCAAGTTGTTCTACATGACAAGATGAACCAGAAGAAAATGGAAAAATCCAGTTAATTAAATCATGGGATCTTAGATTTCAATAATTATCCACATATTTCCAAATAATGGGGAATGTAAAGACATGTAAATATACTTTTATGTCTTTACATAAATAAACTTGTGGGCAGTAATCATTGTTTTAATATGAGAACTGGTTGCACCCTTTGTTTGGAAATGTTTCCTTCAGAATTCATAGTAGGAATTTTCCTAGATCAGAGCCTCCTTATTGGCTGTTAACAAGTTGCTTCTGGTCAGGATTTCCAGAGAGAAGCCTTTTAATTGGCTTAAGGTAGAATAAGTCCCCACCTTGCCTTATCTATAAGAGCCTTGGCAGCTCAAACAGACAAACAGGAGGGAGGAAAAATGTTGTAAGTAAACAATGCCTTGCCATGTCCCATTCTAGACCCAGCCCTTGTAATGTAATACTCTGTTCCACATATTATTACCACAGGCTGGGAGGGACAGCTTTAAATATATGTAAAATAGTTGCTTGATGGCTAGAGTGATTTAGGAACCAGGCCCAATATATCTGTTGTATTTGGGGAGTGCCATAATTCTTGAAATTCCACCACCAATTCCTTTAGGACGAGAATTGTCCTCTCTTTATGCTCTTTTTGAAACTATTTCTAGGGAGGAATAACATAAGAAGTTGTTACCAGTACTTCAAAAGGTGACTATTTTTTATCAGTCTTGGATACTTTTAGTTCATCAGATTTCTTTCCTTACCAGTGACAATCAGGCACCAGTCATCAGGGTTGAAAGGATATTAAAAAAGGGCCCAAATTTGAAAGCAGAAAGATAGGTTCCTCCAATCTCTTAGGACTCATAGTCATTACCATGAACTTTTACATTTGGAATAGATCTTTGAAGTCAAATGTCCTAATCCCCTCATTTCTGTTATCAAAACTAAAGTCAAGCAGAGTTATAGTTTGCTTGATAGTTCCATAGATTTAGTGTTAAAATCTGAGTACTCTTGGTGTGGCATGATATAATTAGAGATAAATTTGGAAGCTAAAGAGGAATGGATTTAGGTTTCATACAGGAAAAAATAATGCCTTAACAATGAGAGCTGGTCAAAGATGGACATGACTAACTCAACAAGTAGAAAGATTTCCCCTAAAGCAGAAGTCTTCAAGAGAAGAAAGAAAGGAAAGGAAGGAAAACAAGCATTTATTAAAAGCCTACTGTGTGAGGGACAGAGCCAAGATGGCGGAGTAGAAACAGCACTTCCAAGGTGCTCTGCACCCAGATAACATACAAACCATGTAAAAGGGGACTCTGAACAACTTCTGGAGCTCCAGCACCCACAGAATGGCACAGAAAAGCTAACCTCCTGCTGAGGACAGCCCAGAAGCCCTGTAGGGAGCAGCCAGCTCAGCGCTCTGAGAGCAGGCAGCACAGCTTGCTGGGAACCGACAGTGCAGCACTCTGGGAGCTGAGCCCAGGCCCACATGAGCTGTGGTTTTAGCCCTAGGGCAGCTGGGTCAGCAGTCAGCTGGAGGGACCCCAGAACACCAGCAGCTGTAGCGATTCCAGAATCATCAGCACAGATATGCCTAGGACAAAGTGAGAGGTTAGTGCCCTATGGACTTTGGGACCAGTATTTGGGGAACACGTCGGCTTCCTCCCCTGGGGGCAAAAAGCTGCTGAAGAAACACACAGAAGCCATTTTTCAGCTTCAGTGGCGGCTCTAGCTCCTGGTCTGTGAACTGTAGGGAGATCCAGCAATCAGTCTGGGGGTTAATGGCTCTTGCTTTAAACTGCCTGGATCTGGACTGTGGTCTGGGGGGTGGGGGGGAGTTTGGGGTGGGTATCCAATTCCCCAGAGTGGGTGGAGGCTTTACAGAGGCCACCCAACCTGCAGAAGCTGTGAAGACCCCACATTTGGGTGGAAGCGCTCCTATCTGGTGGCAGAGACCTACTGTGGCAACATGCCCCCAAATCAAGTAATTAAATAGCAACATGCCTAGGCAAAAGAAACAAAATAAACAGAAAAATTCAACATTGGACTCCTATTTTAGGGAGGATAAAAAAGGATCAAAGCATGGAGGAGGACTGTGAGGTCAGAACTCCTGCACCAAAAGCCCCAAATGAAAATACAGGCTGGCTACAGGTGATAGAGGACCTTAAGAAGCAGATAAGAGAAGTGGGGGAAAATTTGGGAAGAGAAATGAAAAAGATGCAAGAAAAGTATGAAATGACAGTCAACAGCCTGACTGAGGAAAATAACACCTTAAAAAATAGACTAACTCAAATGGCAAAAGAAGCTCAGAAAGGCAATGAGGAGATGAATGCCTTAAAAAGTCGAATTTGCCAGATGGAAAAAGAATCTCAAAAGCTCACTGAGGAGATTCATTCCTTCAGAGTTAGACTGGAGCAAATGGAAGCTAGTGACTTTATGAGAAATCAAGATACTATTAAACAGATCCAAACAAATGAAAGAATAGAAGGCAATGTGAAATATCTCATGGGAAAAACCACTGACCTGGAAAATAGATCCAGGAGAGATAATTTAAAAATTATTGGACTACCTGAAAGCCATGATCAAAGAAAGAACCTAGTAATCATCCTTCAAGAAATTCTCAAGGAAAATTGCCCTGATGTTTTAGACCCAGAGGGCAAAATAGAGGTTGAAAGAATCCACCGATCACCTCCTGAAAAAGATCCCAAAAAGAAAACTCCCAGGAATATTATAGCCAGGTTCCAGAATTCCCAGATCAAGGAGAAAATACAACAAGCAGCCAGGAAGAAACAATTTCAATATTGTGGAAGCACAATCAGAATAGCCCAGGACCTGGCAGCTTCTACACTGAGGGATCGAAGGGCATGGAATATGATATTCCAGAGGGCAAAAGAGCTGGGAATGAACCCAAGGGTCACCTACCCAGCAAAACTGAGTATCTTGTTTCAGGGGAAAATATGGTCATTCAGTGGAATAGAGGACTTTCAAGCATTCTTGATGAAAAAACCAGAGTTGAATAGAAAATTTGACATTCAGACACAAGAAGCAAGAGATGCTTGAGAAGGTAATCAAGGAAAAGAAATCAAAAGGAATTTATCAAAGTTGGACTATTTACAGTCCTACATGGAAAAACAATAACTGTGTTTGATGAAACCTTTCTCATTATGAAAATAATTGAAGAAGGGTACATGGCATATGTTCACAGATATACATGGATAGAGGGCACAGGTTGAATTTGATGGGAAGGGATGATTCTTTTTTTTTTTGGAGGGCAATTGGGGTTGGGTGACTTGCCTGGGGTCACAAGGCTGGGTTTTTGTTTGTGTGTTGGGTGTCTGGGGCCGGATCCGGGCTTGGGTCCTTCTGGCTCCGGGCCCGGCGCTCTGCTTGCTGCCCCACTTAGCCAAGGAAGGGATGATTCTTAAGGGGTGAAGTCAAGAGGTGAGAGAGGAAAGTAGAAAGAGGAGATGGAGAGATACAGGGTAGGGTAAACTATCTCATGCAGAAGAGGCAAAGAGAAGTAGTTGCAGGGGAGGGGAAGAACAGGAAGGCAAAAAGGCAAAAGCATATTCTCATTGAAGTTGGCTCAAGGAGAGAATCACATACATACTAAATGGAATATCTTACCCTCACTCACTCTCCTGAGTAGGGGAAAGGGGGATGAGAGAGGGGATGAAGGAGGGGAGGGTATTCTGGGGGAAGGGGAGGTTAGAAGTACCCACTATCAAAGAGGGACAGGATCAAAGTAGGGAATGGACCAGGTGGGAGGTGAGACGGGTGGGAGGGAAATATAAGCAGTCTTTTACAATACATCTACTATGGTAATGTTTTGCATAGGTATACATGTACAACACATACTGAATTGCTTATCTTCTCAGAGTGAGTGGGTGACAAGGGAGGAAGGGAATGGATCTGAAAATTGAAGTTTTAAAATTAAATGTTTCATAAGATGTCTAGGCATTGGGGCTCAGAGATTCACCTTCCCCTAATGGCAAAGTCGATGGGGGTATGGGAGAAGATATGGGAGAGAGCAGATTGGATGAGGGGATATCTAGTGGGACTGCTATTCTAGGGTGGTGGGTAGGGAAAAAATGGGGGAAAAATGTAACTCATAATCTGGTGGAAATGAATGATGTAAACCAGAAGTTAATGAAGCATTTGTTTAATTAATTTAAAAAATAATAATATTAGATAATAACTTCAATATTATCTTATGATTTGTCCCCTTTGATATTTTATATCACTTAATATTAATTACCTGGTATTATTGATAGGAGAGGAAGGGAGGCATTATCTCATATGCATCCAATATTCTGAAAGAGCAGGTTTCAAACAGTTCACAAAACAGATCCATAAGATCACATGGAATAATACTCTACAAAAGAAGATTCAGAAGGGATAGAATGTTCTCAAGGAAGAAAATAGTAAAACAGAAACAGAACTTATTCTGAAGACAAGGAAAAAGGGGAGTTGCTTAAAGAAACTAATAATACATATATATAATATAAATATATAAATTTATATAAACATAAAGTTTTATATATATATATACACACACATATACATATATATGGATGAAACCTTTCTCAGTATGAAAATAAGGGAAGAAGGGTGTATGGTCATATGAATACATATGTGAATGTGTGTATATAGGTTTACAGTTATACATGGATAGAGGGCATAGGTTGAATTTGTTGGGAAGGGATGATACTTAAGGGGTGAAATCATGAGGTGAGAGAGGAAAGTGGCAAGAGGAGACGGGGAGAGACAGGGTAGCGTAAACTATCTCATTTAGAAGAAGCAAGGGGAAGTGGCTCCAGGGGAGGGGAAGAATAGGAAGGCAAAAAGGCAAAACCACATTCTTATTGCATTTGGTTCAGGGAGAGAATGACATACATACTAAATGGGATATCTCACCTGCAGCAGAATAGGGGGAAGGGGAATGAGAGGAGGGATGATGGATGGGAGGGCATCCTTGGGGGGAGGGGAGGTTGGAAGTACACACTATAGAAGAGGGACAGGATCAAGTAGGGAATGGACCAGGTGGGGGGTGGGATGAGTGGGAGGGAATTATAAGCAGCCTTGTACAATATATCTACTATGGTAATGTTTTGCATAGCTAGACATGTACAACATATATTGAATTACCTATCTCCCCAGAGGGAATGGGTGACAAGGGAGGAAGGGAATGGATCTGAAATTCGAGGTCTTAAAATTAAATGTTTCAAATACAGATAAATACTATTATTAATACTCTTTTGCATGTAATTGGGAGATAAGATGTGCAGGCATTGGGACACAGAGATTTACCTTGCTCTAATGGAAAAGTTGAAAGGGGTATGGGAGAAGATATGGGAGAGAGCAGATTGGAGGAATCAATATTTTGTGGGACTGCTATTCTGGGATGGTGGGGAGGGGAAAAACGGGGAAAAAATTATAACTCAAAATCTGGTGGAAATGAATGATGTAAAACAGGAAAAAAAGCCTACTGTGTGCCAAGTACTGTGCCAAATAACTGCTTTACGCATATTATCTCGTTTTATCCTTACAACAACCCTGGGAGCTAGGTGCTATTATTATTACAAGTGAGGAAATTGAGACAGAGAGAGGTTGTGACTTGCCCAGGATCATGGCTAGTAAGTGTCTGAGCCCAGATTCAAAACTGACTCTTGGCCCAGGGCTCTATCCACTATACCACCTAGACATTTCAGAAGACTGGTTGGCAACTTGTTGGGGATGTTTTAGAAAAGATTCCTGTTCAAGAATGAGTTGGATCAGATGGGAGATGAGGCTCCTCTGAGAGTCTGTGATTCTCATTTTCAGCCCTGAATTTTTTTTCCCACTGTATTATGGGTATACTTTCCTCTAAAGATTGAATGAAGTTCAATAAAAAGGATAGTCAGGATAGAAAAACAGATTTTTTTTAATAGTCAACAGTGTTTTGCCCTTATTAGTATGATTTAAATGTGAATGCTATTATTAAATATATTTTTAAAAACTATGGAAATTTCCCAGAGTTAAAAGAACATATCTAGTCCTTCCAAGTCATACTTGAATCAGCACTTGATAGAGTTGAGTTACTTTGCTAAGTTACATATCAAATGGTACTCCATATCACATAATGAACATTTCATGTACTCCATCCATTGGGTCAGTTTTATTTATTTTAATTTAATTTTTATTATGAACTTGACAAACACAGAAAAGTAAAACATTTGCATATTCAAAGGAAAAATAAGAAAAAATAGATTTTTATATGAAACTGTGAAACTCTACTCATTTTAAAATAAATATTAAATTTAATGAGGTAACACCAAAATTGCCCTCCTCATCTGTCTCTCTTTCTGAATTTCCTTCTGTTATCTTCTGTGCATTTTCAATATTTCATTGGTGTTCTTTTCTGTCTCACTATCAATGCTCCTCAATCCTTCTATATCTTTCCCAACAACAACAAAAATAGCCCTCCTTTGTGATAAATGAGTACAATCAAGAAAAGAAGAAAGTCACAAGTTTTTTTTTGTGTGTGTGTGTCTAAAAATGTATTTTTGTGTCTGAATTTGCATGTCTCATTATATACCTATAAATTCTGCCTAGAAATAGGGAGCATGTTTCTTACCAATTTTCTGGAATCTTGACTCAATTGCATTGATCATAGTACTCAAAACTATCTGAATTATCCTCTCACTGGCCCTCCAGAGTTCTGTGCTCAGAGTTCTCCATGTACCTCATAGCCAGTGGGAAGAAAAAGGGAAGTTCAGTTCTTCTGTTGGAGTCTTTTGTATGGCTACAGTAAGGAAACAGGAAACAGGCACAAAATACCCATGCATGTTATGAAATGGAAGGCATTCCTCCATCCTGCTTCACTGGAATCAAGCTCTCCAAGCACTGACATCATTTGACATTAGATAGAACACTTTGCCTGTTCCTAAGATTGGGCCCTTATTGGCCAATCCCCTGCTACAGAGACAGTTCTGCTTTATCTCTTAGTGTCTTAGGTGTTAGGATCATATTCGTCCCAAAGAAAGAGTTTGGTAGAATGTTTTCATAGGCTCCAGGTTCTTAGGGGAGGAAAATGTAGACAGAGTTCAGGTAACATTACTTGGAGATGGCTGCAAGCTGACATGGTGAACTTAGGACCAAGCAAGCTAAAAATAATTTTCATCAATTTTTATCACATTGTGGTTAGCAAAAAAAATATATGTTTCATATTTCTGCTTTTCTCCCTTAAGAATTTGGTATGTGCTAGTATATAGCTAATTTTTTGTAAAGCTGTAATACACCACTGAGAATAGGTATATTTCTTTCTATTTCCACTTAATTGCCAGGGACTTTATATCTAATTTTCCCATAATAGTATTCTTTTTTCTCTTCTATTTTATTTTGTTTAGATTTGTCTATGTTTGAAGTGTGCCCATTGAGGACCATAACTATTAGAGTTTTCTCATCTGTTTCTCCCTGAAATTGAATTGATGCATATATATTAGGTATTGATAATCTCTCTTGTTTATTTCAAGCCCACAGATCCTTACACATATAGCAGAATAAGGTTTTTAGTATGATACAGCCACTTAAAAATAGCATTATTCTAAACTGTCCTGCAGGAGGCTGGTCACAAGTAGGGCCATCATACAAAATTGCAAAAGAAGATTTCAAACATTCAATTACACATATTAGAACTTCAGCTTTTCATTCTTTCACTGAAATCCAAACAAATTTAAGTACCTATTATGTGAAAGATTAAGAGCTAGTTTCACACCAAATAATAGAGGTATTTACCAAGCATTTCTGAAAATTTGGCACATGTTGTAAGCAATGCAGCACTGTTTTGGATAATTTACTATATTCAAATATGGGACATTCAATGGGTCTATAAACAACATGTATGGGCAAGTATAAAGTAAAATAATGTAAACAATTGCTTTCAGTGTGTGCATGTAAGCATGTTCATGCAAAGTAAAGCAAAAGAATTGTAAGTGCAGTGCTATTTCAAGGGAGATTTTTCTCCCCATTTAAAAATATTAGTTCATTTTTCATATTAAAGCCTTAGGTATCCATCTTCTATTAGTTTAATTCACTGATGGAATACATGATATATACATATATATATATATATACATAGTAGTGTTTGATATAATGCATACATATATGTGAAATCATATATGAAAATCACTTTGTAAACCTTGAAGTACAATATAAATGTCAGGTATTATTATTAGTAATCACATGGGCACATAGATATAATACAGGGAGATATGACATGCTCCTGTAAGATTAGAGAACACTATTTCCAGAGAGAAAAAAAGGATGAAATGCAACATCTACACTCTTTCCAATACTCATTGAAGTCAGCACAGTCTGAAATATGTTCCTGATTATTTTTCCACATCTCATTAAGATTGAAACTGTACCACTTCTTACTCACTCGTGTCTTGCAAACCATTGCACCAGAGCATGTTGGATTGGCTCCTGGTAGCATAATGGGAAAGCAATGTGCAGCCTTCTTTTTCAGTAACCTATTGTTCCATACCAGAGAAATGAAAATATCAGAATAATTCTCAATATAATTATCATTAATTATAATTCCTACTTTAGCACAATGTCATTCAGACTTGGGAGATTCATTCAGAGATACTCTTATACTATATTTATCTGTCCAAGAGGAGTTCAGATCTTAAGGCACTGAAGGTCAGGGGAAAGAGTGCCTTGGTAGTAGTTGTGACATGAGTAGGTTTATTATTATCTTACCCTTAGTTTCCTCTTCTATTAAAGAGCAATCATAACATTTGTACTAATTATGTCACAGGACTCTTGTGATGAAAATAGCTTGTAATCATAAATGTGAATTATTATTAATATATTTTCTTTAGACTTGCAGATGGAAAATCTTGAGTTGACTTAATGGTTCCCTTCTGCCTTCCCCATGTACTTCTTTCAGTCTTGAGTCATGTATTATGGTAGAATTGGGCATTTCTCACTTCTAAGAGTCAGTAATAACAAATTGATTATTTTCTGATTTATACTAAAATCTCCATAGGCATTAGGTGAAATTAATTTTCACTTCATAACTAATTCAGAATTGTAATATATTCCATCAATGCATGTAGCCCCAACATTAACTCTATTGAGATTTGGGGAAAATATTTCATAGAATTTTAGATCTGTTAGAAGCAAGGACTAGTAACAGAGGAAAAATGCAGTAGCATGGAATGCTACTATACATAAAGTCACAAAAATGTTTTGGTTCTGAGCCAATATTGACAAGGAATGCTCAAGAGAATAACAAAAAAAAAATATATTTGTTAGCTATATTTTGGGGAAAAAAACAAAATCAAAGAAGAGATATACCCTTTGCTTGTGGTAGAGCAGTGGAGGATAATGAATAATTCAGAGAAGATAGAACTATTTGACCACATTTTGTTTATTTTCTCTGCCAAAGAAAATGATCTTTAGGCTAGAAGGACAAAAAAAAAATCGACAAATAAGGAGTCAATACTGTAATTTTGAAGAAGAATGAATTGTCTCATTTTTTTTTAAATGAAAAAGAAAGAACTATGCAAACCAGAGGTTATTGAGCCTGACTTTCATCCTAATGAAATTCTGGAACTCATTAAAAAGTCATTAGTGAACATCTAGAAAAGGGAGCACAAAATTTCAGCACGACATCACATAATTTCCATTTCTGTTTTTAATTGGGAATAAAGGTTGACAAAGGTTATCCTATTGATACATTTTACCTAGATTTTGACAAAGCATTCAACTAAGTCTATCATGGAATTCTTGGAGACCAGATAGAAAGATATAGGCTGGATGATAGTACAGTTTTACAGATTCAGAAATAGCCTTGTAATCAGACCCTAAAGGTTAATGGGTCAACAGGAACTTGTGAGGAAGTCACTGGTTAAGTGACTCATATATCTGTGCTCATTATTCCCATGTTTTTTAACTTATTTATCTGTGACTTAGATTCAGATTAGATAACGTATTTGTGGAACTTGTATTTCATGTGTTTGTATTTCATACAATTTCATGAGGGAATTGACATAAAGGTAGGCAGAGTTGCTAGCATGTTGAATAACAGAACCAGGATTTAAAGAGATCTCAACTGAATTGAATGTTGGGTCAAAAACTAATGATATATACATATATACATACATACATACATATTCAACTTCTTACACCTGAATTTTAATCAACTAATTCTAACAAAAATGTGCAGGTGGATTACCTAGATAACACTTTGTATGAAATGGATTTTAGTGTACTACAAGGTTGATAGTAGTAAAAAATGAGAAATGGCACCCCCAAATCCAATACTATTCTAGCCTACATTAAGGGAGGTATAATACCCCTGATAAAAACTGATTGCCAGTCTTCTTGTACTCTGTCTTGTTAAATTTGTACCACCATGTTTTATGATGTACATTGACTAGCTAGAATACATCTAGAAAAGAATAACAAGGATGACAGCAAAAGGCTTTAAGGTTGTGTCATATGGGAATGGGTTGAAAGACCTAGGGATGTTTGAGCTGGAAAAGAGGAGAGTTCAGAGTGACTGAATACTTGGCTAAGTATTTGAAAACCTAGAAAGTCAAGGAAGAATCAGAGTTATAGTTCTTGGCCCTAGAGGGTAGAACTGGAATCAATGGATAGAAGATGCTGAGAGGCAGATTTCAGCTTCATGTATGGAATTTAACTCAATAGCTAAAGTTGTCCAAAAGTATAACAGGATTCCTCAAAAAGGTAATGGGTTCTTCTTTACTATGGGTCTTCAAGCAAAAGTTGAATGACCTGCTGTCAAATATATTGTAAAATAGAGTCTTGTTTAGGTTTAGTTTAGATGGCCTATGAGATACATTTCAATTCTGAATATACATGTATAATACATATATGCACACATATATCCATACATCATGTATGTATACATATATAAATATGGATGTATATGTAAACATATAGACACAGAATTTCAGGGTCAAAAGGGTTCTCATAGTCTATCTATTCCAAACAAACCTGAATGATATTCCGCTATATAAAATACATACCCTATATATACCCTATATACTATTCACAATGTTCCAAAAGTTACAATGTAATTTTAAGCTATTAAATTGAAAACTATGCCAAGACTTTTAGAACACACTTAATATATCCTTTTATAAATGTGGATTGTATATATTTTCCCTACTAATTAAGTCCCTTTTGCAACACTCCTATACTCTAACATTACTAGGTTTCCTTAGAACCTCTTCTTTTTTTCCTTTTAGTGCATTCATGAATTAGATAGACTCAAAAAATATTCTTCCCTAATGGACATGAAGGGCTTCCTTGTACATTTCCCACCAACACCCTCCCACTCCTATTTTCCCACATGTCTCCAAGAGCTAGAATAGGCTGAAAAAAGGAGAAAGGTGTTCACTGCTGGGAGGTGAAAATTCCAAACCATAGTGACTCTTAGGGGGAAAACTCAGTCTCTAAACACAATCCAGGAAATTCCCAGGCATTCTGCCTAGAATTGACAGTTCATTCTCATTTTATGGGCAGTAGCAAAGATTCAAAGGCAAAGGATTCCAATCTGAAGTACTGGTCTGGCTGGGAATTTTTAGCCAAAGGCAGTAAATGGAAATAGCATTAGAGCTCATGAAAACCCTCTCACTTGGCCAAAGGTTGCTCAGCCATACATGTTTCCCTCCTTACCCTCCCTCTCCTGCTGTTAACACCTAGAAAGCTTTTAAAAGATTACACAGTCCTTTCCAAAGCTCCATTTGCAAAACCTGGATTTCTAACCAAGAGGAAAAATGGAGTTCATTCAGGTTGTGTGTGTGGAGAGCAAAGCTGAACAGCTTCACAAGGTAATCGGCATTTTCCCAGGGTCTTCCCATGAAACCTGTACTTATTCTACTTTCTCAGGCAGGAACAGCGGTTGCTTACTGCCCTTGGAAATTCTGATTGTTGTTTCTGCATCGTGGGAATTTTCCTAACTACTTAGGCACAGAGTCCAAGACCTGCTGCTAAGTGCATTGTGTGTACTTCCAAAGATAAGCATTTTGGATCCTAGTGGTTCTGAAAAGTTCCAAAAAATCATCCCCCTCCAATAGTTCATTTTTTCCATTGGCTTCTGTTTTTAATTTTAGATTACTACCAAAGAGACTGAATTCATTTACCTTTCTTTCTATCCTGAGGCTTTGTGAGCTATTCTTGATTGAGGAGTATCAACATTAAGCCTGATGGGGGGTAGTCATATGAAACTAGCTCTGCTAGCTCAGATCAGAAGTTGGAGCATATTAAACATCCACCATTTTTGTTTGTTTTTCTGCATATGCTATAGTTGCCAGGTGCTCATTTGAGGGAGCCATCCTAGAATTATTTTGAGTAACTTGCTTGGCTATTCACAGGGAGCTGCTGTCTCTAATACTATCATTCCATTTGAATGAAGGGCTGGGAGAAGCCAAAGAGCTCTTCTTTGTCTTTCAAGATAATATTCCCTGATTCCATGTACATCATGGGTAGCTAGGTGGCTCAGTAGATAGCCTGCTGGGCCTGGAGCCATGAAGATTCATCTTCCTCGGTTCAAATCTGGCCCTAGACACATACTGGTTGTCTGATCCTGAACAAGTCACTTAACTGTGTTTGCCCCAGTTTGTTTATCTGTAAAATGAGCTGGAGAAGTAAAGGTAAACTGATGAGGAATGCATGCCCCTCACCCTTTTTCCCAAATGAATTTGGGTGCCTACTTCTCTAGTGGAGATGATGAGATTCAAATAGTCGTCTATGGGAAGTAGTTTATCTCAAGTACTCAAGTAAAGCCACTTTAAACTTTTTTGCTTTTTTGCTTTTTGGAGGGCAGTTGGGGTTAAGTGACTTGCCCAATGTCACAAGGCTAGTTTTTGTGTTAAGTGTCTGAGGTCAAATTTGAATTCAAGTCCTCCTGACTCCAGGACTGGTGTTCTATTCACTGGGCCACCTAGCTGCCCCATAAGTAAAGCCACTTTAAAAGGAGACAATGAGATTCAAGTAGGATAGTCAATGAAATACTCTTATGTCATCCATAATATACTAGCCATACCAGCACATTTGCTGTTCCTTGCACCTGCCCTTGAAATGTCAAATATTTGAGCTGATAAAATACAGAATTGTTAATGATCTGCACTGGTAGAATTTCCTCACTGATGTCTCCCTACACCATTGAAAACACGGATGTAGTCCCTAAAAAGGGCACATCCTTCTGTTTTGTGGACATTTAGGCAGGCACTTGTGGATACCAAATTTAGGTAAGCCATGAGTAGCGAGCCCTTGTAAACTAAAAGCCTGCAGGGATGAGGGGGAAGGTATGCTATATGGCTATGATGCAAGTTAATAACAATAAATGTATCAGAGAGGTATAGACAAAGAACTGCCTGAGGAAGAAAGAGAGAAAAACCATTACTCACTGAGGAGATCAGGGAAGACTTCAGGGAGAAAGTGAAATGAGTTAGGTTTTTTGGTTTTTTTTTTTTTTTAAGCAATTGGTGTTAAGTAAGTTGCTCAAGGTTACATGGCTAGTCATTATTTATTCGTGGGTGCTCATTTTCTGAGGCCGGATCTGATCTCGGGTCATCCCAACTCCAAGGCCGGCGCTCTTACTCACTGCGCCGCCTAGCCGCCCCTTTTAGGGCAATTGGGGTAAGTAACTTGCCCAAGGTCACACGGCTAGGTTTTTGTTTTGTGTGGGTTAAGTGTCTGAGGCCGGATCCGAACTCAGGTCCTTCTGACTCCAGGGCCAGCGCTCTACTCACTGTACCACCTAGCTGCCCCATTGAGTTAGTTTTTAAAGAATTGATAAGATTTTAGCATGTGTGTGTGTGTGTGTGTGTGTGTGTGTGTGTGTGTGTGTGTGTGTGTGTGTATGGTGGTTGTGTACAGTAGGTCATCCTAGGAATATTGCCTGCCTGAGCAAAGGCAGAGTTCGGAAAGTATAGAACGTGCTTAGGGGACAGATGAGTCCACTTTGGTCAAACTATAAAGTACCTGAAGAGGAGAATGAACTAAATTTAGAAAGACAGGGTAGCACCAGATCATAGAGGACCTTAAATTCTAAACAAAGGAGTCTAAGCTTATTTAGGCAATAAAGAGAAATTGATGGGCCAGCATCAGAAGATTGACTTGACCAAGAGTTTTCATAAAGACGATTAATCCCCAGGTTATGGAAATGGATTAAAGGGAGGGAGAGGATAGAAGTGGGAAGACTGCTTAAGAAGTTATTTGCAACCATGGGGGTTGGTGGTAATGAGGGCCTGTGCTAATCAGGGTGGGGACACTGGGAACTAACATTTGATATTAGCTGATAGTGATTCTATTGACAAAAGTAGGTATAGCAGGTATGTGGGAAAGGTAATGTTTTCTTTAAGATATGTTAAATTTGTGGGATGTTCAGATCAAGATATCCTGTAGACTGTTGGTAATGCTGGGGTCAAACTTGGGAAGGAGTTCCAGGCTAGAGATATAGGTGGAGGACTCATTTGTATAGCAATGGTAGGTGAAACCTTGAGAATGGTTGGAATGAAAAAGAATAGAAAGGCTTAAGAGGGCAGAGGCCTTAACCTTGTACAACACCCACCTCAAGAAGTTGGGCAAAGAACAGAGAAACTAAGGGGATAGAGCAGTAGGGGGACAAAATAGAAGAGTTACAAAAGATCACGTCCTGTTCCCAGTCCTCAGCCTATAGGATTGATTTCTCTGTAATTTTGCCAGTGTTTATCTTCCCCTCCTTCTAGATAAGGTCTCCTTGGCTTTAGTGACTGGGTTATCTCCTTTTTCTCCTCCTACTTGACTGATTACTCCCAAGTTTCTTGTGCTGAATCATCACCCATTGTGCTTCTACTTAACATAGGTGTCCTTTAAATCTCTGTTCAGGCCCTTTCTCTACCCTCTTTATACTGCCTCAATTGGTGACCACATCACTCTCAATGGATTCAAGTGCCATTTCTTTATTGATGACTCCCAAATCTATACATCCAGCACTGAACTCTCACTCATGGACACTAGTCCCACATTTTCAATTAAATGCTGGATCCCTCTCCTGGGTGTTCCATCAGTATCTCAAGTGCAACATGGCCAAAACAGAGTTATTACCTTCCCCCTTTAGACCTCTTCCCAATTTACCTGATGCATTGATGGCCTCATCATCCTCTCAGTTTACCGGGCTTAAAACCTTACAATCATCTTTGACTCTTTCCTTTCCTTCCTTACCACCCAGTTCCATCCCATTATTATATTTCCTAATTCTGTGGATTCTACCTCCATAGCACACATCATATCTGTCAACTTTTCTCACCTAACCCTGTTACCACCCTAGTTTAGACTATAGTTCACTTAAACTATTGTAATAACCTCTAAATCATTTTCCTTACTTCCGATCTCTCTCTTCTCCAACACATTCTTGCCACTATTAATAAAATAGTCTTTCTAAAGCATCTGCCAAAGATCAGGTCATATCACTCCTCTGGATTAAAAACCTTCAAAGGCTCCTCATCGCCTGATGGATAAAATTCACACTCCTCAGGCTGGAATTTAAAGTCTGCCACAATTTTTTCTTGGTTCCTTGAACTTCACAGGCCTCTTTGACTTTTTGTCTTTCTTTAGGGTTCAACTCAGTTGCCAACTCTTTGACTCCTTCCTTGATTCCCATCCTTAATTTGTTAGTGCTCTCTGATTTCTCAAAATAGTCACATTCTCTTATCTTTATACAATAGAATGTAAATTCCTTGAGAATAAGAGCTGGTTCATTTTCCCCTTTGTATCCCTAGTGCCTAGCCCTATCACTTCTTCCAGAAGATGTTGGGGTCATGGGACCTGAACCCCTAAAAGGAAAGGACCATGTCTTTGAAAACAATCTAGCCCCTGAACTTTCTTACACATTTCTACCTAGATACTCAGTAATCCTTTTAACTGCCCTTTCACTATGGCTCTCCAAGCACTTAACTCCTTTCATTGTCTGGACTTGGCCTATCCCAAACTATTTACCACTCCTTAATCCCATTCAGATTTTCTCACTATCTTTTCTTGTATATAAATACCAATTTTACCCCCATTAAATTATGCAGATTCTTAGAATCTCTCTGGCTTCTATTGGTGTCAAAATCAACTCCCTACTTTGACTGGAAGACTTGAATGGTCATATTCTTTCCAGGCAGCCCCCACCCCCACTCTTGCATTTCAGAGTTCCCAGTACCCCCAAACCACAACAAAAATACCATCAGTATTGTCAAGTCCTGTAGAGATGCTAAGGAGGATGAGAAGGAAGGCAAGTGGATTTTGTGACAATGAGGTCATTTGAGAGAGAAATTTTTGTGGAACAACAGGGAAAGATTTCAAGTAGCAAGGGATGGAGGGGAATCAGTGACACTGGGCAAAGTCTTCACTTTAAAAAGCTGACTATGAAGGGAACAAGATCAGTGGGACAGTATTTGGTTGGGGTCGGGATTGAGGAAAAGGATTTCTGGGGATGGGGAGAGCAAAGTATGTTTAAAGACAGGTGGGAAGGAGTCCATGGTGAGCAAGAAATTGAAAACGAATAAGAGATAGAAAGTTTGCTAGTGTGAAGGCCAAGAGAGGGTCAGAGCAGACACCGACTCTGGGGCTCAGGTATGGGGATTAGCTTGAAGTAAGAAATACTGAAAACTCAGCTTGTATAATAGAAATAGAGGAGGAAAGAATGCAATGCAGCTAAAAAAATTCTGAAGAATGGAGAAATAATGTGGTAAGATGACCTTGATTTTCTAAAAACAAACAAACAAAAAAATAGGAGCCTAGACCATCTTCTATCAGGTATGGGTCTAGGATTGTTGTTCAAGACTTGAGGAGCACAATTTCACAACTTGCTCCAGCATCACTCAACAGCCCAGAAACAGAGGCAAAGAAATGTGATGATGAGGGATATCCAGTAATAAGGATTAGCAGTTTGGGAACAATGAATAAATAGAGGGAATAAAGGATTCTAGGGATGGAATAAAGCAGTCTAGTGAATTGTTGACGAGGCAAACCATGGTGCCAAGACTAGATGTAGAATCAAAGAAGACAAAATGGAGATGTTAGGATAGACTGTTAGGGAGAAGTTTAAAGGCCACAGGTCATGGTTCAAGGGATAGCGCAAACTTAATGTGAAGGAAAGAGTGGAAAAGGAGGAAGGATATATGGATATGGATAACATAATATTTCTAATTTTAGGATATTGATAGTAATGGCTGTTTGGATTCAAATCCTGGCTCTGACAAAACCCTTGTGACACTGGGCATGAATAAATAATAATAGCTAACATGTATATAGCACTTACTCTATTCTGGACATTGTAATAAGCACTTTACAAGTTATCTCATTTAATCTTCACAACAGCCTTGGGAGTCAGGTGCCATAATTTGATAGATGAGGAAACTGAGTCAAAGAGTGGATAAGTGACTTGTCCAGGGTTACAGACCTATTATGCTTCTGAGGTTGGATTGGAACCTGAGTTCTTCCTGATTCCAGGCCTGGTACTTTATCTGCACTATCTAAATTCAATAAAATCAATATATAAATAAATTTCAACTAATATATTTTAATTTATTTGATTTAAACAAATTAAAAATACCAGAAACCCACCCTGAATCTAAGCAAAGAATAAGTTCTAAGTTCTGCTAGAGAGACTCCAAAATGGAATCCTCACAACCTCACTGGGTCATAGTTCAGTTATCTGCAAAAGGGAGAGAGTAATATTTATACTAACTACTTAGCTGAGAGATAGGAAATCTTTTGGAAATTGTCCTATATTACACAAGTTTGAATTATTACTAAAAGTCTGTGAGATGATGATGTTTGAGATGCATCTGTTCCATAGTGTGACTGAAGCAGGAGTAGCTGGAGACCATTATAATTGAAGAGACTGAAGGTTTGTAGGACTAGGATATTAAAGAGGTCAGAAAAAATGTGGGAATGATAGTAGGGCATGGGATGATAAGGAAGGCAGAGAAACTAAATCGGAGGGTAATCTGGAGGTCTAAATGTATAGAAACAAAGTGACAAGGTAGTATAAGCATAAGAATGTAGATCTATAGAGACAGTAGAGGTCAATAAAGCTAATTCTCCCATTTTATAGATGAGGAAACTGAGATACAGAGTGGTGAACTTAAACAGGGTCACATTACTAGGAAATGTCTGAAGTGGCATCCAAACCCAGGTTTCACTTGCCACCAAATTCTTGGCCCATTCCAATAACTTCAATTGAATTCTATGAACTTTTTATTACCCTTTTCCCTTATTCTCTACAGTACTCCCCACCCCACAAAAAAAAAGAAAGAAATTTCAATTTTGTCAAATAATTTTTATTCTCTTGTTTGGTATTCAAACTCTTCCTCAAGGTGGAATCTTTGGTTGTTTTGAAGTTAGGACCTAGAACAGTGGCTTCTTGAGAGGGAAAAGTAGGTCAGTGTCAAAGGTCAGTCACTATAGCCCCAGATGGGTATTGTCTGAATTGCATCCCAGAGGGAGAAAGACATTGGAAGGGCTCTGGGCACATTATTCCAAGGGAAAAAAGCAAGCACATTTTACCCAAACACAAACTTTAAACAAGCACTCTGTGAGGCCAGGTTGGGGGAAAAAATACACATTTTTTTAAACAAAATAAGGAAACCAGGATGTTAAAAAAGAGAAAAGAAAAGCCCCAAATAAAGACTTCCCTAACCATTGTAAAAAGATTTGTAAAGTTGCCTAACCATTCTAACTAAGGTGGCCCATCTTTTTCCATTATTACCACAGAAGTTTATTGATGGGGTTTATTGAAACAGCTCAAAAGAGTTGGCTCCAAATTACCTTTATTTTTTTTTCCTCCAACCTATAAAAAAGTTTCACTATTGCAACTCTCAGGATGGTAAATGGCTTTCAGGCAGCACACAAGAGGAGGGTTTCAACTATTCTGTTTAATGAAGAATGAACTGAATGTCAGAGACTCAGTGTTCTAGATCAACAATTTCCAGGATTGATACATCTTAATCAAGTAATTAGGTGACTTTTTTTTTTATCCTCGTGGTGTTTTCCACATCGAGGAAGGAGCAGCTTTGCTGTTTTGCTCTGATGACTGCTAGCAGCAGTGTTTGTTGTTAACAGAGACATTTACACCTAACCACCAGTTGGCAGGTGTTAACACTTTGTTACTTGCTATTCCCACATGCTGAGGATTGTGGGAAGGCTGCCAAGCTTTCTGTCTCATGGAGCTCTTCAGTTCTATAACACACAGGCACACAAAGCAATAAAAAAATGGAAAGTGAGTAAAGGAAACAATAGAACTAAATCCCCCGCCTTTCTAGTGTACCTGAAAAGCATATTAGACAAACACTAATGCCTCAGCTGATTCTCTTCTTTTTTATTCACCTTTACTTCAGGTGGCATTTTGGATAGAGAAGAGAATTAGTCTGCAGACACAGAGAAGGAAAAAACCCATGACTGGAGCATCTGCCCACTTTTGGCCAAGAAATGCTCTAAGAACACACAGAATAGTCACTTTGTCATCTGCCCTGTCCCCCACCCGGTGTAACCAGGGGTCCTGGCTTATCTACATTATGATTTTTATTGATTTCCTAAGATGAATTTATAGAAACTGTGACTATACCTAGAACTGATAACGTCTGAATTCAGCTCCATAATTTGGTTTTTTGGTTTTTCATAAAGATGGAGAATTATTAAAAAATCAGGCTGAAATAGATGTGACAGATCTTCTCTTTTCTGATGGATAGGTGATGATGGAGCTTGCTTCAAATAACAACAGGTAACATGGCAACGCCCAACTCTAATAGAGTGTTTAGCTTCCATTTGGCTGATACACATAAGTAGCCAACCAAAATGTCTTCATTTTGATGATGTAGGCAGAACTTCCGATGATAGAGGGTATAGGAATAGGAAAGACACAATCTATTATTCAATCAATCAAGTACTTAGAAGGTTAATTCAATTAAGCAAACTTTATTAGTTGCCTACTTTGTACAAAGTACTTCATTAAAGACTGTGAAGGACACAAAGTGCAGTTAAGGCAGTCTGGCACCTAGTGGTGACTCCCAAGTGTGCTAGTTGTGGAGAAGGATATAAAAGAAAAGGGTGCTATTTCTTCTCCTTTTTAAAAAAGGAAGAGGATTTTTTTTCAAAGCCTAAAATGTTATATTGATTAAAATATGTGCTGATCACCTTGGGAAAAAATGTTAAACCACAAACAAGTTTGTCAGTCTACCAGAAAACTTATTTGGTTGGTGAAATGGGATTTAACAAAATCTTGATCTCACACAAATAAAACACACACACACACACACACACACACACACACACACACACACACACGTGAGAGACAGATAGAGAGAAAGAGATAGAGACAGAGACAGAGGGAAAGACAGAGAGACAGAGACAGAGAGAAAGACAAAGAGAGGGAGAGAGAGAAAGAGAGAGAGAAAAGAAAAGAGGGAGAGAGAGAGAAGGAAGCAAAGAGGGAGAAAGACAGGGAAGAAAGAGGAGGGGAGAGAAAGATAGGAGAGAGAATAAGAAAGAGAGAGAGGAGAGAGAGGGAGAAGGTACTGCACCCTTCCAAGACTTCACATGCATAGTAGCTATTGTGTAAAGTATGTATTGGGTGACCGTATTTTCCAAACCAAAAAGTCAGGGCATATGGTCTGACAAAAGATATTTCCTTTGCAAAACCTTGCTAAAAATACTTTCCTCCTCTCCATTCCCCCTCCAAAAAATGTTATATTTCAGAAAATCAGGGACATATGCTTACCACAAGCATATGTCCTCAGAGGACAAGGAACTCAAGCCACAGAAAGCCATGAGGTTTAGTGACCAAGAACAGTCAGGTAGCTCCCCCAAATTCAAACTTCCATACACTCATCATCTCTAACTTCTACTCTTATTTTATTTCTTGAAAGATCTGAGGGATTTTCTCTGACAGGCACATAGCTATGAAGTGGTGGAGTTGAGACTAGAAACCAGATATTCTGCCTCCTAGTCTAGTGCTTTTTACCCCTACATTATGACTTCCTCAGGGTAACCAAAAGCACAGACTGATTAAAGCAGTGAAATTTTAAAGTACTCATTATTCTCCAGAACAAATGTGAGGTAGTGCTCCCTATATCCCTTTCTCTGGATTAATGGATTTGGGGAAGTATTTATTTTGAAAATAGTTTATCTTGGTCATTCAGTGCTGGTAGGATGGAACTGCTCAATGGTTTCCAGAAGTTGATTTCTTTATTAAAACTGATTGATTGTAATTTGCACTAATGCTGTAATTATAAAGCAAAAGCTATCCTAGCTAGGTGTACATAGATTTATGTGAAATAAACAGGGAACAAGATGGGTGTTTCCCACCCACCAAATGGAGAACTTCTCTACTCCCAAAGTCATATAGCTCCAGAGAGTGAAAACATGCCTTTTATTATTATTAAATTCTGTCATAATAAATATGCCCTGAAAATGACTAGGATCTTAGCAGCAGCCAGTATCAATTAAAGTTGTGGCATGAAATGCAGAAAGTCCTGAGTTTGAGAATGTGGTGGTTTGATCTATTGTGTGTGAAGGAAAAGGGGAAAAGAAAGTAAGTAAATCTCTAATTCAAGATAGGTGTCACAGTGAATAGAGTGTCTGATCTGTAGTCAGGAAGACTCATCTTCCTGAGTTCAACTCCTGCTTCAGATACTTCCTAGTTGTGTGATGCTGGGCAAGTCATGTAACTGTGTTTGCCTCAGTTTCCTCATCTGTAAAATGAGGCAAGTCATGTAACTGTTTGCCTCAGTTTCCTCATCTGTAAAATGAGCTGGAGAAGGAAATGGCAAACCACTACAGTATCTTTGCCAAGAAAACCCTAATGGGATCATAAAGAGTTGAACCTGACTGAAACAACAACAATAATATGAAATTTGAGGGACAGGAAAGGGTCAAGGGGAAGAGGGATTTTTCAATATGTTAAGGAAGGGAAAGACCTAGTATATGGCAGGCAACTGTGCTAAGTGCCTTTTATAAAGATCAAAGGCAAGATTAAACACATCCCCAAAAAGTACTCTCCCCCAAACTGAGTCTTATGCTATGCTTTGCATTTTCCTCTGAAATTAACTAGCATTTAGCTGTGTTTCTGTAGTTGGCAACTGATTTACCTACCTTACACTATATTAATTGTCCCATTCAATTAAAGAAACATAAAGTGAATAGATCCAGGAGAGATAATTTAAAAATTATTGGACTACCTGAAAGCCATGATCAAAGAAAGAACCTAGAAATCATCCTTAAAGAAATTCTCAAGGAAAATTGCCCTGATGTGTTAGACCCAGAGGGGGAAATAGAGGTTGAAAGAATTCACCGATCACCTCCTGAAAAAGATCCCAAAAAGAAAACTCCTAGGAATATTATAGCCAGGTTCCAGAATTCCCAGATCAAGGAGAAAATACTACAAGTATCCAGGAATAAACAATTTCATTACTGTGGAAAAACAATCAGAATAGCATAGGACCTGGCAGCTTCTACACTGAGGGATTGAAGGGCATGGAATATGATATTCCCGAGGGCAAAAGAGCTGGGATTGAAGCCAAGGGTCACCTACCCAGCAAAGCTGAGTATCTTGTTTCAGGGGAAAATATGGTCATTCAGTGGAATAGAGGACTTTCAAGCATTCTTGATGAAAAAACCAGAGTTGAATAGAAAATTTGACATTCAGACACGAGAAACAATAGATGCTTGAGAAGGTAATCAAGGAAAAGAAATCAAAAGGAACTTATCAAAGTTGAACTATTTACATTCCTACATGGAAAAACAATAACTGTGTCTGATGAAACCTTTCACATTATGAAAATAATTGAAGAACGGTATATGGGCATATGTTTACAGGTATACATGGATAGAGGGCACAGGTTGAATTTGATGGGAAGGGATGATTCTTAAGGGGTGAAGTCAAGAGGTGAGAGAGGAAAGTGACAAGAGGAGATGGGAAGAGACAGGGTAGGGTAAACTATCTCATGTAGAAGAGGCAAAGGGAAGTAGTTGCAGGGGAGGGGAAGAACAGGAAGGCAAAAAGGCAAAACCATATTCTCATTGAAGTTGGCTCAAGGGGAGAATCACATACATACTAAATGGGATATCTCACCCTGCAGGAGAGTAGGGGAAAGGGGGATGAGAGGGGGAAGGATAGAGGGGAGGGCATTCTGGGGGGAGGGGAGGTTGGAAGTACCCACTATCAAAGAGGGACAGGATCAAAGTAGGGAATGGACAAGGTGGGAGGTGAGATGGGTGGGAGGGAAACATAAGCAGTCTTTTACAATATATCTACTATGGTAATGTTTTGCATAGCTATACATGTACAACACATACTGAATTGCTTATCTTCTCAGAGGGAGTGGGTGACAAGGGAGGAAGGGAATGGATCTGAAAATCGAAGTTTTAAAATTAAATGTTTCATAAGATGTCCAGGCATTGGGGCTCAGAGATTCACCTTCCCCTAATGGCAAAGTCGATGGGGGTATGGGAGAAGATATGGGAGAAAGCAAATTGGATGAGGGAATATCTAGTGGGACTGCTATTCTGGGGTGGTGGGTAGGGAACAAATGGGGGCAAAAATTGTAACTCAAAATTTGGTGGAAATGAATTATGTAAACCAGAAGTTAATAAAGTATTTGTTTAATTAAAAAAAAAAAGAAGAGTTTGGGGGCGGAGCCAAGATGGCGGAGTAGAAACAGCTCGTCCAAGCCTCTCTGCCCCCAGATTCTCCACAAACTATGTAAAAAAGGACTCTGAAAAACTTCTGGAGCCCCAGCACCCACAAAACGACACAGAGAAGCTAACCTCCCGCTGAGGACAGCCCAGCACCCTGCAGGAAGGACCAGCGCAATGGTCTGGGAGCCGGCACAAGCAGAGCGCAGGAGCCGAGCCGAGCCCAGGTCCACGTGAGCCGAGGTTTTAGCCCCAGGGCGGCAGGGCCAGCAGCCGGCTGGAGGAACCCCAGAACACCAGGAACTGTGGAGATCCAGAATTATCAACATAGACTTGCCTAGGACAAAGTAAGAGGTTAGTTTTATGGACTTTGGGACCTGTATTTGGGGAATGCGTCAGCTCCTCCCTGGGGGCTAGAAGCCGCTGAGGACAAACGCCATTTTGTAGTTTTCAGAGGCATTTCCGGTCCCAGCCTACAAATCGTGGGGAGATCCAGCGATCAGTCTTGGGGGGTAATCGCTCTTGCTTTAACCTCCCTTGATCTGGATTGTGATCTAGGGTGGAAGTTGTGGGTGGGTTTAGAGCTTGCCAGAAACGAAGTTGCCCCCCACACGTTCGGGATGAAAATTCCTCTATCTGTCCTTAAAGCCATAGTGTGGCAACAAGCCCAAAAGTCAAGTAATTAAGTGGCAACATGCCGAGGCAAAGGAAACAGAAAAATGCAACCCTAGACTCCTATTTTGGGGGCATAGAGCGGGAAAAGGACTGTGAGGTCAGAAGTCCTGCTCCAAAAGCCACAGGGGAAAACATGAGCGGGTTGCAGGCCATAGAGGACCTTAAGAAGGACTTTAAAAATCAAATAAGAGAAGTGGAGGAAAAATTAGAAAGAGAAATGAGAAGGATGCAGGAAAAGTATGAAATGAGGGTCAACAGCCTGACTGAGGAAAACAACACCTTAAAAAATAGACTAGCTCAAATGGCAAAGGAGGCCCAAAAGGGCATTGAGGAGAAGAATGCCTTAAAAAGTCGAATTTGCCAGATGGAAAAAGAATCTCAAAAGTTCACTGAGGAGATTCATTCCTTCAGAGTTAGACTGGAGCAAATGGAAGCTAGTGACTTTATGAGAAATCAAGATGCTGTTAAGCAGATCCAAACAAATGAAAGATTAGAAGGCAATGTGAAATATCTCATGGGAAAAACCACTGACCTGGAGAATAGATCCAGGAGAGACAATTTAAAAATTATTGGACTACCTGAAAGCCATGATCAAGGAGAACCTAGAAATCACCCTTCAAGAAATTCTCAAGGAAAACTGCCCTGATGTTTTAGATCCAGAGGGCAAAATAGAGGTTGAAAGAATCCACCAATCACCTCCTGGAAAAGATCCCAAAAAGAAAACTCCCAGGAATATTATAGCCAGGTTCCAGAATCCCCAGATCAAGGAGAAATACTACAAGCAGCCAGGAAGAAACAATTTCAATATTGTGGAAACACAATCAGAATAGCCCAGGACCTGGCAGCTTCTACACTGAGGGATCGAAGGGCATGGAATATGATATTCCAGAGGGCAAAAGACCTGGGAATGAACCCAAGGGTCACCTACCCAGCAAAACTGAGTATTTTGTTTAGGGGAAAATATGGTCATTCAGTGGAATAGAGGACTTTCAAGCATTCTTGAGGAAAAAACCAGAATTGAATAGAAAATTTGACATCCAGACACAAGAAGCAAGAGATGCCTGAGAAGGTAATCAGGGAAAAGAAATCAAAAGGAACTTATCAAAGTTGAACTATTTACATTCCTATATGGAAAAGCAATAACTGTGACTGATGATATCTTTCTCACTATGAAAATAATGGAAAAAGGGGGTGTGGTCATATGAATACATATGTGAATGTGTGTGTATATGGTTACAGTTATATATGGATAGAGGGCATAGGTTGATTTTGTTGGGAAGGGAGAGTACTCAAGGGATGAAATTATGAGGTGAGAGAGGAAAGTGGCAAGAGGAGATGGGGAGAGACATGGTAGGGTAAACTATCTCATGTAGGGGAAGGGGTGCAAAGGAGGGGGAGAATAAGGAAGGCTAAAAAGGCAAAACCACATTCACATTGAATTTGGTTCAGGGAGAAAATGACATACATACTAAATGGGATATCTCAACCTGCAGCAGGATAGGGGGAAGGGGGAAGAGAGGAGGGATGATGGATGGGAGGGCATCCTTGGGGTGAGGGGAGGTTGGAAGTACCCACAATAGAAGAGGGACAGGATCATGTAGGGAATGGACCAGGTGGGGGGTGGGATGAGTGGGAGGGAATTATAAGCAGCCTTGTACAATATATCTACTATGATAATGTTTTGCATAGCTAGACATGTACAACATATACTGAATTACTTATATCCCAAGAGGGAATGGGTGACAAGGGAGGAAGGAAATGGATCTGAAATTCGAGGTCTTAACATTAAATGTTTCAAATATATATATATACTATTATTAATACTCTTTTGCTTATAATTGGGAGATAAGATGTGCAGGCATTGGGACACAAAGATTCATCTTCCTCTAATGGAAAAGTCGAAGGGGGTGTGGGAGAAGGTATGGGAGAGAGCAGATTGGAGGAAGCGATATCTTGTGGGACTGCTATTCTGGGAGGTTGGGTAGGGGAATAATGGGGGGAAAATGATTGTAACTCAAAATCTGGCGGAAATGAATGATGTAAAACAGAAGTTAATAAAGTATTTGTTTAAAAAAAAAAGAAACATAAAGTGTCTACTATTTCTAAGTCTCTGTGCTAGGCACTATGGAGAAAAAGGCAGAAGTGAGAATCTTTGCCTTAAAGGAATTAATATTCCACTGAGGGGACAAAATACATACTCAAATATAGTAAGGGATATATAGGAAGAAGAGAAACAGAACTATCAAGACAGTTTATATCTTACCTTCTGCTGAAGGCCTTTCCAGGTTTCCTTCTGTAACCCATGCCCCACCTATCCTAATACCTTCTCCCCTTCAGTTTAGACTGCATTTATCTTTTATGTAAGTAGTCATTTATCCCATGTCCCACCCATACTAGTACCTTCTCCCCTTCAATTTAGACTGCATTTAATTTTTATGTAAGTGGTTATCTGCACATTGTCTCTGATGTTTGGAGTGGTGTCTTCTTGAGGGCAGGGTTGGGACAATTTTTTGGTTTGTTTCTTCATATTCCCAACTCTTAGCAAATATTTGGTACATAGCGTTGTTCATCCTTCCTTTTGAAGAGCACCAATGTCCAGTTGCCAAGATGCCAGAGTGAGCAGTAAATTGCTGTCACTCTCCCATATTCACCCCCAAACAATCATAAAACAGCACCTCAGAACTAATCTTGGAACATTCGAACCAGTAAAAAGCCAGGGTAAAACAGTCTTTTAGCCTAAGAAAACTGAAAGATCAATAAGAAAGGTCTGTCTCACTCAGGTAAAAGGAGAATCCATCCCAGGAAGTCTGACCTAGATAAACCAGCTGAAGATCCTGAGCCCTAGGGAGGTAGAGCAAGCACATGCCAACACCAGCTCCAAGAACCACCACATGCCTCAGCCAGGGGAAACAAGCAGCTGCCAGTAACCAGAACATCATATGCTTCAGGATAGACCTGGGGAAACAGAGAAATACCCCCACCAGCCTCAGCACATGCTAGACACCAGCACTAGGACCCAGGCTCAAGACCCCCTACTGCCTCTAGCAGCACTGGTCACACACCCTACCCCATTTAGCTCTGCACCAGACAAAAGGATCCCTCCAGGGCAATGTTAGTACAGTACCAGGTAAACAACCACGGCCTAGAGCCCCTGACATAAGAAGCCTGAAACAGTATCCCTTCCACCCTGGGAGCAGAGCTCAAATTTTAAAGAAAGTAAAAGGCAAAAAAAAAAATAAAGATAAGCAAAGAACAATAAAACAATGATCTCACTATGGAAAGTTATTATGGTGACAGGGAAGGTCAAGAGACAAATTTGGGGGCAGGTAGGTGGTGCAGTGAAGAGAGCAATAGCCCTGGAGTCAGGAGGACCTGAGTTCAAATTCAGCCACAGACACTTGACACTTAACTAGCTGTGTGACCTTGGGCAAGTCACTTAACCCCAATTGCCTTGCCTTCCACTCTCCAGAAAAAAAAGGGACAAACTCAGAAGAAAACAATAATGTCAAAACACATATGGGAGAAACCCCAAACAAAAATGGGAAGTAGTCTCAAGCCTCAAAAAATACTCATGGAATTGCTCAAAAAGGAACTTAAAACTCATACAAAAGAGGTAAAAGAAAAATTGTGAAAAGAAATGAGAATGATGCAAGAGAATTATGAAACATCAACAGCTCTGGAAAAGAAAACAACTCCTTAAGTAGTAAAACTGGCCAAAAAGAATAGGAAGTACAAGTTAACTGAGGAAAACAACTCCTTAAATGTTAGAATTGGGCAAGTGGAAGCTAATGATTCTGAGACATCAAGAATCAAATTCAAAAGAATGAAAGAATAGAAGAAAATATAAAATAACTCATTGGAGAAATAACTGACCTGGAAAATAGATCCAGGAGAGACAATGTCAGAATTACTGGACTACCTGAGAGCCATAATGTAAAGGAGGGCCTAGACAGCAAACTTCAAGAAATTATCAACAAAAACTGGGCTGGAAACAGGAAATATAGGCATTGAAAGAATCTACCAAGCACCTCAGGAAAGAGATCCCAAAATAAAAAAAAAAAAAAGGCAAGGAACAGTATAGCCAAATTACAGAATTATCAGGTCTAGGAAAAAATGCTGCCATTGGCCAGAAAGAAACCAAAACAAACAAACAAACAAAAAACAAAACAAAACAAAAACAGAAAAAAATGAAAGAAATGGACCACAATCAGGATTATAGAGGATTTAGCATCTGCAACAATAAAGGATCAGAAGGCAAGCAGCATAATATTCCAGAAGGCAAAGGACCAGTATCAAGATCCAAGAGAAACCTAAAAAGGTAAAAAAGAAAACATAATGGATTTGATGGAGTTGAACTGTTTGCATCTCTACATGAGAAGATGATACTTGCAATTCTTAATAATTGTACCACTAATAGTATGGTTAGAAGGCAAATACATAGGCAGAGAGTATGGGTATAATTCGAGCTTGAGAGAATGATATAAACATAATTAAGGGAAGAGAAAGAAGAGTACACTAGGTACAAAAGGAATGGAGAGTTATTAAGGGGTAAATTATTTCACATGAAGAGTCACAAAAAATACCATTACAGTAGATTAAAAGATGGAAGGGTAGGCTATGTGTATAGCTTGAGCCTTATTCTCAGCAATATTGGCTCAAAGAGAGAATATAGACAATAATTTGAATATAGAAATCTATTTTACCTGACAGGAAAGTAGGAAGGGAGGATATTAAAGTGGGTGTGTGGTAAGAGGGGTTCGAGGAGGGTGTGAACCTGACTGAAGGGAGGGCAGATGGGGGAGATGATAGACAAAAGCAAAACACTGTTGAAGAGGGAAAGGGAGAGAAAGGAAAAACAGGAGGAAAAAAACAGGATGAAGGGAAATACACACTTAGTAATCACAGCTGTGAATATTAATGGAAAAATAAATAAAATAATAAATAAATAAATAATACACAAAATGGAAGCTGATAGCAGAATCAATAAAAAAAACAGAATTCTACAGTATGTTGTTTACAAGAAACACACTTGAAGCAGAGACATAAAGTGTAGACGTAAAGGGCTGGAGCAGAATGAAATATTCTTCACCTAAAGGAAAAAAAATGTAGGGGCAGCGATCTTCATCTCAGACAAACAAAAGCAAAAATGCATCTAGTTAAAAAGATAAGGAAGGAAACTATATCTTGCTAAAAGTTTCCATAATCAATGAAGTAATATAAATACTAGACATCTATGTGTGCTAAGTGGCATAGCATCTAAATTCTTTTTGTAAAATTTATTTGTTTTTAGTTTTTAATATTCACTTTTTAAAGATTTTGAGTACTAACTCTTCTCCCCCTCCCTTTGCCCTCCCTTCCCCAAGATGGCACGAAATCTGTTATATGCTATACATGTAAAATCATACTAAAATATTTCCATTTTAGTCATGTTGCAAAGAAGAATTATAACCAAAGGTAAAAACCACAAGAAAGAAGAAACAAAGAAAAAAGCGACAGAAAATGGTATGCCTTGATCTGCATTCAGACTCCATTGTTCTTTCTCTGGATGCAGATGATGAAAGGTAGACAAAAGGTGCTAGTTCTCCCCGAACACTCTTTACAATAAATGGTTGTTTACTGTCTAAAGAAGTAAAGGTGATGAATAGAGATGATTTCTTTTCTTCTACTATGGCAGTGAAGGTGAGGAGAACTACTTTACAACAGCTTTAGTGGTTGGAAGGGTCAAATGAAACTTTTAATTGTCCCACGTCCATACCTGCTTTGTTCTCTCACAATTCTCATCTTCTTCCTACTAGAACCTTGGACTTTGCCCCTGGGAAGCTAGACTTTCAGTAATGAGCTTTTATCTCATCTTGCCAAGAACCAGGCCTTCATGCCCCACATTTATCAGCCCCACTTTTCTAGCTCCCCATTATACTGTATTCACCTCAAGGGTGAGAAATGTGTGTGTTTGTATTTGTATTTCCTGCACTTTTTATTTTCCGGCACTTAAAATGGCTGCTACCTAATGAGAACTTAATAAATGCTCTCTCTCTCTCTCTCTCTCTCTCTCTCTCTCTCTCTCTCTCTGTCAATCTCTTTGTCTCTGTCTCTGTCTCTCTGTCTGTCTTTCTGTCTCTCTCTGTCTCTCTGTCTCTGTCTCGGTCTCTCTCTCTGTGTCTCTCTCATCTGTGAATGTTTGTAAGAAACAGGGAAAGAAACAATAAATTGAAAATAAAGATAAGTGAGAGCAGATAATCATTGATGGGGCAAAATTCTGGAGGAGACCCAGGTAGAAAAGTTGTTTGAAGAGCTATTTCTTCAGAGCAAGGAGTAAATAAAGAGTTTGGAAGAAGATAGTGAAGGGTTTTGGGATAACAAATGACCAAATAGTAGAAACTTGGGACATATTTCTTGGTCAAAGTACATGAACCCAAATATATATATATATATATATATGAACCATTTGATAATTTTCCTACATTACAAATTATTTTTCAGAATGATTGAATCAATTAATACCTCCTTCAACAGCATTTTAATATGCTTGCCTTCCTACAACCCTTCTACCATTAATTATTTCTATATTTGATCATCTCTGTCAATTTATTGAGTATGATGTGTTTTAGGCTTTAATTTGTATTCCTTGTATTCTTAGTGCTTTAAAGAAATCTTTCATTAATTACTGATCATTTGCAATTTTTCTGTTACATTATTCATATCCTCTTATCAATTTTCTCCTGAGGAATGGCTCTTGGTCTTATATATTTACGTTGATTTCCTATCAGACTTTCACCTTTCATCACATAATATGTAATGCAAAATTGTTTATTTATGCTGATTGACAAGTTTTCCTTCTGATCCTAGCTCCACTGATTTTATTCTTGCAAAAACATTTAAGTTTTATGGAATATGCCTATTTTCTGCTTTTATGGTCCTTTATTCCTTGCTCATTAAGAATTTCACTTTTTTTTATTCATACTGTTAAAAGCATTCCTTTTATTGTCCTCTAACTTTTTTTCTGGATCTGGTCTTTGTATATTGAGTTTATGTGTGTATTTAGACTTTATTGTAATATTTATTGTAAGATGCTTGTCTAAACCTATTTTCTGCCAAACTGCACATGAGTTTTCCTAATAGTTCTTGTCAAATAGAAAATCCTTTCCAAAATAACTAATGTTCTTCAAATTATTGAACAGCCTGCTACTGGATTTATTTCTGATTTTGCCTGATTTAGTCTTTCCCACTGTTATTTTTTTTCCATTTTAACCAGTACCAAATGGTTTTGATGATTAGTGTCTTATAACATAGTTTTCAAATTTAGAATTGTTATTTCCTCATATCCTCTCTGGTTTAACATATCATTTCTTATTCTACATATTTTGTTCCTTCAAATTAATCTTTGTATTAGGTTTCACTGTCTCTTAAACCTTCAGTAGTTTGATTTGCTATAACAATAAATCTGTACATTAATTTAGGTAGTTTTGTCATTTTTATTTATTGAGATAGCCCAATCATGAGTAATGAATATCCTTCCAATTGTTTAAGTCATTCTTTATTCCTATAAAGACTGATTTTTAATTATATTTATATGTTAAGTGTCTTGGTACATTGATTCCCATATATTTTATGCATTTTGTAATTATTTTGAATAGAATTCCTCTTCTCTTGGTTTCCATTTCTTTTATTGTTCTATAGAAATGCTAACTATTTTGTGTATTCATTTTGCGTATTGCTATTAATCTTCTCAATTAGGTTGGGCACTGAATCATTGAAATTTTTCAAGCAAACTATTATGTGCTCTGCAAATGGAGTGGTCTCCTTTTTCAGTAAAAGAGGAAGCAAGGGTATTTGCTAAAAAGTGTTCTGGAATAGGCATTAAGGGCTTGAGGAAAGAAGAGATTTGTAAAAACTGCTGAAGGGAATATGAGTAAGAGCTCATCAACAAAGAATAAAAGCTTTTTTGTGCATCAGCAAAGTCTTCATCACTTTTATCTTACATGGATTTGTAGTGACTCCATCGGCATGGTGTTATGATTTCCTATAGTGTGCATTTAGCATCTTGGGATCATGGTCAATGAAAGCTGATGGTACTGATTTAAGCTTGAGAATTTTTAGGGAATGAATGCTAATAGGTCAGGTGATGAAGAGAGTCAAAGGTGGAAGACAGCACATGGTGGAATCTGTCTACCATAAAATCAAGAGAGTGAAGGAAGGAAAATGAATCCAGAGTGGGTATGATGGACTGGGAGTACAGAAAAAGATAGACTAGATATTATAGTGAGGATGAAAAAAATCATTTTGGTAGAGTGAGGAGGAGAGGAGAGGAGAAGAGAGAGAGAGAGAGAGAGAGAGAGAGAGAGAGAGAGAGAGAGAGAGAGAGAGAGAGGAAGGCTAGGTCATTGTGAAAAAGGTAAGGAATTTCTGAGGTGCATGAGAGTCATGGTAAAATCTAGGATATAATAATACCCATGAATGATTGACACAGAGTTAAGTTCTTTATTATGAGAGTTGATGAATTGGGAGATCATGGTGTTAAAGAGAACTTCAGTATATATAGTGAATTTCCCAAATATAAATACAAGGATAGAGAGTTAGATTGAAAGTCAAGTAGTGAATTCCTTGAGAAATGAGGGGAAAGTTCCTAGAAAGTAGATAGACTACATCAATAAGTATCTGAACAAGATGATATAAGTAGATGGCATTATCTTCAAAAACTGCTAGCTGGCAACTGAGTGATGGTGGCAGAGGGAAATTTTGAAAGTGATGGTGAAGATCAAGAAGTTTGTCAATTCCTTTTCTTGACCCTGAGTCATGAGAAAAGGAGCAACCATCCTGGACAGGGTGGTCAGTGATCTTTTGGAGATAGCCACACTTTCACGAGCACAAAATAGAAAATGTGAAGAAAGATGAAGGAAGAAGATAAATTTGCTAAAACCAAGCAAGTGTTCAAGAGAACAATGTTTCCCAAACTATTTCTCATTACAGCTTAGTAACACCTTGTCTTACACAGTGCTTTAAAGTTTACAATATGTTTTTCTCACAACAAACCAGTAGGAAGATCTTATTAACATTATCACAGCTATTTTATAGATGAAAGTATTGAGGCTCAGGCACATTAATCAATTTGCCCATAAATACTTACTGCTAATAACCATGAGAGCCAAGATTTAACCTGAGTCTTCTAACTTCAAGTTCAATACATTTTCTACTGCACCGTATTGCCTATCACACATCTATCTCCAGTGGAAATGGCATGATCAATGAGGATGCTTCGTCCCCTATTCATTATGTATTTTCTTGAAAAAATAAGACACCTCCATCCCTCAAAGAATAAAATAAAGGAAGAAGGATTTGTGTTTTAATTTGGCTCTTTAGAGAATTACAATAGAAAGGATAAAAACATGCTTTCCTAAATTCTCATAAAAATAAAACAATCAAAATTTTCTGCACAATTCACCAGTTTTCATTAGTAAAATTTTCAGTTGATGATGAGGAACACCCTCCCCGCCCCACACACACACTTTTGATTTGGTATGCCAAGAGAAGGCAAAGACTCCTTTTCACATGAGATAGCAGTAGACCTTCTTGGCCTTCTCTAGACAACAGATTAGGTAATGTGCGTTAGTCAAGGGAGAGTTTTATTGGGTCACCCGTTTTTCCCTTCAGAGACAAGTTCACTTGTGAAGCAGGCCGGGAAGGTAAATATTTTTAGTTTGTTTTCGTCCACGTGAAGGTGAGTCCCAGCTGGGTGTACAAACACCAGATACTAGTTATTCAAGTATCTCTCTTGATCAAAGTTATAATAACAATTATCCTAAAAATGAGAAAACTTTCCATGCCACAGAAATACATTTTTATTGCAAAATTTTGGGGTAAATTGACCTGTGCACTTGTGAAGAACTCAAATGAACTTTGTCTTATATTTGACCATTACTTGTGCACAGACTGTTAAATTGCCTCACTCATGTGTGTAATACGATTTTCACTGTGGTGTGATTTTCACTTGCTCCTTTTGTACACAATCAAATCACTCTGCAGCACCATGAATATGGCTATTTCTTGCTCTGTTTGCAACAGAAAATGATGTGTTTGTAGTTGCAGCAGGACTAATATTGTATTAGTAACGTCTGTATTTGGCTGCTGGGCCATCTATTAGCAGATTCTGCAAACCCAAGACTGTATTTACAAATTAAAAAGGGACAGCCATCCTTTCATTAGCTGTGGGTAGGGAAAGAAGGGACTATGGACGATGCTGAATTCTCTCTAAGCACAATGGCCTTCCTTTTGGAGCAATCCCAAAAGTAAATTGGTTGCTGCAGTGACCACACAGGGAAGAAATTCTTATGTCATCCCCAAGATGGTGGGTATGTTGAGATATGACCCATTCTCAGTTTTCTGAAACAAAGTTAGCATAATGTGCTTATGTGAAATCTCCAATGCATCTCTAAGCTTAGTTTTAAAGCTTTCTATCACAGACTGCTTTGCCAGAACTCCGAACAAAATCCAAATCTTTTCAAATTGTTTGCCTTCAGACTGTAGTGCTGAATAGAGAAACGGGCAAACGATGAGAAAGGGAGGGGGAAGAAAGGAAATAGAACGATGTACTATATGGTAGAAATTGCTGAACTTGTAGTTATGAGGCTTGGCATTGAATCCTAGCTCTGTTTGACCTTTGTCAAGACACACTAACTTCTCTGGACCTCAGTTTCCTCGATTGTAAAAAGAAGTTGAACTAGCTGTTCTCGAAGGGCCCTTCCAGCTCAATTATGATAGCAAGCAATTAATTATAGAGGAAACCTAGATATTCTAATTATACCTGATGTGCATGATTCCTTTAAGTTTGTGAAGTGCATTATCTCATTCAAGGCTCTTAACCCTGTGACTTAGTTCCTTTTAGTATTATACCCATTTTAGAAATAGGAAAACTAAGGGTGAGGAGAAGTGACTTGGCCATAGCTGTACAGTTAGTAATTATCAGAGGCAGAATTTGAGCCTAGGACTTCCTGATGCCAATTCCATTACTCTGTACATGGCTCCCAAGCAGTCTCTTTTTTTATGCTAACATTCTATTTGAAAACTGCTTATACTATAAATGAGAAGATGTAGCAATCTCAGTTTTGCCAACTATAATATAGTTGGGAAATAAGCTAGGAAGCATCCAGGCTATCATTTTCGTTTACAAATAAAGAAAATGAGGCCATTGGAGGTCAAGTGATTTGGTCTAAATCACATAAGTAGAACCATGGAAAATCCAGCAATCAAACTTAGTCATTTTGCAATAGATAAGTAAAAGAAACATGACTAGATGAGAATGAAATCCAAGGAAAGACAGCTAGATTTCTATTTGCATATTCTTTTGAAGGACACAAAAAATGGACCCAAGAACTAGAGAAGATCAAAATAAGTACAAGGAATATAGTTGGAAACAGTATTGCTTCTACTGGTGAATTTGAAATTCTAGAGCAATTGGGAGCACAAGTACATCTGTTCCTCCTCCACTTATTTATTTTGATGTTTTGTAAGATATTTAATTATTAAATTTTCCTTAAATCAAGAGTTCACATCAAGCATAGCCAAAACTTTGCTTTTCCCAAACCCCAGAAATGGTTAATTCAATCTCTATTTCCTATCTTGAATCTACCTGTATCATTTGTATTTATCAAACTTTTGATTATCTTAAGGCTGTGTCTAATTAGTACTAAATAACTGTTTAAAGTGAAAACATCAATTAATCAAAGATTTGTTTTCTAATACTTTCATGATTTCACTATTGTATTTGTTTAATGCAACTGAATTACTCTTTTTATTAGTTATGTGTTATAATGACCTAGACTGTGTCCCTGACAATGAGTCCTAAAAAAGTTAAATTATGTTATGAAATCCCAAGCCATAGGGCTGCTGTAAGGAAGTCATATCTTATATTAAGAAGAGGGATTTTGGATTTATTTTAACCCAAAGTTGGTATGCAGGAAAACAGGTAAATTTTCAAGTTTCACATATATTCTTTAAGCAACAATCAAGATCAGTAAGGAGAGAAGTGCTGAATAAGCTGAAAATTGAATCAAAAGGAAATGAAGCAAATCCTAAGGAACAGATGAATATGACCCAGTCAACTGGGAAAATCAATGAGGCAAGTAGGCCATATTGGAATTGTGTTTGCGCCTGACTTAAAACTATGAGATTAAAACAAAAGGATTGTTTTTGATCACTTCCTATGAAAAAATCCTCTTGTCTTCTACTGAACTGACCTTATTGTATGGTCATACTAGGTCACAACCTCTATGTTATTTTTTCAGGAGGACAGAGAGATGCCTGAATCCTTCAGTTCCTCTTTCATTCCTCAGAAAAAGCTGGAAATTCCAGAGTCCCAGTAATTTAAACTCAGATGTCCTAGGAAGCAATTATGCCTATGAGGACTAAATCTGTTACAAATAAATTATAAATAGTGTGAATACCGGTTTTAAAGGACTGGGATTAAGGAGAGGTTAGCTGGATGGAGAGAGAGACTTAGGAACTGAGTCATAGGTTTCCAGAACCAAGTGTTTGGATTTCTACTTATGTTATAGTTTTGTCTTGCCTTCTAATTTTATAATTACTTGACTTTCTTTCTGTGGACACTCAAAGATGTCTGTCATAACTTCCCCTTGTCTCTTATTATCAAAACGGTGTATACGTTTATAGGCTACAGAGCATCTAATGCAGAGAATATAATTATATACTGTGGTATTATTTAAGATTTGCCCAAACTTTTAAGATGGTTGTTATTTTCAGAATAAAAATTCCCTTAGCTGAACCAGATGAATTAGTTGTGGATTCCATGTAGGCCCCAGAGTTGGGCTATTAGTATATCTTTTCACCTGTTGAATATTAATATTTGGGTAGGTTGAGAATATTATATGGTTCATATTTGAAAGGTGGGCCTAGGTCTGTATCTTCTATTTGAAAATTTCTGGCATGGTGCCAGATTCCTTCAGGAAGGAAAAAAATACTCTAAACAAATGGTGAAATAGTAGAAAAAAGCAAAAAGACAGGAGTTTTCTAGGCTCTGAAACCCCAAGGAAAGACAATAATGCAACTGTCTTAGTAAATGTTTGTTAACACTATTCATTTGGAGCAGAGTTCCACAAAGATTAGTTTGGATTTGCTCTAAGCCCCATCTTGCTAGCAGAGTCATTTGCACTTCTAACCTAAGGGAATAGCTGCTATTTAGTTACTTGATTGGATAGAATAACACCCTCTTTGCCCCCTCACCCAGTGTATATGAATGTGTTTCATTTGGGCATTGAAATAAGGGACAAGATGTCCCTTTTTTTGGTCAATTCCCTGTCCAAAAAAATCTTTCTATGTCTATATCTTATGTGACTATAAATATGATCATTCACAATTATCCAGGATAGTAGGAAGGATCACCACATGAAATTGCAGCATGTCCACCATACCTAAAATAGATTCAAGATATGTCCCCATCAGGCACTAATGGGGGTCACTGTTGCCCATAGAGCATATCTTGTCCCAAATCAATAAGCTCTCCAGATGTTCACAGTTCAACAACACATCTGTCACATCCCTACCAAAGCAGTGGTTTCTAGAAGCCGAAGGGCAGGCACATGAACAGACCAGCATCTCAGTGTTTGGAGAAAGGTCTCTTGTGAGCTGCTTTACTCATTGAAATGCTGGTACAATATTGATGCAGAGCCATAGGCTATGGCAAGGAGAGCCAAGATATACCCTTCACACACAAAAGGGACCCTTCTCCCAGTGTAAAGTGGCTTTTAGGTGGGAATGTTAATGCCCTGCACCATGGGGCTGACTCTTCTCTTGGTTTGTTATTAATTTATTATCGAAATATTCAAGTTGAGGGCTCCTAGGTGTCAAAGGGTAACTGTTACACAGAAAATGGAAAAGTAACATGAACTTCATTTCATTTTTTTTCTGGAAACTTAAGAATTCCAACCTTGTTACATTAAGCTAAATCATGCAGAAACACTCCAGCTGCTCATTACATTGTGGAAGCCAAATTCAACATTCCTTTTTTTCCCTTTGTTTTTCAGACAGTAGCTCTAAAAAGTATTTGACCAATATAGGAACTTTATCAATATTCCCTCTCACATTCTTTCATTTTCCTCCCCTCAGTTTTGTTTTTTTTAACTATTTGAGACGGTACTACTTAGATATTTCAGGTCTCTGGCACTACAGTGGTTGACATACATGCAGCTTGTCATTACAAGTTTTTGTGAACAATAGCCAGGAAGAAAGTGTCATTTAATCGATGGATAGGGAGGGGTGGCCTTTATAGGCTCTCATTCAACCACTATAGCCTCTCCTTCCTTTTTCTGAGTGCTTACTGTGTTCCAGGCACTGTGCTAAGCTCTGAGGATAAAATACAAGCAAAAAGACAGTCCCTGCTCTCAAGGAGCTTACATTCCAAAAAGGAAAAAAAAATGCATTAAAAAAAAGTTGAAAAGAGGAGGTTTGGTATTAGAGGAAAATTATCCTGTGAAGGCATGGTGGCAATAGTCTGTAGAGTTAGAAGCTCAGGCAAGAAGAGAATGAGCCATGGTTGTCCTGGTTGGACCCAAAATGGAGACCAAGATAGAAGTCACCAATGGCAGAAGGAGACTGGAATGGTGAAGGGATATTATAGGGTAAGAAGACCTTACAGGCTGAGGAAAGTTCTGGGATCAGAATCATGGTAATCATCAGAATCTATAGAGATAGTGGCATGTCCTCTAGCCTTTTCCCTATATCATAAGTAAACTCTGTATTATCTAGGGCAGCTTGGTGGTGCAACGGATAGAGTACCAGACATGGAGTTAGGAGGACCTCAGTTCAAATCTGGTCTCAGACACTTTCTAGTTGTGTGACCCTGGGGAAGCCACTTAACTTTGTTTTCCTCACTTTACTCATCTGTAAGGTGAGCTGGAGAAGGAATTGGCAACCCCTCTAGTATCTTTGCCAAGAAAACCCCAAATGGGGTCATTAAAAGTTGTACATGACTAAACAACAACATATTATATAGCTTGGTAGACATATATTGACAGTCTCCCTCCTCCTTTTCAATTAAAAGCACTTTTGATTAGATGTTCCAGACTTCAGGCAAATGCTTTTTTTTTTACTGGACCTCTTTAGGAATAGTCTTCACCTACCCAGAAAAATGTCATTCCTATATTTTAAACTGGCTTAGAAAGTCAAATACCTTTATCAAATACCATGTTCTGAATTAGTACTTCACTTCCAACTTTCCCTTTCTCTTCTGAGCTGGGGTGTCAGCTGGGGTGAAAAAACCCTCTGAAGGTCTTTAGTTTCTTGTGCACAACTTCTTATCTTTAGAAATGGTTTCTAGATTCCTTCTGTCAGTATGATACGCATCCATACAAATCACCAAAAGTGGAATAGTCATCTGGTTGGACCAGTTTGGTTAGGTTCTCTGTTACATTTTGAACAGGTGTCTTGTCTGGGAAGACAGGAGTTCTCTACTGTTGCTATTAAGTTGTTCAATAGTTGCTTTCAACAGTAAAAAGGTAAGAATTATAGTTACATGCTTCCTGCTTTCAGCAGGAAGTAATCAACACCATAGCTCATCTTTGTTTCCGGTAATCCTCTCACCTGATAGCATTTATGTATCCAAATCATCTTTTCTTAGAGAAGAGGCTGCTTTCTTCTTTAAAGTGATCTATTCTTCCTTTTTAGGGAGATTTGATTCAAATTGATAGCTCCAAACATTTAATGGTACTCCTTCCCTTTCCCTTCAGTGTCATTTTCTGCTATAGTCCTCAGCCTGATACAAGACACAGATCAAGAATCACTTTTAAGACCCAAGATCTTTTTTCTTTGTTTGCTTATTTAAATCCTTCTAGGTTGTTTTGTTATAGATTTGTTTCAGTATAAGTATGTTAAGGAACATTTCATTTTACCTAACTTGGAGGAGTAAATAAAATTCCATTTCTCAATTCCCTTCACATGCCCCTTTACAAGAAAGATCTACCTGCAACTGAAAATTTTGTTGTTGATAAGTCACTTCAGTCATGCCTGACTTTTTTTTTTTTTTGCTTTTTGGAGGTTAATTGGGGTTAAGTAATTTGCCCAAGGCCACACTGCTAGGTTTTTTTTTTTATTTGTGTGTGCGATAAGTGTCTGAAGCCGGATCCGAACTCAGGTCCTTCTGACTCCAGGGCTGACGCTCTACTCACTGCGCCACCTAGCCAACCCGATGCCTGACTTTCATGCCCCAATTTAGAGTTTTCTTGGCACAGATACAGGAGTGGTTTGCCATTTCCTTCTCTAAACCATTTTTTAGATGAAGAAACTAAGACAACTGGGGTTAAATGACTTGCTTAGGGTCACAAGTCAGTAAGTGTCCAAGACCAGACTTAAACTGAGGAAGATGAGTTTTCCTGACACCAGGCCCAGTGCTCTGTCCACAGTGCCACCTGGCTTCCCCCTTAGTTGAACATAAGTTAACTATTTAGCTGTTGCAAAAACATAAAAAAAAGACATTACATATATGAGTATATCTCTGTAAAATGTACCTGTTGTTCACACTATGTGGTGGGGGGGAGAAACTCAGTCATTTTTTGTTCTTAATCATAGCTTTCTTGTCAAATATCTTGTAAGCTGCTTGTGAGGACTCCAGCTCAAGGACTGTCACTATCATTCTTACCTTTTTAGAACCTTTGCCATCACATTTAATTTCTTTTTTGCTTATCTTACTAAATTCTTTTCCTATATCAAGTACAAACTTCCTCTTTCCTCCTCTGATTCTTCCCCTTGACATCATTCTATTCTGATTCATCTTACACTTACCTTACACTTTTCCTTCTCAGGTCCTCCCCACACTGTTACAAATCCATCTCTTTCTCATCAGATCATTATGCTTACATTCTTCTCCTTCTCCTTGAATCCTCTTTCTAATTTATCTCCAGTTCTTTTTTTTCCTCTTCAGTTCAAGTATTTTTTTTCTTTTTGTAATAATCATTGACTGTGGGTCATGAGATAGAGAGTCTAGAGATCGCCTCTTCTATTGTCTTCTTCTGACATTTCATTGCAGGATGGAAGTGATCCTAGGCTATTTTATACTCATGTTAATGGAGCAAAAGATTTAAAATGTCCTCTCATGAAGAAATGACTGAGTGGAGACCCAGTGATAGATCATGAGCCATTTCTAAAAGGAATGGAACACTGGGCATCAGAGTATGAGATTGGGTTTTTTTTTTTGGGGGGGGGGAGGGTTTTTTTTATTCTTTACTTACAGCACAGTTCATGAAACAGAGTAGATAAAATCAAAGTTTTTGTGGAAAGAGTATTCACATTGCCAAAACTGTAGATCATTTTTAAAAAGTATTAAAGTTTTAAGCAATCACAAGAACACTATCACAAGCTTTCTGCATATTTTAAATTGCAAACCCATCTTATGGCTTATGATCATATAAGAACTGGACCTCTGATTTTATTTTTAAGGAAACTCCCTCTGCCAAGATAGGTTGGTTCCTTCTCTACAAGTTGTTATTTTTAAAAGTTGCCTAGAAAACTGGAAATAATTTGTATGGTTAGTATCTCTGGTAAAGGCCACTTTTTTCATATATATAGAGGGCTGAGTCAAATTTATAAGAATGTAAGTCATTTCTCAATTTATCCTCAGTTGAGGATATGAATAGGTACTTTTCAGATGAAGAAATAAAAGCTATATGTCATATGAAATCAAAGTCATATAAAAATGGTCTAAATCAGTATTAATCAGAGAAATGCAAATTAAAATAACTCTGTGGTACCACTTCATACCTATCAGGTTAACTAATATGATAGGAAAGGGAAATGATAAATGTTGGAGAGGATGTGGGAAATTTGGAACACTAATGTGTTGTTGGTAGAGTTGTGAACTGATCCAAGCATTCTGGAAAGCAATTTGGAGTTATGCTCAAAGGGCAATCAAACCATGCATACTCTTTGATCCAGCAATAACACTACTAATTTTATATCCCAAAGAGAAGTTTCTAAAAGGGGAAAAGGATCTATTTATATAAAAATGTTTACGGCAACTCTTTTTGTGGTGGCAAAGAATTGGAAATTGAGGGGATGCCCATCAAATGGTGAATAGTTAAATAAGTTGTGTTAAATGATAGGAATAGAACACTAATATACTATATGAAATGACAAGCAGAATGATTTCATAAACACCTGGAAAGATATGTGAGAAGAGATACAAAGTAAAGTGAGAAGAACCAGGAGAATGCTGCACACACAGAATATTGTACAATGATCAACTGTGAATGACTTAGCTGTTCTCAGCAATGCAATGATCCAAGATCAATCCCCAAAGACTCATGCTGAAAAACCTTAGCCATCTCCAGAGAAAGAACTGATGGAGTCTGGATTCAGATGAAAAGATATTATTTTTCAATTGCTTTATTTTTTTTCTTTTCAGCTTTTTTTCTTTTATAGCATGACTAATATGGAAATATATTTTATATTATTCCACATATATAGCCTATATTAAATTGCTTAGCATTTTAGGGAGGGGGGAGGTGAGTGAGGGAGAAAATTTGGAACTAAAACCTGTTAATAATTGAGTGCTAAAAATTGTCTTTGCGTGTTATTGGGAAAAATAAAATATTATTTAAAAAATTTGAGTAGATCATTGAGAAATTAAGTGACTTTCTCTTGGTTACAAGACAATATATAAAAGAGGTAGTGCTGTGGGGTGGCTAGGTGGTGCAGTGAAAAGAGTACCAGCCCTGGAGTCAGGAGGACCTGAGTTCAAATCTGGCCTCAGACATTTGATACTTACTAGCCATGTGACCTTGGGCAAGTCACTTAACCCCAACTACCCTGCCCTCCCCTCTCCAAAAAGCCAAAAAAAGAAGAAAAAAAGAGAGAGAGGGCTAGTTTTCTTAGCTCAAGGATCAACCTACTGAATTCCTGCTTTACAATCTTGATATCTATATACATTGTCATAGCTTTTATTACCCCAGTTGGTTGCTTTCTACCTACTTTGGAATGTAAGAAACAATTGCTAATGGAAGGAAACTGACGTGTTCTCATCACCAGACAGAAACTGTGAATTTTGAGCACAGTTTTAATTTTGTGGGTAATAATTATTGGGTTAAATGATCCCCAAGAATAGATATGCTTAATTATTCAGATTCAATAATTATTACCCATCAAAATTCAAACTGTGCTTTCAGTGCTCACTTTTCTATCAAGTGACAGATGCATCAGCTCCAAACAATTTGTAGCATAGCATCACTTTGCTTTGGATTACAATGGTCACTGACCATTACAATGGTCACAGATATAGTGACTCAAGTCCCTGTCTATCCTAACAGAGATTTGCAATATGATAGAACTCTGACCTTCCTGCATTACATGGTTAATATGTTCATAATGGATCTCCCAAAATGCTTTTCTTCTTCCCAAATATTTCCATAGAAGGGAAGTTTTTAGGTCACATAGCTCAAGTTATTTTGACCTCGTGTTGCACTTCCAAGAAATACATTAAAACAAGCTTGCTAATAGGCTGGGAAAAGTTGAGGACTGAAAACAGCTGTAATATCTGGGAGAAAGAGAGTAGGATCTTGAATCTAAGAACCTGGGTCTGAATCCCAATTCTACTCTTTTTTCTGTGACTTTGGGCAAGTAGCTAGAATTCTATGGCCCCCAGTTTCCTCATCTGAAAAATGAAAGCTTTGATTGGACTAATTTTTCTATGAGATCTATTCTCACTCTAAGTCCTCTTATTATCTATCCTGGCCACACTCATCATCCTTTTTATGAGTGAAAATCACTGGGGCAAGACAAGTATAGTTTGCAGCTACTGTAGATGCACAAAATCAGAGCTAGCATATAAAAGCAGATTGTCTTCAAATCCATGTTCTTCCTCTTCCCTTCCTCACTTCAGTTTTCCCTGCACCAATACTGACTTCATATAAAGGCTAATTAAAAGAAGCAAAGCTTTTTCAGTTTCCTTTTGTCTCCCTTCTTTTAAATTCATCCTGATATCTTTTATAGACTATGAATCTGACTATGTGTTAATTTGTATGGTAGCACCAGTAATGACAGTTTTAGCATCATCAATTATTTCTAAGTTGAAAACTTCCCTGAGAAAGCCAAATGGATGCCACTGGAAAGTCAGCCCAGTTTTCTGCTAGTTATAATAGATCCAATAGTATCTATTGCCAGTTGTTAGACCATAGAATAATTGGTCATTTATCGCTATATAATGGAATAACACTTTACTGTATATGTCTCCCTATTTCAAATATAGTTCTTCTCATGGTATTATTACTTTTATGGCTTCATGTTGACTTCATCATCAAATCTGAGTTTTTCTGGCCAATTTTTAAGGCCATCACTAACCAAACTCCAACTCATCTTTTCAACTTAATTAGCACCACTTATAGAATTAAAGCTATTTCAGAGTTGGGAGAGGACTGCAATAGCCAACTAGTCTAATGTAAAAAGTATAGTGGCATCCGGCCTGTGCAGCAGATTCTGCCTCATTGAGAGTCTCCATGCCAAGACTTCATGCCTATTTGTCATATACTCCTGAAGAAAGCCCATCCCACTTTTGAAAGCTTTAATTGTAAGGAGTTATTTCCTTATATCAAATTTAAATTTTGCCTCGTGGTAGCTTCTACCTATTACTCCCATGGGAATGCTGACTACTAATTACCCACTCTTGTGAAAGTGAGCAAATCCCTTAACTTCATTGGTCCTCACTTACATCAAGGAGCTATTCTGAGTAAATGTAAGTAGTTATTCTTATTTTTTTACAAGGGCAATGAATGACACAGACACAAATGAAGGTCCACACAACTGTAAGACAGATCAGTGAGAAGCAGAAAGGGATAGATCCCTAATCTTGAATATTTCATAACTGGAATCAAATGTGTGGTCCAAAAAAACCAATCCCTCATAGTCCTGGAATACTAAATAATAACTTTGCTTTTGTTTGTCCATCTTGAATGCTGTTCCATCTAGTTGGAGCTGTCAAATTCCTATGGGTTCTTCAAAGGCTAGCTCTGTGAAGCTTTCCCTTATATCCCCATCCAGACGTCTTTTCTTGCTTTGAAGTCCCTCTTACTTTGAAGTAACATTCACCATGACAGGTTCTGTCTTGCATACATACACTTATTTGTGTACAAATAGCTCTATGGATGCTAAACACTTTAGAATTTGGCAAATTGGAAGGCATTTTCCTTCTTCTTAAAACCTGGCCAATCAAACATATAGTATACCCCATCAGTGTCTTTACACAAGTACAGTAAAGCTTGCAAAATACCCAGATGGTATGCATGATAAGAGCTTATGGGGTGGAACTGAAAAAAAAAAAGTCTAGATTGTGGCAAAAAGTCTGCTAGGTTCCTACCCTTTTCTCACAGCAGAGGATTCCACTTCATACTTTAGTGATAAAATAGAGGCTATTAATTGCCATTAGCTTCCTCTTCTGAAAACCCCGTGATATTATCTATCATTCTCTCACCTTTTACTTTAGATTCTGTTGGAGAGATGCCACTTCTTCAATCCAGAATTAACCCCTTCCTCCACACATAAGCTTGATCTTATCTCTCCCATCCCCTCCATTAGAATACTCCAGTAATCATCCCTCTTTCTTTGTAATATTTATTCTTTCTATATACTGGTTTATTCCTTGCTGCTTGCACATATACCCAGGTCTCCTCTATCTCAAAAAATAATCATCCTATAATTTCTCTTCTCTTTAATGGACAAACTCTTAGATAAAAACTTTCTATACTTGCTTCTGCCATTCTGACTCCTAGCAATCATTTCTTAAGACCTTGCAATCTGGCTTTTGACTTCATTAGTCAACTGAAACTTCTTTTTTCAGAGTCATCACTGAGCTCTAATTTCTAAATCCAACTTCTCAGTGTTTATTCTTTAGGACTTCTCTGCAGTCTTAATGCTATTGCCCTCCTGAGTGCATTCTTTTCTACGGATTTTTGTAATGGCGATTTCTCTAAATCCTCCTATTTGACGTCTCTTTCTTAGCCTTCTATACTAGATCATTGTCTATGAACTATTTAATGACTAAGAACATAGTCTAAAGTATTTCTAAGCTCTCCTCTCATCTTCTCTCTCAGTGATCACATCATTTACCATGGTGTCAAGTATTGTCTCTACACAGACAGCATGATCTGAGTGACGATTCCACAAAGGGGACTTAGAAAAAGTGGTCTGATAAGTAGAAGGAGGAGAGTGCTGTCCTGAAAACCTAGGGAGAAGAGAATATCAAGAAGAGCATTCCGAAAGGGACTCCCCTACTCAAGAAGCTCAAGGAGCTCCCTATTTCTATGATTAAACAACAACAAAAAAACCCCTTCTGTTTGGTTTTAAAATTCTTCACAAATCTGGCTCCAGACTACCTTTCTAGATTAATTTTCATTATTCCCCTTACTCATTCTGAGTTCCAGACAAATTGGTCCACCTGTTTTTCTTCACACATGACATTCCATCTTCTCTCTCTACACATTTGCACAAGCTAGCTTCTGTACCTGGAATGAATTCATTTCTCATGTCTTCCTCTTAGATTCCTTTTAAGATTCAGCTCAAGTTCCACCTGCTATATGAAGTCCTTTCCAAACCCAGTCCCCAGATACTCTTCCTTCCTGTCATCAAAATTCCATCATATTCATCAGATAAGCATGGTATCTACTTATATGTGTACATTTCCCCAATTAGATTGTAAGCTCCTTATAGGACTATTTTGTTTTGTACTGTATCTCAGTGCCTAGGCACTTAACAAACACTGATTGATTGATTCATGCCTCCATCTTGATAATTGATGTGGATTATCTTTTTATTTTAAGGCATGTCCTATTTATATTTTAATTAACCTGTTTCTGATGTCATTTATCTTTGTTCTTGACCTCAAACCCTTTTTTTGGGAGTAGAAAAGGAATAAAATTTTATAGTAGATATTGTAGCCTGAATAATAGAGTTATGCTTAGTTAAGTTAATCAGGGCATTTGATGTTGATGCATGCTAACATTTCCACTAGGGGCCAAGATGGTAGAGCAAGGAATTGCTTGAGATCTCCACCAAATCCATCCAAATACCTGTAAAAAATGACTCTAAACAAATTCTAGAACTACAGAACCCACAAAATGACAGAGTGAAGCAAATCTCCAGCCCAAGACAACCTGGAAGGCCAATAGAAAGGGTAATTTCACTAGGCTGGGATTGGAATACAGTACAGTGTGGGCTGTGCCAGAACAGACAGAGCCAGAGTAGAACTCAGGGGACTGAATCACTGGCAGCTGTGGCAGTTTCCAGGTTTCTCAACCCATAAACACCAAAGATAGTGTAGAAGGTCAGTGAGAAAACTCTGTGGGAACTAGGTGAAAGAAGAACTTGGTGGTCTGATTGGGGTCCAGCCCCAGCCCCAGGGCAGAAGAGGTGGTAGAGGTGGTGGCAGCAGCAGCAGCAGAGGTTGCAGCAGCAGCTGTTTCCAGAGCTCTGGGCCCATAAATGGTGTGGGATCAAATGACTAATGCAAAAACCCCTAAAGCCTAGGATAGGACTCCCATTCCCCCACTCTCACCCCCCACCCCCAACGGGAAGCAGATTCCTACCTTGACAATAAGTTAGAAAGTCAAGTATTTGGTTGGAAAGATGAGCAAACAGTAAAAAACAAACAAACAAAAAAAACCTCAGACTATAGAATCTTACTTTGGTGACTAAGAAAATCAAAACATACAACCAGAAGAAAACAACAAAGTCAAAGCTCCTGCACCAAAAGCCTCCAAGAAAAATATGAATTGTTCACAGCCCATGGAAGACCTAAAAGAGGATTCTGAAAATCAAGTAAGAACAGTAGAAGAAAAGTTGGGAAGAGGAATGAAAGCAATGCAAGAAAATAATGAAAAATAAGTCAACAGCTTACTAAAGGAGACCCCAAAAATTACTGAAGAAAATAACATCTTAAAAATTAGATTAATGCAAATGGCAAAAGAGGTTCAAAAAGTCAATGAGAAGAATGTTTAAAAAGCAGAATTGGTCAAATGGTAAAATGAAGTCCAAAAGCTCACTGAACAAAATGATTCCTTCAAAATTAGAATGGAGCAAATGGAAGCTAATGATTTTGAGAAATCAAGAAATTATAAAACAGAACCAAAAGAATGAAACAATAGAAGACAATGTGAAATATCTCATTGAAAAAACCACTGACCTAGAAAGTAGATCCAGGAAAGATAGTTTAAAAATTATTGGACTACCTGAAAACCATGATCAAAAAAGAGTCTAGACATCAACTTTCAAGAAATTATCAAGGAAAACTGCCTTGTTTTCCTAGAACCAGAGGACAAAATAGAAACTGAAAGAATTCTCCAAACACCTCTTGAAAGAGATCCCAAGAGAAAAACTCCTATAAATATTTTAGCCAAATTCCAGAGTTCCCAGGTCAATGAGAAAATATTGCAAGAAGCCAGAAAGAAACAATTTGAGTATTGTGGAAATACAATCAGGATAACACAAAATCTAGCAGCTTCAACATTAAGTGATCAAAGAGCTTGGGATATGATATTCCAGAGGTCAGAGGATCTGGGATTAAAACCGAGACTCACCTACCCAGCAAAACTGAGTATAATACTTCATGGGGAAAAATGGATATTCAATGAAATAGAGAACTTTCAAGTGTTCTTGATGGAAAGACCAGAAGTGAATAGAACATTTGACTTTCAAATACAAGAATCAAGAGAAGCATGAAAAGGTAAATAGGAAAGAGAAATCATAAGGGACTTATTAAAGTTGAATTGTTTACATTCCTATATGGAAAGATGATATTTGTGTCTCATGATACATTTCTCATTCTTAGTGTAGGTGGAGGAAATAGATAGATAGATAGATAGACAGACAGACAGACAGACAGACAGACAGATAGATAGATAGATAGATAGATAGATAGATAGATAGATAGATAGATGACACAGCATGAGTTGAACATAAAGGGATAATATATAAAAAATAAAATTAAGGGGTGAGAGAGGAATATATTGGGAGGAGAAGGGGAGAGATAGAATGGGGTAAATCATCTCATATAAAACATGCAAGAAACAAGTTTCACAATGGAGGGGAAGAGGGGGGAGGTGAGAAGGAATGAAACCTTACTCTCACTGGATTTGGCTTAAGGAAGGAATAACATACACACTGAATTGGGTATCTTACCCTACAGGAAAGTAAAGTGGAAGGTGATGGGCGGGGTCATAGAAGGGAGGGCAGACTGGGGGAGGGATTAGTCAGAAGTAAACACTTTTGAAAAGGAAGAAAATAGGCTAAGTGGGGGGGGGAGGATAGGATGGAGGGAAATATAGTTAGTCTTTTACAGCATGACTATAATGGAAGTGTTTTGCATAACTACACAGGTATAACTTATATTGAATTGTATGCCTTCTCAATGAGGGTGGGTGGAAGGGGGAAAATGGGGAGAAAATTTGGAAATCAAAAGTGAGGAAATGAATGTTGGAAACTAAAAATTAATTAATTAATTAAAAATGAAAGAAATGGTGAGCAGGTGGACTTCTGACAAACCTGGAAAGACTTATATGAACTGATGCTGAGTGAGGGGAGAAGAACCAGGAGAACATTGTCCATGGTTACAGCTACATTGTGCAATAACTAACTGATAGATTTGGCTCTTTTCAGCAATGCAAGGTTCTAAAACAACTCCAAAAGGCTCATGATAGAAAATTCTATCCACATCCAGAGAAATAATTACGGAGTCTGAATGCAGATTGAGGCATACTATTTGCCCTCTCTTTTTTGTTTTGTTTTGTTTTGTTTTGTTCTGTTTTGTTTTGTTTTGTTTTGTTTTTTTCTGTTTTGTTCCTTCTTTCTCGTGGTTCATTCCATTTGTTATAATTCTTGTTTGAAACATGACTAATGTGAAAATATGTTTAATGTGAATGTATATGGAGCCTATATCCGATTGTATGCTATCTAGGGAAGGGGGGAAGAAAGGGAGAAAATTTGGAACTCAAAAGTTTGTGGAACTGAATGTTGTAAACTAAAAATAAATAAATATTGATTGATATTGATATAAATAAATAACTTTAAAAAATTTTTCACCAGACCATTATCTGGTGTGTAGTAAAGGGTCAGGATAGTGTTCCTGGAAGATTTTTCTTAGCCACTTTTTTTTGTTTTCTTTTCCTTTTTTCTTTAAACAAAAAGATAAGTAAAAATGGAACCCATTTGTTTTTGTGAAAAAATCACATCAAGAAAGACAAAAGATGAGAGAGTTACCATGAAGGCCCTACATATATATTGCCCAATCAGTATAGCATATCTGTGTTGCTTACTGAACTTCACCATATTCCTACCTTGGTGCTTCATTTCAGAGCAGATATGCCTCTGGGTAGACAGGGAGTGCAATCTCTGGTAGGTCCTACCAAACTGCACAAGCCTCAAGAACAGACTCAATGATGGACTGGGCCTGATGTCTGAGAATCAGTCTGACAAAGTGTGTCAAATTAATCACCAGAAATTTGGTTACCATATGATGGAGAGTTTTGTTTTTGTTTGGGGGTATAGGCACGATCATTTGGAGTGGGGAGAAAATACAGTTTATCCAGACACTATTACTGAAACAGAAAGGGATTGTGATCTTTGTCAACAATTCATTTAATTGTAAGCTCCTGGAAGGCATGGACTGTCATTTGCCTCTTTTTGTATTCCCAGCATTTAACATAATGCCTGGCACATTGTTGTAGGCACTTAATAAATATTTGTTAATTGGTTAAACACATCAAATGAAATCAACAAGCATTTAGTAAGCATCTACTATCCAGTGAGGTACTGTGCTATGGGGGGAGGGGGAATGCAAAGAAAAGCAAAAGAATACTTCCAAAGGATTTCACAGTCTTAAGAGGGGAGATAACACAACAAACTAAAAACAAAGTAAGTAGGAGACAGATTAGAGGTAAACTCAGAAAAAAGGCACCAGCATTAAGGAGAACTGGGAAAGATTTCTTGCAAAAGGAGGGATTTTAACTGAGACGTGAAGGAAAGTAGAGAAACCCAGAGGCAGAGACAAGAAGAGGGAATATACTTGACATGAGAGACAGCCAATGAAGATGCGTGGAGTCCAGAGATGTAGTGTGTTGTGAGAATTGAAACTGCTAAATAAAATAATGTATGTGCAACAGCTGTAAATGTTTATCTACAGGATCTAGAACCTATCTGAGGTTTGTATTCTTATTCACAAACCTCTGTTTTTCTTCCAAATCTCAATAGGCCTGAGTTATATACATTCAGATTATATTATTATAAATAACATTTACATAAAATCAAAATACAAGCTACATTATTAGAAAATTACAACAAATACTCTTGCCACATTTCCCAAAGGCATCTTTTCAACCTCAAGAGATGAAATGTTGAGAGTGCATATTCTCATCCCATTCCTGCCCCATATGCCTAAATTAGTATGGCAGGTAGAAAGTTAGAAGAGTTCCTTCAGTAGCATTTGGGTGTGTTGGATTTTGTGGCATGGCATCCAGCTGACCATGAAACCCGGCCATTTCATTGCCATCATCAATAATGTTCAGAATGGAAAATGAGAATATTGTTTCTCAGGAAATGAAGGCTCAGGATGCTCCATTAAATTCTTCATCATCCCCCAGTCTCTTTCTTTCTCCTTTTCGTCACTTGCTGGCTCTCTTATATTTCTCCCTTTTCTTCTGTCTCTGAAACTTCTCATCACCCAGAATCTATGATGACTCACATTCCTGTATCTCCCACATAGACATTTTCTTTACATTAGACTGCTCCATATATTATGTATCGCATGAAATTTAGAAAATTGTTGTGATATCAAATGCTCAGCCTTTGTACCTCTTGAGTTAGAAGCACATAAATTGTCACCAATAATGTACACCTTCACTTGAAGTATATGACAGAATTTTCTTCCATTTTCTGTATTTGCATGTTGAGAACCTGTCCATAGCTATCAATCATTTGCATCCATATATTCAATAGGATTGTTGGCTCATTTTCACAGAGTTGCATTTTATGAACAGGATACCTTTGCTTCATCCATTTTTTATTGCACAGGGATTTGCCATCTCACTAGTTAGTTTTGGGTTTTCTTTTTTAAATCTAAGCAGCAGTTTCCTATTTGAAAAAGGGAACCAAACCAAACAAACAAAAAAGCAAACACCATGCAACAAAAAGCAGCCCACAAGCTGAATTCCAACCACTGGTATATGTCATGGGAAGGTTACAGAGTCTGCCCAAACTGAGCTCATTAGTGATGACTACACGGGCTATAATTCTGGAAATTACAGTATCTCAGCAGTCTGGATCATTCTGATCACCTTCATATCATCCTTTTAATTGGCTGGCCATCTTAACCTTCCCTCCACACAACCTTGTTAACTCATAAGGAAAGAGAGTGGCACAGCCATTTCAAAAGGCTGAATATGTGGGAAGTAAGAATAAAGTGGCACCATGTCTCCCATCCTGGTAATTGAAAGAATGGAAGGTACTTTGTAATTCTGCTAGGTCCCTGCCTCACCCTCTCTACTACCACCCCCATGATGAAGACTGTCAAGGGAGAGAAAAATGATGAGGCTCAGGAATGAAAGGAACTCTAACAAAAAGAAATGCAGTGAATGAGAATTGGCCAAGAACACAACTCTCCCAGAACTGCTTTCCAATCTCTGGATGGAATCTGACACCTCAGCAGCCACTATACTGACTTGCCACCATGCAAGTAAGCAATCATATCAGAGTCATAGCTACCAGTGGCTTAGGCCAAGAAAGTCCAGTGAACCAGTGTCTATATCCTTTGCCTTTCCTTGAGGATAAAAGGTATGATGAAGGCTAAATACTTTCCTCGGACCATTTTCTAAAAGGAATCTCTCTAAAAAATTAGTTCCTCCAAATTTAGATGAGGAAGCATCTTTCTTTTTTTCCTAGATGTTAGTGAAATGACAAACTCATTTTTTATGCCTTCGGTGTATACCATAGATCTAATTGTTATGTTATCATGTTACATTATGAAAAATTGAACAAACTTTAAAAGATTTTTTTTCTGAAAGTGTTTGTTCTGTCTCCATTAAAATGCTGGGGATAGGAGGGAGGGGGAAGGAGAGGAAAGCAGAGATTTTGTAGAGGTAGGTATGTGTAATGGCATTGGTGCTGCGGATATTGCATTGGCACTATAATATGGTAGAAATCTTGATAACACAAAAGTCATTTAATAATTTTCCCAATAGCCTCATGGACATCATTATGTCATCATGTTGTCAGTCTGTTTGTTAATGTCTCTTGAATTCAATTCCCGAGTTAATTCTAGCAAGTATACATTTAAAGAATTATAGTATTTAGAGATGGAAGGGACCTTAATATTCATTTGATAGTTGAGGAAACTGAGGCCTACACAGTTGTACAACTAGTGGAACTAATATTCAAAACTAGGTTTCTATGATAAATGCAATGTATACCACAGCTATTAGCCCCCTTTCTAATTTTATCCTTTCAAGTCAAGAAGTCCTCAAGCATGTATTAAATACATACTATGTACCAAATGTGTTGGAGATGCAAAGAATAGCAAGGAAGCCAATATCACTGAATCCTAGAATATATGAATGAAAGTAAAGTACAAGAACAGAAAGGTAAGAAAGGCTTTAAAGGTCAAAAAGAAACTCTTAGATTTGATCATACAGGTAATAGGAAACCACTGATTTTCTAACTAGAGGGATGACATGGTCAGACCTGAGCTTTAGAAAAATCAATGTGACAGCTGAGTAGAGGCTGAACTGGGAAGGGGAGAGGCTTGAGAAAGGGCCACCAATTAGCAGGTTACAGAATCAATCCAGGAAGAGGTGATGAGATCCTAGACCAGAATAGTGGCAACGTCTGAGGAGAGAAAGGGACATATGTGAGCAGTATCATCAAAGTAAAAATCGACAAGTTTTGGTCACCAATTGGATATGGTGGGCGAGAGCAAAGCTCAAGAATATCACCAAGATTGTGAACCTGGGTAGCCAGGATAATGGTGGTACCCTCCACAGTCATATGGAAGTTAGGAAGAGAAGGATTGGGGGGAAGGGAAAAGATGAGATCGGTTTGGGATATGTTGAGCTCAAGATATCTAAGAGACATCCAGTTTGGGCAACTGGAAAAAGAGACTGGAAGTCAGGAGGAAGGTAGGCCTTGACAACTAGATCTGAGAATCATCTATATAGAAATGACAATTGATTGAATTTTTGCAGGATGTTATGGTGGAAAGGACACTGGTCTTATAGTTAAGAGACCTAGGTCCTTGACTCTAAAACATACTGTTAAGACTTCCTAAATCTGAGTAGCAGAGAAAAACATGAAAAATACTGTCTGTCTCTCTGCGAGTCATTTAATCTTTCTGAGACTCAGTTTCTCACCTACAAAATGGTGATAATAGTAAATAATACTTGTACCAAGTCCCATTAGCTCGGAGTTCCTTAAGAAGAAGATTGCTTTTCTTTATCTCTCCAGTGCTTAGCATATTATCTGTGGCACAGAGTAGGGGCTTAATTGTTGACCTCACAGGATTATGAAGAAAAATCAGAAAACTTAAAGTGCCATAGATATGTGAACTTTGACCAATAACCTTCACAACTCTTACATGGTATGCTTCCCCATCTGTGGGGAGACCCATACCTCATGGAATATTTTAATAACTAACATTTATATAACACCTTAAGGTTTACAGAGTACTCTATCTCATTAAATCCCCACAAGATTTCTGTAAAATTGTTGCTATTATGTCGATTTTATAGATGAGGAAACTGAAAGAGGATAAGTGATTTGCCCAGGTCACAAAGCTAGTACTTGTCTGCAAGCAGGAGTAGAACTTTGCTCTTCCTGCCCCCTTTCTGGTGCCAAGTAAAGTCTTCTGGAGTAAACAATATCTGTTAAACAGCACAGAAAGTTACAGATCTGAACATCCAAGGTGATATATGAAGAAGGAAGGAAGGAAGGAAGGAAGGAAGGAAGGAAGGAAGGAAGGAAGGAAGGAAAGAAACAAGGAGAAGGGAAATTAATTAGTGTGAATCTGCATTTGAATTCAGGTCTTGCTGACTCTTGGCCCAGTGCTTTATCCACTGTATTACCTAGCTGCCTCTAGAGGATAGGAAAGGGCCAACCTTAGAGTTCAAGTCTTGCTTTTGATTTTATGTACCACATAAAAATCACTTAATCTCTTAGACGAGTTGCTGATATATAGCGATGAAGAAAGTGTCTACACCTTTCCCCAACAGATAAAATTACAGGTTTACTCCTAAAGTGGTGCTTAGAACTGAATATACTGCTCCAGATGTGGTCTGACCAGGGCAAAGCACAATAGGCTCATCACCAATCCTGCTCTGGGCCCTGTACCTTATTATGACACCATTCAGCATGGATGAGATCTTAGTAACAATCTGGTAAAGGAATCTGTACGTCTCTGACCCTCTGTTTCTATCACTTGCTTTGTGTGTCTCAGTCTAAATTTCCATTTCAGTGTCTCTATTTCAGTGTCTCTCTATCTCCATCTTTCACTTTGTATATCTCTGTCTCTATATAGATATCAGCGTCTCAGTCTCAGCATCTCTGTCTCCCTATCTTTCTCTCAGTAATAGCCCTATCTATGATCTTCTTTGCCCCCAAGATTCTTTATGAACTTACCATAAGTGGGAATTATCAGTGTACTAATCCTGGAAAAAGCACGTCTAACTAAGAATGGTGGAAATGTATTCCACCTTGAGAGGTAGCAGAGTGGACAAAGAGCACTAACTTTAGAGGGGTGTTCAGTTCCGGGATCTATTATTTACTTTGTGAGCCTGGGCAAGTTATTATACTCTGTGGGTCTTAGGTTGTATGTCTGCTGCAAAGTGGGCTGAATAGATGATCTTTGTGGTTGTTTCCTCCTCTAAATCCTATGAATTGTTTCCTCCTATATGTACCATTTCAATTAGTATTAATGCAGTATACAACCATGGACCTGCCTGATCAGGATTTATAGCTAGAAGAAATTTAAAAACTATCTAGTCCAACTACCAAGGGTATTGGGTGGGGCAGTTATGTCCCCAGGAATACGGGTGGAAATACCCTTAGTTATTTATTTGAGCCTTTGCATCACTAGGCCCTCCTTTTTTCTGTTTCTTTCCCAGCATCTTGTAATTTCTAGTCCCTAAAATATCAGAGAGTAAAACATAAGAGGAATAATTTTTAAAACTTTCTCTTTTTCTCCCTGTTCTTCCTTTGTTTTCTTCCCTTTCTATCCTGCTTCTTCAAACTCTAACCTCTTCACATAATCTATATATAGGAAATAAAAATGATAAAATAAGCAGATTAGATGGGAAAGTGTGGCTTATAATATATAGATTTATAAGGAATCTCTGTTATTGATCCATTTAAGATCACCATACTGTTTGATAAAAGTTTCTCACAGAAATGTTCTTTAGAGTCAGTCAATATGCATTTATTAGGAGCCCACTATGTGCCAGGCACTGTCCTCAGGTCCTGTGACAAAGAAAGTCACAAATACTTTATACTTTCAAAGTATTTACATTCTAATGGGAGAGACAACCTGTAAATAGCTAAATGTACACTGTATGTATGTATTTATATATATGTTATATATATATATATATATTCACACGTACACATAAATGTATAAAGAGAGGAGGAGGAGAAGGAAAAGGAGAAGAAGGAGGAGGAGGAGGAGGAGAAAAAGAAGAAGGAGAAGAAGAAGAAGAAGAAGAAGAAGAAGAAGAAGAAGAAGAAGAAGAAGAAGAAGAAGAAGAAGAAGAAGAAGAAGAAGAAGGAGAAGGAGAAGGAGAAGGAGGAGAAGAAGGAGAAGAAGGAGGAGGAGGAGGAGAAAGAAAGAAAGGAAGGAAGGAAGGAAGGAAGGAAGGAAGGAAGGAAGGAGGGAAGGAAGGAAGGAGGGAAGGAGGGAAGAAAGAAAGAAAGAAAGGAAGGAAGGAAGGAAGGAAGGAAGGAAGGAAGAAGGAAGAAAGAGAAAGAAAGAAAGAAAAAGAAAGAAAGAAAAAAGAGAGGAAGCAAGGAAGAAAGAGAGGAAGGATGAAAGAAGAGGAGGATCAACAGCATGAATGCCTTCAGAGAGGACAAGGAGAATGAATACTGAGACAAAAGAATTTGATCACAAGAACTCGCTATGGGAATTGCAATAGGGAGCATTTGATGCCCAGTGTTCCTAGACTGAAGAATATGTAGCAGAAAGTAAGGTACAAGAAGATTGAACAGGGGCTAGGTTATGAAGGATTTTAAATGGCAAACAAAGGTTTCTGTATTTGATCTTGGAGTTAAGATAGGGAGTCACTGAAATTTGTTGAGTAGAAGAAGTAATAAGTTTGGACTTAAGTTCTGGGAAAAAATCATTTTGGTGAATCGAGGATGGATTGGATGACTTGGGGTGGGGAAACACTTGAAGCTGGAAGACCCACAAATAATTATTGCACCAGTGACAGTGTCAACAAAGAGAAGGGAGTTATGTTGGGGGAAATATTACAAAGGTGAAATTGATGGGCCTTGGCAACAAATTGGGTGGGGGAGGGGCAGAGAGGGATAGTAAAAAGTAGAGTGTGGTACTTAAGTTCAAGCCTAAGAGACTGGGAGGATGGTGTTGCCCGCAACAGTGACAAAGAAGTTAGATGGGGAGAGGGCTTAATAATAACAACAATAGCGAATATTTATATAGCACTTATTACATGCCAGGGTCTGTGCTCAGCACTTTACAAATCTTATTTGATTCTCAGGACAACCCCGGGAGGTCGGTCTAGCCAGTACTAGAAAGAGTAGCTAGGGAGTCTGTGGCTAATGAGGAAGACCCAACAAGAGATAGAAAGCTCAAACAGGTGTAGATAATTTTCATAAACCTTTCACAAAAAGCATATGAGTGTATTAGATACTGATGTCTTCTCAGTCATCATCATCATCGTTTTTTGGTAATGATATCTATGGTCCCTAATAAATATTTGCCAAATTAGATTGGGTCAGAGTGGAACAAAATATAAGTAGTTTTATAACTCAATATATAATGATAAATTCATGCTGAATAGCAAGGCTCTGGTCACCTCCTTTAAAAGTCCTAAACCATTGATTCTACAAAGCCACAAAGAGCATTGTGCTGCTTAGAGTGACTGGTCCAAGCGAGAGTCTAACTGATGGGGTCCTTGGGATGTATATATGTTTGTAACATCAGTTTGTAATATCAATCTGCAACATCAGTTTGTAAATGGGGTGCTTTGGGATCTATGTCTGTAAAATCAATTTGTAAAAGTAGTCTGTAAAATCACACTCCCCGCCCCCAGTCTCAAAGCATTAACTCTGCCCCTTCCCCCTGCCAGCACTCTGCCCAGCAACAGCTCATGAACTGTTTATCTCTGCTTGAAACAATAATCTACTTATGAATCCTTCACAAAACTATCTATAAACATTTTTAGCTTAGGCAAATGTTATCTCCCTTAGTTGGAGTGGCCAGCTGCACCATGAATTCTTCAGTACCCTATCTATAGGGTAACTCCTTAGCCTATTATACCCACACTGTGTCTCTGATGGCCTTGGTCCCAACATCTATCTTGTCAAGCTTGACATTGATGGGTGGCAGACTGAGCACCCTTAGTGGCCGTGACTGAGGGTAGACTTTAGTGATGTGTCAGGCCTAAGACCACACCTCCAGGTAGCCCAACCTTGGGCTATTTCCCAGTGAATCATGGGCAATATGTCTGCGCAGTTGATATTAAAAGTGCATGGTCCTTTAAGCACTGACCACTCCTTAACTCCTCCCTGATCCCACCCTTACTCACCTAGTTAGCATAATTGACACCTTAAAACTATGCCTGTGACCTCTGGAAGTTTACAGTTTCCCTAAGAATCCTCGCTCGCTGTGCCGCACGTGGTGCTGTGCAGTGTAGCAATAAACTTTACAATTTCGGCTTCAAAGTTTGCTTGAGACTGGTGAATTCCTTCCAGACTGAATTGCAGGGTTTCTGGTCACTGATAGTGATCAGGGTCCCTGGCAGAACCTCTTACCCTCCCTCCTCCTTATCACCTTTCCCTCCCCATAACTACTCTGATGGCTGCAGTTTTAGTGGGACCATGCCATCCAAGTCATCAAAGGAGGTCCTCAAGGAAAATTTTTCACCAATGAAAAGTTATTTTTGCTTAACATTTTGAATCTAATGTGAATAGAAAATTCTGTTTGTTCTCCAAGTCTGGTGTGTGGTGTTTTTTTGCTGTACTTGGATGAAAGCACAAATGCTCAGACTAGAACAGACTTACTTGGGCTGCTTTACTTACTGGAAATATTTAGAGAAATGTATTTTAAGAAACATCTAGGAATTAATTTCTGAGTGCCCAAATTTACAAGTTGGATTTCTTTTTCTTAAATATACAAAATGGGTGAGTGGGTGAGGCAGGGATATTGAGGGAGGGGGGAATAGCAATATTGACATGTTAATGACTCATTAAGCTTTTCCCAAGTGCAGCTAAGTGTTGCTATGTTTCCAAAGGTGTCCTGGTTGGACCAAAGTCAGTGACAAATCTTTGCAAGCATGTGGAACTTGTAGCAGTAAACATATTTCTTTGCTATTTAATTAACTCCACCGAACAGAAGCCATCTAAAATACATTTCAAAAGGAAAAACAGCAATCACAGTTATTATAAAACATAGTTTAAACATACACACCACATGCAAACCTAGTGACTGACTCTGGATTTTAAATGTATAATTGCAAAGTAATATACGTATTGTCTTTCTTCTATTTCTCAATTTGTTGAGGAAGTTCTTTGTCTTCCTTTCATTATCTTAAGAATTCAATGCTAGAGAATAGCAATAGCCCACATTTATGCACTGCTTTAGAGTTTGCAAAATTTTTCCCTGGCATATGGTAGCCACTAATAAATACTTATTGTCTTGTTTGACTTCCCTCATAACAACCAGGTGAGGGGAGGGTTATAAGCATTATTATCCTCATTTCACAAATGAGGAAATGAAGGATGAGGGTGAAGGGATGTTAGGTGACTTGGTCAAGGCCATACTTGAAGTGAGTGGATAAAACAGGGACCCATCTCCTACTTCTTTTTGCATTACACCATACTGCTTCTGGCAAAAATGTGTTCTGACATTGGACTAAAAATCATAATATCTGCTAAATTCAAGTTTTGCCTTCCTCTGGATTTGAGATTGTTTTTCTTATTTTTACTTCATATTATCTGTAGATTTCTGACTTTTTCCTTTCACCAATAACCAAAGTGACACGTGACATAGAAAAGAATGAAGAGTAGTATAATGTGATAAAAAGAACCCTCATTTTTAGGTCAGGAGATTGGACTTCTGCCCTGCATCTGACACTAACTTGCTGTATTCCATTGGGTAAGACAGATGACCCACCCTCTCTGTATCCATGTTACCTGGTATCTGAAATGAGGGGCATTGGACAACGTTATTGTTACCATCCACTGCAATTCTTCCTTTCCAGGATCTGTGCTCACTCAATCAATAATCAGCAAGCATGTGCTAAAGGTATAACCTTTGCATTGCCCTGTCCTAGGCACAAAGAGCTTACCTTCTAATTGGGGAGACAACATATATAAATCAGAACATATAGGATAATGTAGATGGAAGGTCACCTTAGGGGATGGCAGGAATAGATTGGAAGGGTAGAAAGGGAAGGACCAGAAAAGATTTCCTGACCCAGGTAGTTATTTGAGTTGTCTTCAAGGAAGCAAGAATTCTAAGAGTTGGAAGTTGGGAGGGAAAACATTCAGGCATGAGAATAGCTGATGCAAAGGCAGCATGGTGGGAAACGTAGTGTTATGAGTGAAGAAGAACAAGTAGGACTGTGTAGCTGCATCACAGAGTGCCATGGGGATAGAATGCAAAAAAGAGGAGGTGGTCAGGTTGTTAAGAGATTTAAATGCCAAGCAAGGAACATTGTATTTGATCATGGAAGTAGCAGGCCTCCGCTGGAGTTTATTGAGGGATGGTGGTGGTGTTATGCTCGAACTTATACTTTATTTTATTATTTTTAAAAAATAATATTTTATTTTTCATCACATGTTAAAACAATCAACATTAAAAAAAGTTTTGAGATCCAAATTCTTTCCTTCCCTCCCTGTGAGATAGTATGCAATCCATTATAGTTTATACATGTTCAATCATATAAAGCATTTCCATTTTAATCATTTTGTATGAGAAGACTCAAATTTTAAAAGAAAGAAAGGAGAAAGAACAAGAAAGAAATGAAGAGAAAGAAAGGAAGGAAGGGAAGAAGGAAAGAAGGAAGGAAGGAAGGAAGGAAGGAAGGAAGGAAGGAAGGAAGGAAGGAAGGAAGGAAGGAAGAAGGAAGAAAAATAGCACGCTTCAGTTTGTATTCATACTGTTTTTTTTCTTTCTCTGGAGGTGGGTGGCATTTTTTATCATGAGTCCTTTGTGATTGTCTTGGATCACGGTATTGTGGAGAATAACTAAGTCATTTACAGTTCTCCATCATATAATACTTTTGATACTGTGTACAATGTTTTCTTGGTTCTGCTCATTTCACTTTGTAACAGTGTTTAATACTTTCCAGGTTTTTCTGAAATCATCTTCCTTGTCATTACTTATAACACAATAATATTCCATCACAATCATATACCACAGCTTATTTAGCCATTCTCCAGTTGATGGGCATCCTCTTGATTTCCCATTCTTAGCCAACACAAAAAAAGCTGTTATAAATACATTTATACAAATAGGTCAGACCTACATTTAAGTAAATCACTTTGGCAACTGATTAGATACTGGATTGGGGTGAGGAGAAACTTGAGTTGAGAACAAGTAGAAAGCTATTCTAATAGTCCAGGTGAGAGGTGATGAGGGCCTATACAAGGACTGTAGTTATCTGAGCGGAGGGAAAGCAACATATATAAGAGCTATATGCATATGCATATGCATAGTTATAAGTAGATGCTACAGTGGATAGAACACTGGGCCCAGAATCAGGAAAACCTGAGTTCAAACGCCACCGAAGGCACTTACTAACTTTGTGATCCTGGGCAAGCCATTTGTCCTCTTTGCCTCAGTTTCCTCATCTGATTTACAACTCTTCTAGCTTCTCCTGATTCCAGCTCCAACCTCACCATTTTTATGTGCTAATGGGCAGATCATTACCTTTCTGATGCCTTTATTTTTCTGTCTGGAGATAAACTTCACAATATCAGGGAGACAGTCATGGAAGATGCCATTATTCCATATGGAACAACATAAGGCAATAAATCATTGATGTGAACTTCTTAAAGCTGCTATACTTCATTACTGTGTGACACCAAATCCCCTGAAAGAATTCTGACTCCATTCATAGGCCACAGAGTAATTATTCTTAGAGGCTAGCAGGAGGTTGATCTGAATTCAGACTTACCCTTCTAATCACCCCTTCAGAATTATTTTGGAACTGATACTATAGTCACATATTCTTGGCTCTTACACATGGTTCCAGAAAACTCAGAAGATGTGAAGGGTTCAATTAGAGCCACACTTAGAGAATATTAGCCAGTTATTATGGGTATGAATCATCCTGAGGATATCTTCCTCTTGTTAGCTTGTGCTGATTCTCTTAAGTGAGGAGCAAGGCCTTATTGAGTGCTTCTGGCTTATTCCCTTTCAGATTCTTCAGGTAAAATACTAGCTCAGATTTCATAATGGTGGAGGAAATATACTCAGAATACACAAACACTCTATTAAGGGGAGAGAGGCCTCAACTAGGGGTGGGAGAGTGTAGGCTTAGGGAGAGGAACCATCTTGCTTTTTTATTTGCGTTGTCAGTGCTTAGAGTAGCACTTTACTCATAGGAAGTAATTAAATGATTTATCATTCATTTGTTTATATGTATATGACTATGTATAAATATACAATTATGGCTGTGTATAAATTTGTTTGTGTATATGTATTTTGTAGTAAGCAATAGCAATTCATTTCCATTCTCAAGAAATAAACGGTCTTTGCAGTTCACAAAATTCAGACACTGACACATTTGTATCTATCGTTATTATTATTATTGCATGATAAAATATAATTATATAACATGACATAAAACTATATAAAATTATTATAATTAATTATGTTATAATTATTGATTAATAACATATAATAATAAATACAATACATACTATATATCATAAGAAAGATTTATAGAAATTTTAAGTCAAATGTTACAAAAAGAGTTGCAATAGTTCTAGTTTAACAGATTCTTCAACAAGGATATAGGCCTAATCCAGCTAGAAATTATAATTCTCTCATCCTTTGATAGTATGATTTGCAGTATCACAAGATGGTCCTTGGTCTTCATAGGGTTCCAATCCAGAGAACCTCCAAATAGGGAAACTTGGGAATATTGTGTACAACCAATAATAAAGACATTTCTTTTTTAGCTAATTGTTTTCCCACTATTCTCTGCTTGTTTTTAAGGTGCCATGATTTGTCCACTGCCACTTGGAAATAGTCATTTATTTAGACAGTGAAGTTGCTACCACCAGCAGGAGCTGTCCAGCTACAATTAATTTAGCGAAGGTTGGAAGGCCTGTCTAGCACAGCTGGGTATAATAACAGTCAAATAACTCATATCTCTACAGTGCTTCATGAAAACACTTGTAGAAAACTAAGTGCATTCAGTTATGGAAGTTCTGTTATATTCTTGCTGTAAGACAAGGGGTGCAATCTACAGGGTGCTGGCTTTAAAGGAATCCTGATTCTATAATTTATAATGTGCATAGAAATAGATTCCTTTCCTGACCTTACATGAGTCATTTAAATTCTCTGGACCCTAGTTACCCTAGTTGCCCCATCTGCAAATGTGGTTATCTTCCTGATTTCTAAGATCACTTCTGGCTGGACAACTCTTGTCCATTTTCAGTTTTGAGTCCTTTTGATTAGATTGATAAGTTCTGTGTAATGTGATCTTTGTATGAAACCCTTCAACCTGACTTCTTCTTCATTCTTAGTTCTGTTTTCATCCCAGTATTGATTCACTGCTGTTCTCTTCCTCTTCCTACATCGGCATCCACTGACTCCATCTTTCACATAATCAAGCTGACGATTTTGGCCCCAGCTCTTTCCCCATCCCATGCCTTCAGGCTTTAAACCTATGGGCATAGACATATCTAAACTTCAATCCAGAGCAGGTCCCTTAGTAGGAAAAAACAGAAAATGTGGCAACCTACTATACTAATGTGTATCATGGTAATGAAGTCGTATCCATGTGCACGAGGAAGTTGAAGGGTGAGGGTCACGAACTGCAAATGTTCAAAGCAAGGAGAGCAAATCTGCAAATGTCAACGATTTCCTATAGTTTTTAAAGCATGCCTGCCTGCCTAGGTTGTGGGAAATGAATAGCTCAGCTCCTGCTTTATCTCTTTAAGGTGCAGGGCCAAGGAGTGGGAGGGAGAGGTCATGGAGGCTAAATTTCAGTTTCATTATCTACTTACTACTCTCCCTTCCCACTCTACATCAAACATGCCAAGAACACTTAGCAGATTCATAGACCAAGATTGGCATCCAAGTTTGAAGGAAAAAAAAAGAAAAGAAAACCAAGGGAATCCATTTAGAAATTGCTTCTGCTACCTCATTAATCTCTTACAACAAATAATACATGCAAAACTCAGGCTAGTGGGCTCTCCATAGAATAACATTTTTTGTGGGGTTATAACAAATTAAAGAAATAAATTAAGTCACCAGCACAGCAGGGAAGTACTTGAAACCTTAAGCTTTGCAGGCTTTTCTTATGTTCTAAAAATAAAAATGACAAAAAGAGTCTTTTTTTCTGAAGGAAAAAATATGTATATTAATTGCCAATGCAATTTTATTTTTTTCTTTTTGTTTCATTATTGGCCTCAGAGTGTTCCAAGAACCCCTGCTGTTCCCCACTCCCTACCCTCCAATCCATTGTTCACTGATTCCAAACAGAGCAAAATAAGATATGGGAAGGAATGGAGGTTAATAGTCATTGTTTTTCACATGACAGTTATAGAGAAAAGTGGCTCATACATGGAGGGGCAAGGGGAATAGTGTAATACAAGAAGATTTCGAAGGTAGGAAGCAGACAGGTTGTTAAGAGTTTTAAAATTAAACAAAGCATTTTAGATTTGATCTGACGGGTAATGGGGGAGGGGTCAATAAATATGGGTTAAAAGAATGGGCTTACATAAATAAATTACCTACTGTTGATTAAAGATGGCTGTATTTCAGACCATATCAAGAAAACTGCATAATGAAGAGCAGAGATTTTGCAAAATCCAGTGGCCAGCAATCTGATGCATTCTTGTCCAGAGCTGTATTCTACTTCTTTCTGATTTGTTGCACAATCTTGAGTTACTATTTATTATTGGTCTTGGGTTTTTTGTTTTCTTGTTTTGGATTTTTTCCTGTAAAGTATTCCAAATCTATTTGTCAGTAGTGAGGGACAATAGAGACTAGATGATTTGGGGGGGGGTGCGGATAAAAACAATGGTTTAAACTCACAGAAGACTGAAGGGACTTTATAGCTGGGAAGGAATCATCTAGTTACAATAAAATAAATTGAAAATTAGAAGAGACCTACAAAGAAATGAGGAAATGGAGTCCATGGAAGCAGAGTAACCTCCCCCCCCCCCATATAGTAAGTATCAGTGTGGGGATTTTAACCCAGGTCCTAACTCCAAATTTAGTATTCCTTATTCTTTTATTTTGTAAATGAAGCCCAGGAAACTTACATGACTACACCTGAGATCATGCAACCACTTGGTTGAAAGAGTTTGGACTGTAATACACTTTTCCTGGCTTCTAGTATATGCAAAAAGAATCACTTAAAGTGCCACATAAATGCTAATTCTACCAAGAGAGAAATAAATTGGGGGGAAGGGAGGGCAGAACAGTGAGGAAGGGAGGGATATTTACAAAAATGACTGTCAGGAAAACAAAAGACAGAAAAAAAATCTTCCAGTACCTAGATGGCACAGTGGATAAAGTATTGGACTTAAAGTCAGAAAGACTAAATCCTGCCTCAGATGAGTCCTGGGCAAGGCACTTTCTCTCTCTCAGCCTCAGTTTCCTCATCCATGAAATGGGAATAAGGATAGCACTTTTTTTACAGTGATGAGTAAAAATTAAATGAGATAATATTTGTAAAAACAATTAGTGTAAATAAAGGGTCATATAAATTTTATTTATTATCAAATAAATTTTGCACATCTACCTAAAGACGACAAGTATATGCTCAAAGACCCATCACAAGAAAAGTCACTGAATTTCTTTGCATAGTTGCTTGGGGCAGATAATTCCATAGTAAAAGGGACATTAAGAAGTATTGAGTCTTTTCATTCTATTCTTCATGGAAGCAAAATGAGAGGTGGGAAATTTGCCTAGATTCCAACTACTCTTCCTTGGAGAAGTGCTTAAGGGAAAGAGAAAAGTACCAGCTCTACATCATTACTGGCCCCTACCTTCACATACATCCTCAAATACTTTGAATTGTTTGGTAATATATCAACTGTTACCTATCTTCTGTGAAGACAGCCTTGCATAGAATGGCTTCAGACTCTGGCAAAGAGGTATTTTAGGCAGAAGAATGAACTCCTACACAAAAAGAGTTCTTGAGGTGCTTAAATGGGTTGTCAAAGAAAGCTACCTGTGTAGATATTTTTTCTCTTTCTTACCTGTTTAGGTTTAGGTTAGCTTAGGTTGATTGAGATTGGTAGGGTTGGAGTTCTGCCTCCAGGCTGAGGAAGATTAGTTATTTTGTGTGGTCGTGTTGAGTTGTCAGATTCTATAGAAACAAAAAAATGTCATTTTAATTTAAATTATATCAAAGTCCCATAACTTTTTGTCCAAGTAGTAGGTGAAATGTTTTTTGGTTTTTTGGTTTTTTTATCTTCATGAGGCAGGGTGGTTGTTAATCACTGAAGTCTACTGCCTGATAATGAACCATCTTTTTCATTATCTCTTCCTTTTTCTCCCATTTTCCTTTCCTCCTTTTTTCTTCCTTTTTCTTCTTTTCCTTGCTCTCCTCCTTACTTCATATGACAGAAAGGAAACCTATGATAGAAAGCTTTTTGGTTTTGTTTTTAATGTGCATGATTGATTCAACTAGGTAATACAACAGATAGAGCACTGGACATGGTGTCTGGAAGACCTGAGGTCAAACCCAGCCTCAGACACTAGCTGTGTGACCCTGGGCAAGTCACTTAATCCTCTTTTCATCAGTTTTGTCATCTGTAAAATGAGCTGGAGAAGGAAATGGGAAACCACTCCAGCATCTTTGCCAAGAAAATCCCAAATGGGATCAGAAAGAGTGAGACATGACTGAAACAATTGAACAACAACAACCACAGAGAAGCTTAACCAGAATTTCCTAATTTGGTAACAGATCAACTGTTGCCTGTCTTCTGTGAAGACAGCCTTGCATAGAATGGGCAGGCCCCAGTTTTCTCATCTTTAAAATTACTGTGTTGGAAAAGACTCCATCCAGTTCCAAAATTCTATGGTACTATTATAAATTTCTTCTCTTTATGCCCCATTTAATTTTTGGCGAGTGGAATTTGTCCACCATTCCATGTGTTATGTTTTGTTTTGTTTAATAGTGCCTGACATTTCTCACCTGACAATAGAGGCCCAAAATGTCCTTGAGAGACTGTCAGGAGATCATTTGTTCATATCTTGGCAAGTGAAAATAAAGTGTTCAGTGATGAGAACATCGTACTCATACAAAATAACCTCACATAATGAATTTGGGATCCTTTTCACTTCTCAGGTAAAATTCAGGTCATTCAGGGACATGGACCATGTTTAGTCTTTATTGCCATCATCACTCAGCAACTGATGGCTCTTGGCATTCCAATACTAGACAAGGAGTGACTCAGTCTTTCAAACTTATGGAAAATGTGTGGGCAGGATTATCTCCTCCTTTTAGCCCCAAGCCCTTTAGAGGTATAAAAGGTAGAGACTGGTTACTTTGTCTTCTATGTAATCTTCCCCTTCAGTCCTTCCTGTCCAGCATAATCTGTTTACTGAGCCAGATAAGCAGAGAAAACTGGAAGTCTATGTCCTCAGTGACTAGGTTCTAAATGGTTACAGTATGTACACGGAGGCAGGGGAGGACACTTTATACTTGAAGGGAAGCTGTACTTTATTTAACTAGGAAGAATAGGGCAACTTGTCATCGAATTTACAACTCAGTGTTTTGGCAATCCCTGGTTTTAATAATTGCCTTGTTTAAACCTTTCCTTCATCTTTCATAAATGGTTTCCTATGTCATTAAGCGAGATTGTAAACTCCCTGTGGGCAAGTAATTGTGTCTTACATTTCTTTTGTGCCTCCCAAATAGTCTAGTAAATTGTGGAGAATAGAGCAGGTGTGATGCCTTCAATAAAGACTTGGCATTATAGAATCATAGTTGGAAGACCTTTAAGGTGACCTTAGTGGTGTTCCCAACACTCAGCCCATAATAAGTGCTTAAGAAATATTAGTGGAATCAAATTGGATTGGATTTGTAATCCACTGTAGGAATCTTTACTTTAACATCTCAGAAAAAAATGGTCTCACCCCTGAAAGAAATAATTTTCTTGACAAAGACCTCTTAATTTAATGAAAAACATGTTCCTTTGTTGGACAGTTCTAATAGAATGTTTTTATGTTAACCCCAAAATTGACTGCTTCTCACATTCATGAAGTAGTTCTACTGGAGTTTATAAATTAATTGGTATCCTTTCATTTTTGTGACAGCAATGAACATATACATACTTGTACTTTTACAGACATGAGGATACTATAGAATGTCTGACCTTGATTAGATAAGACAGGAATAAACTGGTTTCTCCAGATTGACTTAGCTCTCTGTCAGTCAAGTGATGAATTTCATATTGCATGTATGAATTTCATTGTTCTTTTTTTGTGTTGTTATTTCTGTAGTTTTAAGAATGGATATTACTCCAAGGAAGCATGAAAAAGTTATAGCTCTTCAAGAGCACATTTCAATGACTATTAGAAATACTGCAGCATCTGTTGATGTGGGGAAATCAAGTATCTCAGTATCATTCAAGCTCGAAATGAAACATAATCAGTCACACCAAAGTGCAAAGAAAGGTGTGCTCAAAAGTGAAATCAATTCCAAGAATATCTGATATATTATTGCTACAAAATAGCCTAATTAGACCTCAGAAAACAAAACCTCCAGAAAAACCTAGCAAGTTGAGGAATAACTGATTCCTCTTTGAATGGTAGACTTCTTGAAATTCAAAGAACAGTGAGAAGACCAGGTTTTAAAGAAATCAGTGGCTAACTCTTAGAATGAAGGAGTTGGGGGTCGGAATTCTTGTGGACAAGACAGTACAAAGATTGAAATACTGATGCCTGTAAAAAGGTATTTTTTGTTGTTGAAAGTACTTTTTTAATTCAGGGTTATCCCAAAACTATTATCAGAAGAAATTGATAGGTGAGCCTCAAGATCTAGGCATCTTCATATGGCTATAAAACATCCATCCTACCAAAATGTTTTGGGGGTGTTTTTGTATTGTCTTGTCCACACTGAGATAATAATGAACTCTGATAAATATATTGATATATTCAGAAATAGAATAATGCTGCAATTATAGAAATTGTCAAATTGAGATGAAATAATGCAACCCAACTTTGCACCATGCCATTTTTCATGAAAGGTTAAGAAATGTATACAAGAGATGGAGATGAACATGCTTCATTGGCCTATAAACTTGACAGATGTAAATCTCATTGAAAAAAAATGGTGGGTTTGGTGTGGCTATGTGGTGCAGTGAATAGAGCACTGGCCCTGGAGTCAGGAGGACCTGAGTCAGGAGAACCTGAGTTCAAATCTGGCCTCAGACATTTGATCACAGTTACTAGTCATGTGACCTTGGGCAAGTCACTTAACCCCAATTGCTCTGCCTCCCCCCTCCAAAAAGCAAAAAATAAAAAAGAATGGTGGGTTATAATTGAGGCTAGAGTTGGGGGGCAATGGATTGTTCATCAAAGATATACTTAAAAATCCAATGTAATGTATGATTTTGTGATGAATAAAGGTGTGTCAAAATCTTGTAAATTCCATGCTAAATTGTGTAAAACAAGTGATTGCTACTAAAGGACATATTGCATATTAATTTTAAATGTGAATGGTTATGAGATTTATTATACAAATTTAATTAATTTACTTTATCCCAATTAATTCACATATCACTGTAGTTCTATCCTCAGTACCAATACTAGTTAATCTATATAGTTATTGAGAGTGAAGATTGACCAAAAATTTTCCATCATTTCCCAGGTTGGAGGAATAAGGAGGATGAATCTTGCTTTTCTTTTCAAATTAGTGATGGTTGAATATTTTTAATCTTGAGTGATTTGCTAAATTTACTGTCTGTTTTTTACCTTTCTATTAGCCCTGGTGTGAGTATTTTTCACTGAGTCAAATAATTCTTAAATGGAATTTATGTTCATCCTAGATAGTGAAGTGGCTAGAGACCAAATGTATGACCCGGGGTAAATCACTTAACCCTTGTTTGCTTCAGTTTCCTCATCTATAAAATGGTGATAATAATAGTACCTACCTCCCAGGGTTGTTGAGGTTCAAATGAGATAATAATTGTAAAACACTTAGCACACTATCTGACACATAGTAAATGTTAGCTAAATGCTTGTTGTTGGTGTTGTTATCCAATAAGCTCTAGCTCTTTCACAAACCCATCCCAGATAAACCCATTATAAAAATCACCTTCCTTCTATGAATTTTTACTATCTGTGCTACTCATGACACATTTTATATGGTCTTAAATTATATATGTGTGGGTGTTCAGGGAAGACTAGCTCCTCTGGTAGGAGGGCTTGCCCAGCTCTTTTCAGGGCTGCTTTCCACCTTCACCAAACTCTCACCTCTGGTTCCAAGAAGCTGTAGCATGCCCAATGGTCACACCCTGATAAAAAACCATTTTGGCAGATGGGCTAAACCAGGTTGAAGGTAACCAACAGGACTAAAATCTGTTGATGTTAGGTGGGGTGTCCACCCCAATCATGTGAAGACTTACCTGGTAGCATTAGCACATGAGAACAAATTCTAACAAGCATGAAGGCGATAGAGTGGATATCAAAGATGTCAAGGTCATCCACTACATCCTAAAACATCACCAACTCTCCTGACTTTTGACTTGCCACTGGACTTTGCTGACTTTGGAAGATAGAGTGTGGCTGATGACTTTGTGAAACTCTGCCTCACTTATATCCAATTCACACAAGAGTCAAGATATCACCCAGTGATGTCATTGGCACTTTTCAAATGAAGGATGAACATATGCTTAAATAGTTTTCATTTCTTTTCACATGTATATGTCTTCTCTCTGTAACCCACATATAAATTCTAATTCTCTCTCTGTGACCTTGGACAAATGATTTAACATACTTGGTCTTCAGTTTTCTCATTTGTCAAATGAGATGATTGGACAAGATGGCCTCTGGTTTCCTTCCAGCTCTAGATCTTTTTCAATGGTATTTGGAAGCAGAGTCTATTTTTGTGTTTACCTACATATCCTCAAATTTAGTACAGTTTTTTGCATGGTGTACACTTAAATTTTATAAATTAGGTACTTAGAGAATTTACTTACATTGAATACAGACTTTGCAACCTAGTGGAATAGGCACCATGGGTCTCTGAGTAAGATTTGAGGAGGTGGCCCAGGTCTGATCTTCACTAGCTGTATGACCCTGGACAAGCCACCTTAGCTTTCTGAGTCTTACCTTCCTTGTAAAAGGGTTATAAGGACAATACTTCTGCTCCCTGTCTTCTAAGGTTATTGTGAAGACAGGGCCTGGCTATATTGTTCCACTCTAGGGGAGCTTTTATTATCACTTGCACATAGACTACCAAATTAATATAAGTAGTTATCCCTTTTTCCTTAAACCTTTAAATCCCTAGGCCCTGTCTATTTGCAGATAAGATAGTATGTATTTTTTATCTAATTGTGGCAATAATGGAGAAGAGACAGAAGGTGGGAAATATGGGAGGTGTACTTTTTTGGGGGAGGGGCATCTTTTCCAAATATTTGCTTTTTGTTTTGTTTTTTTGCTTTTTGGAGGGGGGAAGATAGGGCAATTGGGGTTAAGTGACTTTCCCAAGGTAACACAGCTAGTTTTTTGTTAAGTGTCTGAGGCCAAATTTGAACTCAGGTCCTCCTGACACTCCAGAGCCTGTGCTCTATTCACTGTGCCACCTAGCCACCCCCAATATTTGCTTTTTGTTCAGTCATTTTTCAGTTGTGTCCAACTCTTTGTGACCCCATTTTAGAATTATCTTTTCAAACATACTGGAGTAGTTTCGCATTTCCTTCTCCAGCTCGTTTTACAAATGAGGAAACTGAGGCAAAGAGGATTTGCCTCAAAGTGACTTGACTAGCTCACAGAGGTAGTTAATGTCTGAGGCCAAACTTGAACTCAGGAAGATGTCTTCCTGACTTGGGGCCCTGAACTCTATCACATATGCATTTATTTGCCCATATTTGCTTATGGCCCTGCGTTTTAAACCCAGGTAAATGAGTGGAGTCCATATTTGTTTTACTGGTACATAGTCTGACATGTGAATGATAGAAAAATTATCTTGGTCCTTGAGCACAGCTGACATGTAAATTTGTTAAATGTCCCATTATTCTGAACAATTTATACCTACAGGATCATCGTTTATAAAGAGCATCTGGTCCAGCCCCTGCCTAGAGGCAGGTACATCTCTAAACCAGGCAGGGAAGCAGGTAATCTGTTCTCTTCTTGAAGAACTCCAGGGACAAACACTGCACAACCTCCCTCTGGGTGGTCTAGCTCAGTATTTTATCATTCTGACAGTAAAAGTCCTTCTTCATGTGCAACTGAAATCTCTCCTGTTTTTATATAAGTCCATTTCTTCCTACAAGGGCTTCATGACCAAGTATACTTTTCTAAAAGCCCTTCTAACAATTTAAATTCTATTTCCCCCATGAAAATGCCTCCCTCAAAGTGAGATAGTCTAAACCCCTGTCTGATCTCCAGACTGACCCACAGCTTCAGTTCTTTATATGAAAAGATAACAAAGTCAAGGAGGTAGGGAGGAAAAAGGGGATGAAAAGACTACCTCTATGTAATAAGGTCTTATTTAGCTCATCTTCACTAAATAGTTTCATTTTTATGGCACCCAAGAATATGCTTTCCCTGCATGTTGAGAATACCTACCTCAAGAAAGTGAGAGACAGATAGAAAGACAGAGACAGAGAGAAACTATTTTTACATGGAGAAGACATTTCATAAACATTGATGACAGTGACAATATTTGCTCCTAAATGTTACTACAATGCAATACAAAATAATGAGAAACATTAAAGGAATTTAGTTTATTTCACCCAAAAAGGAAAAACAAAAACCCTGATCTGCGATCTAAAAGTTATCTTCCATTGTTTTCAAAAGTAGTATAGGGGCGGCTAGGTGGCGCGGTGAGTAGAGCGTCAGCCCTGGAGTCAGAAGGACCTGAGTTTGGATCCGACCTCAGACACAATGCACACACAAAACAAAAAAACCTAGCTGTGTGACCTTGGGCAAGTTACTTAACCCCAATTGCCCTCCAAAAAAAAAAAGTAGTATAGTGGTGAGTAAAGAACACTGGCCCTGGTGTGAAAAGTGGCTTTATTATTTACTAGCTGTATAATTAGCAAGTTGCTTTCCTCCCTTAAGTCTCAGTTTTCTCATGTGTAAAACAGGGATAACAAGATTTGTGGTATCCACCGCACAGGGTTGTTGTGAGGAAAGGGCTTTGTAAATCTTAAAATGCTATAGAAATTAATATGTTCCATGTTCCTCAAATTTTCTTGTAGTACCACTATGTCTAGATCATGTCTCCATTTTAACTTTAGCTTAGTAAATGGTATAAAATATTGTTCTATGCCCAATATCTGCCGTACTGCTTTGGCATAGGTCAATATTTTACACCACTTACCAAGATAAGGTAGAAATTAATTTTTAATAATTGTACTATGAAAGAGAATGATATCATGTTCTTTATTTTAACTGAGATCAGCATAATGCAAATTATAATGTCAATAAGAAGGAGATGTTTATGTTAAATATAAGAAAGGATTTCCAGAAATCCTTTAAGAGTTGTGAACCTCTCAAACAAGAGCTTGCTTAATCATATATATATATATATATGTACTTTAAAAAAATTAGTAGTCACCCATTTGCTTGTGACGGTTTTAGTATAGCTTTCCTGAGTCGAGGGGATGAAATCAGTCAGTCAACAAGCATTTATTAAGCTTCTATTATGTACCAGACTCTATGCTGAGTGCTGGGGATACAAAAAAGGCAAAGGGGCAAAAAATTCTAATAGGGGAGACCACATTCAAATAACTGTGTATATACAAGATCTTATGTTGTTAGTGGAAAGTGATCTCAAGGAGAAGGCTTTTCAGGGAATTGGGAAGGGGGAGAGGTGGTACCAATAGTCTTCCAAAGAGAATGAACTGAGCCTCAAAGGCATCTGAGAAGCCCGAGTTGGGAGTAACAACGTTTCAGATGTGTGAGATATCCATTCCCCTTACTGATGCTTCTCTGACTAATTCTTATTTTTGCCATCAGGTGAGAAGAGGTGTACTACCTTGGCTTTGTTCATGTGACTTTTAGGATTAAATATGTGGAAAGAGCACTGAACTGGGAAAGAAGAGACCTGAGTTCTCTTTAGTCACAGGCATTTATAAAGTATCTATGTAGCCAATCATTGTTGAAAGCATTGACAGCCCCCGCCTTCAAGGGATTTGTGTGTATATTTATACATTTGTGCATGCATGTATATGTGTGTATACATGTGAATATATGTGTATGCTTTTATGTGTGTGTACACAAGTATATGCATATGCAAATATTTATTGTGCATATGTATATCTGAGTATACACACATGAGTGTATGTAATAGAAAAACATATGTAAGTATATCAGAGGAGGAAATATGACAATATATAAGGATATGCAAAATAATACTAAGTGATTTGACCAGAGAGTTGGGAGGAATAAGGAAAGTCCACATGTACACGTTGGTGCTTGAGCTGAATCTTGAAGGAGAGTAGGGAATCCCAGGATAGAACAGGAAAATATCCCACTTATTAGCTGCGTGAACTTGAGAAAGTTACTTTTCTCTAGGCACTGTTTATTTTTTCATCCATAATATGAGGGAGTCATACTGGGTGATCTCTTATGTCTCTTCCAGTTCTAAAAGTCCTGTCTTTGCTTCTAGATGCCCACTAGAGTCATTCCACTTTCTTATTTCCTATTTGAAATAATCCACCAATAATGTGGTTCCTTTTGGACTTTTATTTTAAGCCCCAAATAATTCCCCATTTCTATTTTCTGAGTCTTTGTTTAAGAAGACACTGAGCTGTAGCTGTAGGCATTCATTTTTCTGATTAGGAAATAATGTTCTAACTCAGAAATGCCTTGAGCACATACAAGAAAAAATGTTATCCAGAATTCTATTAGGCACATGCCAACTTTAAGCTTGTGGTTTTGCTTAGTGCTCCACTATTTGGAGACATTTCAGACAAAAAAAAAGTTATCTTCTAGAAAGTAGAAAAAGAAATCGTGGGTCTATTCATGCCCCTTTATTGGGCATCTATCAGTTGTCATTGCCATTTAGAAGTAAAGAAGAGATGTGATTTTAAGGTTCAAGCCCTTTGGAGGGAATATACCTGCCCTTACTGGACAGTAGCAGAGGGATTCGATTAGGGACTCAGCTCCTGCTCTCCTAATTTAGGACACTTGGGCTATGGATGTTAAGATACTAATTTGCTGAATTCTTTTTTCTCAAAACAAAAACCACCCACCTCTTCTATGAAAATCAAGGTCATATTTTAAAATATGAGTATTCAGTTACATTTACTTCAACAAGTGGAAATTAAGAACTTTCTATGGGCAGCTAGGTGGTGCAGTGGATAGAGAGGTGGGCCTGGAGTCAGGAATACTCAACTTCCTGAGTTCAAATCTAACCTTAGACACGTATTAGTCATTTGACCCTGGAAAAGTCACTTACTTATTTAACTCCATCTTTTCATTTGTAAAATAAACTGGAGAAGGAAGTGGAAAACCATTCCAGAATCTTTGCCAAGAAAACTACCCAAAATGATCATGAAGAGTCAGACAAACTGAACAATAACTGAAAAACAATAAATGTGTTCCATACCATTCTGGGTGCTGGGTTTATGTAGATAAAGGAAAACAATCTCTGCCCTCAAGGAGCTTACATTCTATTAAATGTCATATAAATGTATCACTAGTTACAACATATACACAAAGTCTCGTATAGGAGAGGATACAGCTCTAATATGAAAGGTGGCTTGTTAATATTTTTACAGGGATTCCAGAGGTCTCAATAGAAAGAAAGGGCAGAGTAGGATAGGGACACTAGATTGGTGGATAAGTATTAGGGAACAGGGAATGGTGGTTAAGGAAGGAAGAAGCTTCACCTTAGAAAAGCTGCAATCTCTCAATTCTGAGTGGAGCCACACAGAAGTAGAGAGTCACACCCATTATAAACAGCAGCAGTGGTGACATGAAATCGTTGAAAAGTTGGGGCATGAGCATGACTGTAAGAAGGGACCTTAGTTAAGATTAATTTCACAGAGGAAACTGAGGAAAAGGAACTGAGAAGCAGAGCTGATAGTTTAATTTATATCTTATCTGTGTGACTTTGGACAAGTCATATGACTACTTTAGATCTCAGTTTCCTCATTTGTAAAATTAGTATTGCCCTATGTGGACATTAAGTTCCCTTGAAGGTCTACAGCACATTATCTAATCAATAATTCAGAATGCAGAGCTCTTTAAATCATAATACAATGCCTCTGAGCTCTGCTTTGTCAAGTTGTTTTTTTGGTTTTTGTTTTTTGAAGGAAGAGGGTTAAAACTGATCCTACAGAAACTCCAAAGGGAAATATCTCTGCTGAATTTTAATTTGATTTTCCCTTCTACTGGGCATGTTTTCAGACTTGGTAGTTATCTTTCTTCGTCTCTCTTAGTTGGACCATGAAGGCATTAAAAAGTTTTGCATGTTACATGCTTTAATTAAGAATTTCATCAACAGCCTAACCTTGAAGCCATCTATAAACAAAGTGTGGCTTGGCCACAAAAAATTGAAATTATGAAATTCATTTTAATATTAAAAAAGATTTCTAGCAAAACTGATATAGCATTTCTAAGAAGTAGATTGTGAAACCCCTGTCCCTGAGTTACAATTAAATGGGTGTGAGCCTTCCCGATGATAGGTTTAGAAATGCAAATCATAAATTACTTCGAGAATTAAATGTGTCTAGGTGTAAAATTAGGAACTGGTGGGAGTTGCAATTGTGGTAATAATGTTGTAGGTCTCAAGACACTCTTGATTTCAGTCTCTGGTGTATTTTGCCTAGAACACTGATGTGTGAGAGGATGTCCTGTTCTCAGGTTCAGATGTAATGTGATTTTATTTGGAGAATTAGATTTGGTTAGCATGGGAATGTGGCAGCAGACCAAACTGGTAGGAGAGAAATATGACATTCAGTGCATAATTAACAGAGTACACTCATAATAATGCTCAGGGGGTTGATTTTCAAAGTACTCTCCGATGTAATAATGTAGTTAAGATGTGACACAGAGACTAGAGTCAGAATGTCCTGAGTTCAAATACAGCCTCAGACACTTATTAATTAGTTAAATGACCCTAGACAAGTCACTTAACCTTTGTTGTCTCAATTTACTCAACTAAAAAATGGGCTTAATATTAGCACTACCTTACAGGGTTGTTTTGAAGAACAAATTTGTATATAGTAATATTTGTTAAGTGCTTAATATAGTACCGGGTACATAGTAGGTCTATATAAATGCTTATTCTGCCCATCTGCTTCACTGGTCCCCATAACCTATACCAATGTTATTTCTATTTATTGAATGGTAAACAGAGATAGAAATGCAAAGAGATTTGCTCACATCTATAGTAAGAGAAATTTGATTATAAAGTTGATGCCCATAGTAGGGGTTTAATAAATATCTGCTGAATTTATCCTAGTCCTATCCTTTACCAAAAGAACATCTCTCTCATGGTGCCAGATCACTGGGTTGGAGACATCTGGAGTAGTTGGGGTAATAAGTAGAGGATATAGAATAGACCCTCATCCTTGCCTTCTGAGTTTGCAGATTACAACGGATGTTACAGACGATCATCACTACTTTACATCCACTATTAGCATTGAGCACACCTTTTTACCAGGAAGCCCTTTTATAATGCAAGGGATCTCAACATCCAAAATAATAGTTCTTTCACAAGCTTAAATAATGTCTACTGCCCGGCCCCCAACATTTGTCATTTTCACGCTCAAACAAAACCAACTACATACAACACTTTTTCATCAAACTTCCTTCAAATTCCCCCTGTGCTACATGAAACATCAACATTTAAGTCAGATTAAATTGAAACATCAGCATTTAGGTCAGATTAAATAAGGAATTCTGGATATAATTGATTCTGTTCATAATAGCTAGTCAATGTGGATGACAGTACCATTGGATGTAACAGTCAGAAGGAATATTTCAGATCTTTAGGTCAACATCCTTATTTTACAGATGAAGAAACTGAGCAACCAAGAAAGAAAGAAAGGAAAGGAGAGGGAGGGAGAGAGAGAGAGAGAGAGAGAGAGAGAGAGAGAGAGAGAGAGAGAGAGAGAGAAGAAGAAGAAGAAGAAGAAGAAGAAGAAGAAGAAGAGGAGGAGGAAGAAGAAGAGGAGGAGGAGGAGGAGGAGGAGGAGGAGAAGGAGGAGGAGGAAGAAGAAGAAAGAAGAAGAAAAGAGGAAAGGGAGAGACAAAAAGAAACAGAGAGAAAGGAGGAGGAGGAAAAAGGAAGGAGAGAGAAAAACACAGAGACAAAACAGAGAGGCTAGAAAGAAGGAAAGAAAAGAAAAAAAGAAAAAAGAAAAAATGCTATTCAGTTTTGAATTGGCCTATATAGAATTGTAGCCTTACTCCTTCATTTTATTGTTATTTTTCCCACTTAATAGTATTTTTTCCAATTACATGCAAATATAGTTTTCAACATTCATTTTTATCAGATTTGAGTTCCAATTTTTTTTCTCTTTCCCCCCCCTCCTACTGCCCCAATATGACAAGCAATCTGATATAGGTTATACATGTACAATCATGTTAAACATATTTCCACATCACTCATGTTGTGAAAAAAGAATCAGAACAAAATTTTTAAAAATACAAGAAAAAAAAGGAGAAAATAGTGTACTTTTATCTGCATTCAGATTCCATAATTTTTTCTCTGGACATGAACATTTTCCATCATGTCTTTTGGAATTGTAGTAGATCATTGCATTGCTGAGAAGAGTTAAATCTTTCAAAGTTGATCATCAAACAGTGTTTATTACAGTGTATAATATCCTCCAGGTTCTGCTCACTTCACTCAACATCAGTTCATGTAAATCTTTTCAGGTTTTACTGAAATCTGCCTGCTCATCATTTTTTATAGAACAATAGTTTTCCATTACGTCCATATGCTACAACTTGTTCAGCTATTCCCCAATTGATGAACATGCCCTCAATATCCAATTCTTTGCCCCCACAAAAAGACCTGCTATAATTTTTTGTACATGTGGGTTCTTTTCCTTTTTTAATGATCTCTTTGGGATAGAGATCTAGAAGTGGTATTGCTGGATCAAAGGGTATGCACAGTTTTATAGCCCTTTGAGCATAGTTTCAAATTATTCTCCAGAATGGTCAGATCTATTCACAGCTCCACCAACAATGTATTAATGTTCCAATTTTCCCACATCTTTCTCAATATTTATCATTTTACTTTTTTTTGTCATATTAGCCATTCTAATGGGTATGATATGGTACCCCAGAGTTCTTTTAATTTTCATTTCTCTAATCAATAGTGATTTAGATCATTTTTTCATATGACTCTAGATAGCTTTAATTTCTTCATCTGAAAATTTCCTGTTTGTTACTTTTGACCATTGATCAATTGGGGGATGACTAGCATTCTTATAAATTTAACTCAGTTCTCTATATATTTGATAAATGAGAACTTTATCAAAGACCTTGGTTGTAAAAATTGTTTCCCAGCTCTGCTTCCCTTCTAATCTTGGTTGCATTCACTTTGCGCAAAACGCTTTTTTTTTAGTTTAATATAATCAAAACTATCCATTTTGCATTTCAGAATGTTCTCTATCTCTTCAAACTCCTTCATTTTACAGATGAGGCAAGTAAGGCTTAGAGAGATTAAGCAACTTGTCCAAGATAACACAGATAGTGAGTAAGCTAAGATTTAAACCCAAGTTTTCTGACTCCAAACACAATACTTATTCTATTCTACCATCTAGGCTCATGGATCAGATATTCCTCCCAGTTATGAAGTGCTATGATCTGTGCTCACCTATCAATATAGAATTTTACAAAATGCAATTATCTAAAGAATGGATTAACTTATTAAATTACTTATAGACCCAGCCACCTTGATTTCTTTTAGATCTAATGCCTAACTTTGTTTGGACTGAGATCACTAAGAGCTGACAATTGTGCAGACTGCTGAAAATATTTGTACCTGATCTACACTAGTGGAATTGAGCTTTCCAGAAGCACCACTTTCTGAAATAAATTGGCTATGCCCTCATCCACTTTTTTGAGTTCCATCCTACTCACTCTGAACTCTCTGTGGATAACTGAACATCTAAACCAAAAACATGAAGAACTAATACTACAAACCTACCAAAAAGTAGTTATGGTAACAGAATCATGGTTCATTGGAAGGAATGACTTTCATCTGATATTTTTATCCCAAATGAGCTACAGAAAACATGGTACCAGATATTAGGGTGACATCCAACAGAGAGTGATGGCACCCTAGACCTCAGAGATTTTTCAGTGACTTGAATGGTCCTTCAGTTTTTTTGTTTTATGTCTATCTATCTATCTATCTATCTATCTATCTATCTATCTATCTATCTATCTATCTACATATATACATATGAATATGCATATATGTATATATGTGTGTGTGTGGGTAGATAGATAGATAGATGGGCACAAATTCTGTCAGTGCTACAAAAGAGGGTATATGGCAAATTTTGTCATACATAGAAGGCAGATGTAATTGGCCTGGCATCATAGAAATTTATCTGAAGTATTCAGAGCCATAAATATGACAATATCTCACATTATATACATGAAATTAATACTGCTTAGCCAAAAGATGTCATCTGAAATCATATGGAGAAAGTAGGTAAAGTTAGATAAGAACTGCTAGAACAAGCTAGTGCTTAATAAATGCTTACTCCATTCCACTGTCAATGTGAAAAAATATTCTCAAAATTGCTTCCTCTCCTCTTCCTTTTTCTTTCTTCTCCTCCTTTTCCTTCTTCAACTTTTCTTCCTCCTCTTCCACAAGTCCTCCAGTTAAGTGAAGTGGCTTCCTCCATTCTAATCTAAGAAACCAAGTTAATATACAAAATCCATTTCATTATCATGGATCAAATATGAAATCTTCTCTGGTTTTATGCCCTTCATAACTTGACCCTCTTGCTACCTCACAGCCTTTTATACCTTATTCCCCTCAAAATACTCTTTAATTTAGTGACATGGGTCTTATTGCTATTCCTTCCACAAGACACTCTTTTTTCCACAAGACACTCTTTTCTTTGACTTTACATTTTCATGGGCTGTCGCCCATTTCTGGAATTCTCTTCCTCTTCATTTCTATTTCCCTGGCTTTCTGGGACTTCCTTCAAGTCAAAGCTAAAATCCATCCTTCTTCAGGAAGTCTTTCCCAGTCCTCCTTAAAGGTAGTACCTTCCCTCTGAGATTATTTCCAATTTCTCTTGTAAATATATTACTTGTATGTAATTGTCTGTATGTTGTCTCTCCCATTATATTGTGAGACCCTTGAGATCAGAGACTGTTTTTGCCTTTCTTTGTATTTCTGGAACTTAGAATGGTTCAGTATATATAATAGGTACTTAATAAATGCTTATTTATGATTACTCTATTTTTCCTCTCCCTCCCTCCCTCCCTCTCTCTCTCTCTCTCTCTCTCTCTCTCTCTCTCTCTCCCTCCCTCTCTCTCTCCCTCTCTCTCTCTCTCTCTCTCTCTCTCTCTCTCTCTCTGTCTGTCTATCTGTCTGTGTGTGTGTGTCTGTCTCTGTCTCTCTGTCTCTTTCTCTATCTCTCTCTCCCCCTCTCTCTGTCTCTGTCTCTGTGTGTCTGTCTCTATCTCTGTGTTTGTTTTTGTCTCTCATGAATGCACACACAGTAATTCTTTCTCTTTCTCTTTTCCCCATTTCTCCCTTGCTTCTGGGTTTGGAACTATGAAACCTATATGGTCCTATATTATCATAAATCCTATTGAGTCCAGGAGAGGTTTTCTAATTTTATCCTTTTTGCCAAAATTCTTCTGTATTTTATATCTTTTTAGGATTATTGTTAAGAAGTATATCTTCACTGCATAGAAATTATTTTTGATAGATTTGAATGTCTTTAATTAGAAATTTCCATGTAAATTCATGTGTTTGTTTTATTATCTCATTGAAGATCTTTTTCTTTCTTGAGAAAAAAATAAATTCTATGTTTCTTCAGTGTAGTTCAGCCCATATAATGTTCTATTCATAGCATTATAGATTTAGAGCTAAAAAGGTCAATTACTAGATCATACATTTCCAAAGCCAATAGCCTTTTCAATATGCCGTAGCTGCCTAAAAAACTTTAGTTACTGACTGGGAAGAAAGGAATCAGTTGCACATACTTTTCCCCACCTTAAAAAATTATCTCTTCTCTGACCCATTAATGGAATTATCAACTTTGGTAGAGAATGTAATTCCAGGGTTTTAGAGAGGATATTGTTAGGTAGAAGGAGGAATTGTAGCCATTAAAAGCAATAACAAAAGAAGTGATCAAAGAAATAGGAAAAACATGAGGGAACTAAAGCATCAAGGAAGTTTAAGGAGAAACTCCATAGGAAAAGAGAACCAACAGCTTCCACAGCTGCAGAGAAGTCAAGGAGAATGAGTACTGAGATAAAAGAATTTGATCATAACGACCCAGTAGTAGCAGTTCACTTTGGGGATTGTAATAGGGAATGTTTGATGTCCTTTTTCCCCCAGTAGCTTCTGTGTAGGCTAAGCATATAACTCAGTAGAACAATGACCAAATGGTCAAGTATCCTTCACATTCTCTCTTAGCTGAGCTACACCCAGTTCAACATCACCCTGACGATAGTGAAACAAAGCTAATTTTAGCTAGACGAGTATTGTAGCCATTTATGGTTTGACATTATAGTTGGCCAGGGAAAGGAGATTGGAAATGAATCTCAGGAAGATTGTATATTATCCAGAAATGTTTTTCCACATAAGGAGCAAACAAGTTCTTTTCTAAAATAGTCTATAAAAGAAAAAAAAAGAATCCATACAGTTCTCCAGGCACAAAAACGAAGGTTTGGCATGGTGAGACAATTTGGTATATAGCTGTTTATTATAGTTCATTCTCAATAGCTGTAAGATCTTAAGTTTTATTTCTACTTTCCACCCATGATGTTCAAGACATTTCATACATTCTTGTTTATTCTAGAAATCTACAATATTATAACATCACGTGTTTATACACATAGTATGTGGAAATCTTATACTACTGTTTTTTCAGGTGAAACCACCTTACAAAATTCTTCTAAAGCCAAATTCTGCTCCGTAATTATATTCTGCCATCTAATGAGAAGTCATCAACTTTACAGAAATAATAAAATCTAATTGTTTTACAGCTAGCCAGGAGCTCAAAGATCAGCTCCTTCATTTAACAAATGATGTAACTGAAGTTCAGAGGAGGAAAAATTACTTACCCAATGTCACACAACTTGTTATTGTTATAATCAGTACCAAGATGCGGATATCCTGACAATAGTCTATCCTATGTTCTATTTTTCCACGTTGTAGTAAGAAAAACAACACTGTATCAGGAATTAGGATACCTAGGTTCCAGTCTCAGCTGTGCCACTAATTAGCAGCCAATCTCCAATAAATCACTTAATATGCATTCTCCACTGGTGTCCAGTGTCTCTCTAATAATTTGAAAGGCTACTCCAAGTGCCCATGTACTCTCCCTCCTCACCTTTCTACCATACCTCCAATAAAGAGTGAATGAAAAAAGTGATATGTACACAGAAAAAGTTTACAAGAAATCTATGTATACCTGCAATTGTCTTAATCTGATGTGCACTTCACTTATTCACATTAAAATTTAGGAGATGGAGCTCACAGGCTATGATTTTCTGTGTGCTCAACTAATTAGTATTGGGTTCTATACTAACTTCTCATGGCTTATTTTTTTGTTTTATTGGAGGCAATCCGGGTTAAGTAACTTGCTCAGGATCACACAGCAAGTCAGTGTCTGATGCTGGATTTGAATTCATGTCCTGCTGACTCCAGGCCCCATGCTCCATTCACTGTATCACCTAACTGCCCCTTTCTCATGTCTTATTGAGTATCGAGTTCCTGGGTTGAATGGCTATTGTTATTGCTTTAGCTTATTTTCAGTCAATAAACATCCCAGTAATTTCTGTGTGTGTGTGTGTGTGTGTGTGTGTGTGTGTGTGTGTGTGTGAAGTATATACACACATGTATTTGTTTAATTGTTTCAGTTGTGTTTCTTTCCGATCCCATTTGGGGTTTTCTTGGCAAATATGATGGAGTGGTTTGTCATGTCCTTCTCCAACTCATTTATAGATGAGGAAACTGAGACAGAGCTCAGTGACTTTCCCCGGCTCAAACAGCTATTAAATTTCTGAGGCTGGATTTGAATTCAGGTCTTCCTAACACCAAACCTCACATTATATTTTCTGTGCCCCTTAGCGGCTCATATACTTTTAAGTGTGTATGTATATGTAGACAGACAGATAGATACATATGTATAGCTATATATAGCTATAGATAATTTTTGTTGAAAGAAAAAGACAACCAAGTGTTATGTTTCCTTGGTATCTTCCACAGAAATGTTTAATGTGGATTTCCAGAAACTAGGAAGCTGTTAAAGTCCACTGAGCCCATTTTCTGATTTGCAGAATGAAAGTTTTGTACTTGCTTTATGCACATGTATAAGCTAGCATAAACCCTAAGACCTCCTTTGTGAGAAAATGTAATGACAGCTTCTAAGGGAATTGAGGGTTCTGGGATAATCAATTCAGAAGCTACATGGTTCGTGCCAATCTAAGCTCTTTTGGTTTGAATAGAAATGTTTTTTCAAGCTGTCAGTTTCACTTGGGGAATGTATTTTTAAGGATAAAAATACTTATTGTACATTTGTATAGCACTTTAAAGTTTACAGAGTGAAATGTAACTGGAAAAAGGAGCGATTGTTATTCCAATTTTACAGGTGAGGACACTGAGGTTCAGAATCACTGAGTTAGTAAATATTAGATTTTGAAATCATTTCCTTTGCTGTGGTGTAGTCTTCCTTCCTTTGCGGTAAAAGGTTAAAAAAAAAAGCCCTGTTAAAGTGAAGGGAAGGAAGGAAGAAGGTTTGGGTAATGGTTTGGCATCCAAAGTCCTTCATATCCAAAGTCCCCTCTCCCATTCCATCCCCCAGACTTTGTACACCTCCATCCTATCTTGCCCCTCCAGTATCTGTGATCCCTGGAGTCCAGAAACACTGGCTTGCTGTTAATTGAACAAGACACTATATCTTCCAGCTGCAGACTTCCGCTGGCTGTCCCTCATATTTGGAATGTTCTCTCTCCTCACCTCTGCTTTCCCACTTCCCTGCCTTCCTTCCAGCTAAAATCTCACCTTCTAAACCTTTACCAATCCCTCTGAATTCTAACATCTTTCTGTTGATTATCTCCAGCCTATCCTGTATATAACTTGTTTGTACATTATTGTTTGCACTCTGCTTTCCCCATTAGACTGTGAGCTCCTTGAGAGCAAGGGACTGTCTTTTGCCTTTCTTTATATTCTCAATTTTTACGTGTAGTAGGAGTTAAATAAATGTTTCTAGATTGCCTGACAGGTAAACAAAAGGAATAACAATCTCCAATCACCTGTAAAATCTCTGTGTAAGGACCTGGGATTTGCTTACTAAGTCATGAAGAAATAATGTAGTTGGTAGAGCCATTTGTACCATCCTAGTTCCATTAGCCAGATAGCATCCCTGAGGGGCTATAGGCCACATCTCAAGTGGAGGCTGATGATTGTAGCATGGGAATTCCTGTTCAGTAATGGGTTAAATTAGATGGCCTCAGAGATCTCCCCAATTCTAGGATTCTGTCTTTTTCTGATGCTGATTTTAGGACTGGTCAGTCACCTATTGGTCATGAGATGTGCAAAGGAAAAAGTGGGGCTGGACCACTTTAAACTCATCATGATAAATGGGGGGAAGAATTCAGGCACACATTCTACAAATCAGTAGCATAAAGTACAGGCAAAAGATATTACATATGCAGTTTCTGCATTGCAAGGGGTACGTGAATGTGTGTGGTGTGTGGGGGGGTATGTGTTAAGTAGGAGCCTTTGTATTTAACAAAGGATAAAGGACATATTTATGAAATCATGACCTAGAAGCTTAGAAGATAATCTGATACCATTGTTCAGTAACCCCCTCTTCACATACAAAAGAACAAATATTTTCAGTGCTATCTTTTAATTGCAAAATAAATCACATGAATGACCACATTGTAGAAAACTCTACAGTGATCCCTTCAAGTCACCTTGAACAGCTTTCTGACTCTGTTTCAGGGAGTTTCCTCATTTAAAGCCAAGGACGCATGAATTTTTAATAGAATTTTAAAAGTGGAGATCATTGAGTGTACTCACCTCATTTTATAGATGAGGGAATGAAAGTCAACAGTCAGTCAGTTAATAATCAGTGAATAAACATTATTTATCATTTATTCAGTCTTGTTTATTAAGTAATTACTATTTGTCAGCCACTGTGCTAAGTTCTGGGCATGCAAAGAAAGGCAAAAAAGAGTCCTTCCCTCAAGTAGCTTACAAACTAATGAGGAAATCAATAAATAAAAGAAAGCTTAAAGAGAAAATGTGTGACATTACTGTGGAAATCACACCTTAAAAAATAGGAGTACATCCTTGATTCTCCCTTACCGCAGATGCACAAATATTGCCCTTACAATCAATTATCATAGAATGAGATCTGGAAGGGTCCTTTGTCCATTTAGTCCTTCCACCTCATTTTACACATGGGAAAAATGAGGCAAAGAGTTGGAGAATTGGAGTGTACCTGGGCATGATGTACTCCAGAGAAATGCAGTAGGGTGGGAAATGAAGAGAAGGCTGACCTGGGCACCCTCCTTCAGTGGAGGATCTGGGAGAAGAAGGTAAGTGATAGGACCATGATCAAAAAATGAGTCAGTGACAGAGCTCATGCTGGAACCCAAGACAAGGGGCTTCTTGTCCAACAGTCTGGAGTAGAGATACTCTTCTCTGCTGTCTTTTTCATACTCCACTACTTTATGTGTTAAAATCTTTTGTTTATTTAAAAGATATTTCCTGAGCTCCTATTTCAGGCAAACAATCTGTGCTGAGGCAACCTACAGAAAGACTACTTCTCCTCTCAAGGAGATTACAATCTTGGTGGGGGGAATAAATCAAAAGCATACAAAGGAAAGTATACAAAATGCTTGAGAGAGTCACATGATGCTGTAAGGGTTTTAGTGAGGAAGATATCACTTCTGACTCTCAGGGAAAGAAGGCTTCATGAGTAAGGCCTAATCAGAACTGGACCTGGAAAGCTTTCAGGTTGTGCACATGGAAAATAAGGGCAAAAAAAAAAGAAAGGAAAAGAAAAGGCAGCTGGGTGTCCCAGTTGATAGAGCACTGGCCCAAGAGTGAGGAGGATCTGAGTTCAAATATGACCATAGACACTAGCTGTGTGAACTTGGACAAGTCACTTAATCTCAATTACTGCCAAAATAATGGCCTCTTTGTTAAAAAGGGGCTGTGGGGAGAATAAAAAAATGTTCTGATTACCTGGACTATTTTATAGCATTTATAGGGATCAGTTTCTTCCATTCTGAAAGACCTCTTAATTCCTTAGAAGTCTGAAGCAGAGCAGTTGTATTCACCTGTTGTTGCTCCATTTGGGATAGGATAGGTACCAAGAAAATGTTCTTGCATCTCCATCTCATCCTTTTTTCCTTCTTTTCTCTACTTCATTTCTTATTACATTTACAAAGAAATGTGGTACAAAGCCAAAGGCTAAATAGTAAATGGTTTTTAAGTAGCAAAATCAAACCCAATGACCAGCTTTTCTTCCCCCTCTCCCCCACCTCCCAGATCTAACTGATGTCAGGAAATATTTCTGAAGAGGGCTTCATTTTTAAAATAATTTACAAAAACCTATTGAATTTTTTTTAATCTCTAATTTTAAAAGGCAAGACAAATCCCTGGCACATAAAGGTAACTGGCCAGCACCCGTTCCATGCCCACCTGGGAAATTCATCACATTCACAATTCATATTCAATTTACTCCATTCAGATGAAAAGAGACTGGATTTCAGAGCCTGATGATGGGGTGACATTGAATACAAGATTACATAGCACTTTAAAGAACTTCCCTTTTCTTAGATGCTCCATAATCACATTAACTTAGACTAAAAATTTGAACTAATTCTTTCCCTAGAGGCTTGGGCAGTAATAATTGTAGAAATCTGTGAAATAGGATAAATACAATTCAATAATTATATTGATAAATAAAATGAAAATCAACTAATTGTGTCATTCACTCAGATGCCCGCCTCTGCTGTGGCTGCCTTTCTGCTCTGCTGCCTGCTAAACTTTTCTGTCACACTTCAATAAATTTAATTGTGCAGAATAAATGAGCTAATTTTTGAAGTCACAGGCTCTGTTTGCAAGATAAGGGTGGTGATTTATTGACCTCCTCTAGCTCTGTAAGAGTGGCGCCCTCCTTTTCAACTGACATCTTGGCATAGTTTTTTATCCCGTCCCCTCCCCCATTCCTTTCCTCCCACAGCCTTGCTCAGCCCGCTCTATCTCTCCCTTCTCTTCCCATCTTGTTTCTTGAAATTGCTGACTTCATATCTTGGGAAACTGCAAGGCCCTGTTTTCCACTGGTTACAGTGGGAAACTTTGCAATTAGTGCGGTTTCTCTTCATATGGTGAATTTTAAATTTGTTCTTCCTGTAGCTCTCTAAAGTCACAGTTTTTCACAAATCCGGATGGGAAAAGGGACTGTTGTGTCCAATTACTGGGAGGAGGACAAGGCCAGGGACACATACTTTTTCATGTCCAAAGGCAAATGTGGCTAATCTGAGGGTGAGAGCTTGGTTCTGGGGGCAGTTAGTTTAATTCTGACAAATGAAAGAACAGCTGCGGCTACTGAGGTGTCGCACCAGCTCAAAGCTTCTGATAAAGCTCAGCATGTTTAGGACTCTATACTCCAGATGCAGATGAGACATAACAGCCTAAAAATGAAACTGCCTAAAACTCTTTTAAAAATGAAGAATTTGCCTCTGTAGAATGGAATCTACTCATGATGGTTGGGGTAGAGCCAATGTACTGCTACCCACCATTATGCTGGCAATTTGTTCCTGGTAAGCACTCTTAAGAAAATGTGCAACATTACTGTGGAAATCACACCTTAAAAAATAGGAGTACATCCTTGATTCTCCCTTATCGCAGATGCACAAATATTGCCCTTGCAATCAATTATCATAGAATGAGATCCGGAAGGGTCCTTTGTCCATTTAGTCCTTCCACCTCATTTTACACATGGGAAAAATGAGGCATAGAGATGGGGAAATGAGTTAACGAACTTGCCCAAGGTCACGCAAGCAGGCACAGGGGCAGGATTCACAGATTCACTGATGCCGAATATAATGTTCCTTCCTCAGCATGATACTGCAGTCTTTTCTCCCTCTATGCACTCTGGGATGTTATAAGTATATGAATGATCTAATATATATGCGGAAAGATGTACATGAACACAGATTAACACATGCATGTAAATATCTAATATGTTATAGGGAACATGTGATACTTATATATATATATAATATATTTGACATTCATAATACATGCATTATATATAATATAACATATGTTATTATGTGTATGTGTATACACACATGTTCACATATTTGTATATGTTTGTGTATATAGTAAATATAAAACTATAATGCACTTGGCTTCTAGGCAATGGGGGCTAGGATAGTAATATGTATGCATGTGTGTACATGTATATATGTACCGCATAAACATACATATATACATGTGGGCACAAACATACACACAGTGACTACCCCATTGCCTAGAAACCATATTGTTATATTTTTATATTTCAACCCTCCCCCAAAGTTCTACAGTACCCTTAAATGGCTTTGAAACTATCTAGGCTCTCTGCCAGTAGCCCCATCCATCCATGGTGCTCTCCTAATTATAGGGGTGGGTCCCCTGTACCTCAGTTTCATTCAACCACTAATAATTGGATTATCTTTTACAAAGGAATATTTACTTTAAAGGCATAATAATAAACATAGGAACACACTCTCCTACATGTGAGCATAATCCTCCCAGCCACACACATACCTGCCATCTCAGTCTCTGAGGAGGATGAGGGGATTAGGTTGATAGCTTAGTTCAGTCCCTATATAGTTGTAAGTTCGAAGGTCCCTTGCCCCCACCCCACCCCCTGGGGCTCAGTCCCAGGAACCCAGATTTCTCAGGACTTCCCTGCTGGGCTGTTTGAATGTGGCATTTCTCCTAGAATCCTGGTTCCATGGCTGCCATATCTTGAACTCCTGGGTCATATGGGGTTACCACCCACACCTAGAAATTGAGAAGGAGAAATGAAATTTAACACCTGAGCTTGTTTCTTTGGGCCATGAAATCTAAAGGGAAGGAAGTCTATTTCCCTCCTCCCTCCCCTCCCCCATCCAGTTAGGTGTTTTGAGTAGATGTGACCTTTGCCTTCTCTGACCATGCTGCTGGAAAGAATTCATAAGAAAGAGATAGAGACTGTCTTAGGATGGTAAAAATAAAGCCTGTTCTGGCTATACATCCAATGAAAAGAGGCTATTCCCTCCCAAGTGGTAGGGAGAATTAGGATATCATCTCCCAGAAGCAGGGTGTCTCTATATTAGGTGAAAAGGGCAAAGCCCCCATTATATACATACACACACACACACACACACACACACACACACACACACACACGTTATTTTATTTATTTATATATAAATATACATATTTTATTTATTTAAATATATATCTATTTGAATTAAATTTGAAGAAATCAAAAAGACATACCCATTGCTGTCGCTATGAAAAGAAAAAAAAATATTTGCCCATTCTATAGAAGGAAAAAGTACAGGAAATTGATTGGCTATGTAAAATCAAAGAGTTTTTGCACTTATAAATAGGACATACCTACAAAAAACTGAGGAAGCCAATTAGAGAAAACCTTAACCATAAATATTTCTGATAAAAAATGACATATCTAAGTTCCATAATCCAATTCAATAGCAGACATTTATTAAGTAATTGCAAATTGGAAAGTGCTAGGTTATGCTAAGAATAGAAAGTTGGGGGGAGTGCCCTGTCCTCAGTTGCTTGCATTTCCATTTGGAAGATACATGTATAGAGAGAAATAAATACAGGGTAATTTCAGAAGGTAGAGAGTACTTTAATAGGGATTTGACACATGCCCTGCTAGACTAACAAAAATGGCATTACTAATTTAGGAGGCACTGGAGCCCTGCTTCTGAGAGACAGTCCATATTTGAACATGCTGTCATTGGTCCACCATGTAGTTGGGAATAGATTGTTACTATTGGCTGTGTAACCAAAACTAGTTGCTTATATTTACTTAAAGACAATGCATTACTCTCTCTCTCTCTCTCTCTCTCTCTCTCTCTCTCTCTCTTTTTTGCTTTTTTTTGGGGGGGGTCAATTGGGGTTAAGTGATTTGCCCAAAGCCACATGACTAGTTAAATGTTAAGTGTGAGGTTGGATTTGAGCTCAGGTCCTCCTGATTCCAGGGCCTGTGTTCTATTCACTAAGCCACCTAGCCACCCCACTTTCTATCTCTTCTGTGCATCCAGGGTGAAGGCTTCCACTCTGAGCAAGCATCTCCATTCACTAAGACAAGGAGAGTTTGAGGGCCACCTCTGTACCACCCTTAAGCCACCTGAAGCCCTTAAGAAATGTATTGGGGATTTTGGTCTATTTCACTTTCTCCAACCCACTTGAGCCATAGGCATCTTGAAACCTAGGATATGTTGGAGCCAACACAGTAGGTGAGCCCCAAGGAACCCAAGTCCTGGGATGCTAGCCCAAGAAGGGCATGAACTTGTGTCTGAAAGGGAGTGGGACTGATGATATGTAGCAAGTCTGTCAAACTCTGGAATTTAATCATTCCTCTATAATTTAGAGACCAAGGTGGTATGGTGTTAGAGGGCTTTACACTCCAGATATTTGGGGAAAACCTTTGTATGTTCTTCTTGTTATATTTTTAAATAATTATTTCTCGATTAGTTAAATACTTAAATAAATATTTCTTTTTGTTTAGATAATCTAAGTAATTAAATGAAACTGGGGGTACAGTGAGTAGAGTACTAGTCTTGGAATCAGGAAGACCTGAGTTCAAATCCAGCCCCAGACACTTATTAGTTGTGAAGTCACTTAATTTGTATTTGCCTTAGTTTGCTCATCTGTACAATGAGGATAATAATAGCACCTGCCTCCCAGGATTGTTTTGGGGATCAAATGAGATAATAATTGTAAAAAGCTTAGCCCAATGCCTGGCTTATTCGTAGTGAATAGTATATGTTAGCTATTTATTATTATTATTGATTGGAATCACCCCTAATATAATCAGTGCAGGCTCTAGGCAATGGTAGAGAATGAGAGAACCATGCTTAAACCCCTAGGGTACTGGAGAACCCTGTGGGAGAAATGAAACGTGAAACCCTGATTTGACTCAGGGAGTGAGGCCAGAGAAAATCTATGTCTTGTAGACCCTAGTAACAATGGTGGTTCAGAAAGACTTCATAGGGAAGGGTTAGCCTAAGTAATCCTTGAAGAAAGCTAGAAGTTCTTAGAGGCAGAGATGAGGTTGGAAAGGAATAGAGGTAGAAAATAAAATCTTACCTTCAGAGAGCAGAAAAAAACTTTTTGTCTGGAATATAAAAAGTGCATGAAGACATGTAGAAGGAATTAGTCAGAGACGATGGGATGGATCTAAACGATGGAATGTTTTAAATGCCAGGATGGATAGTTTATATTTCATCCCAGAAGCAATAGGGAGCCACTGGAGATACTGGAGTGAAGTTGTAAGAACTTTGTTTTAGGAAAAGTTATTTTACAGATATTTGGGGGAAAGGAGAGAATGGTATCACAAAGATCTCTCGGAAGACCATTGCAAGAATCTAGGAAAGAAGTGAAAAGTATTTGAATTGGGCTGATAGCCATGTGAAAAGAGATTTAAGTGAAAAATAAGAAAGATTTTGTGGAGGTAAAATAGTAGTCATTTGGCAGTTAACAAATATCTGGCATATGTCAGAAAGAAAATATTTTTCTGCTGTGTGGAAGTTATAGAATTAATTGAAGGCAACTCAAGTTATTTTATTGGCTATTACATACTGTCCTCCTCTAATATTTGAGTTTTTGAAGCTTATACCAGTGGAGTGTAAGTTGGGTCAGGTCCTACCAAAGGATAAAAGGCTGCATGTCTGCCTCCAAGGAACAGCCTGGCTGTGTTTACAAATAATAATGCTAGTACTCTAATGGTACAGTACTTTAAGGTTTGTAAAACACTTTACAAATATCATCTCATTTCATCTTTACTACAAGACTTGGAGGTAGGTGTAATTATTATCCTAATTTTATAGATAACGAAACTGAGGCAGACAGAGGGTGACTTACCCAGGGTCACATATCTGAGGCAAAATTTGAATTCAGGTCTTCCTGACAATAGGTCCATCCTTACCCCACTGTACCATCTAGCTGTCCCTATGCTCATCATTAAGGACTTGGTTACCAGACGATCCATTTCACTGGCAATGGCCACTCAGGATACTGTCCATTAAGTTATGGATAGGTCTGCATCTGCACTGGTAGCAAGAGTAAATACATAGATAAAATCATGGATTTAAAAAAATATGTTGAATTAGTCATATATTGATCATTTCAGTAGTGAAGGGCAACCAAGAATTTTAAAATGAATCCCTTATGTGAGAAAATAATTAAATATAGGTGTGTGACCTAGATATAGTAACATGTCAGTTAAGCAAGGAAAAAATTATGAGGCAGGATGAAGCAGCCCAACATCATATTCCACTGCAGAACAATTCTGAATGCATTCTTCCCCCACCCCTTTCTTCTGAGATTGCCTTCCTTTTAAATCATAATTGATCTTATATGTTTATACCCTTTAGAATATGAGCTCCTTGAGATCAAGGACCATCTTTTTGTTGTTCTTTGTAACCCTAGCACTTAGCACAATGCCTGGTATATAGTAAGCACTTAATAAATGCTCTGCCTACCTTTCTATCTCTGTCTGTCTCTCTCTGTCTCTGTCTCTCTCTTTCTCTCTCTCATGTTTATCTATCTACCTATCAGTGATATCTCTCTCTCTCTCTATCTATTGCTTTATCTATGTTGTTTACTGACTGACCTCGAGGAAGTTTGATGCTTCTTTCCTCCCAGCAACCAGGCAGTGTGCCTACAGTTTAATATGTAATCCAGGACCTTTTCAATTCTGAAGCTTCAAAACTCTTTTCTCCTCCTGGATGGGGGAGTCAGGTTAGCTTGGTTTTACTTCCGGATCAGAATGGCTCAGTCCTTGCAAAGTATGTGAGATTCTAAATTTGATCATTTTTTTTCCTTCTTACTTTCTTTTTCTTAATGAAGGGAAGTGACTCTAGGACAGCCAAATAAATGAAGTTATATTCTTGTTCTTAAAAACAAACAAAAACACCTCCCTTTTTGATATATATGTGTCTACTTGGTGTTTACTTATACTTCCCCCACTCTCCGAACCCTGCTCCCTCTCCTTCAATCTCAGATGCTAGCTTGGAAGTCTGAGAACTTTGCTGAGAGGAGAAGGGCTGAAGAGAGTCTGTGACTCTTAATGAAGACTTAATGTGATGCCACAGTTCTGGAGTACAACAGTACCTTCAGGGCAGTGTCTGCAGGTGTTTGCCTGCAGGAAGTCATTAAAAGACAATGCAGATCAGGACGGAATCCCCAAAGGCAGAAAGAGAACCTTCTACACACTGGGTACTATTGTTATGGTCTGTGTTGCTATAAAGTCATAATCAGAAGCATTTTAAAATGGCCATTGATCAAGGTTTAGGTTACTTGTTATGTTTGAGGATTGTGGCACTGGATTCAAAGCATGTGTCCCGTAAACTAATTCTCACCTGAAATGCATATATATGCCCACCACCCTCTCCCCTGACAGTGAATGCCAGAAGAATCATCAGATCATTTACATAGAGCTTTCCTCTTAGAGAAGGAAATGGCAAACCACACCAGTGTCTTTGCCAAGCAAACCCCAAATGAAATGGGGTCATGAAGAGTCAGACATGAATGAAAACATCAAATAGAGGAAATTGGGATCTTAGTCTAGCTTCCTCATTTGACAGATGGGGAAACTAGGGTCCATAACAGTTAAATGATGTGCCCAATTCACACAGCTAATTTAGTGTTTCCTACCCAACTAAGTACATCCCTAAGAATAAGCACTTACGTTCTTGAACTTTATTCTTAAAAACAAAAAAGGCAGCATAGTGTAATTGAGAAAGCCCTAGATTTGAAAGTCAAAGAACCTAATATTCACAGAATTCATTCAACCAGTTGTATGACTGTGGCAAAGTCACTTCAACTCTTTGGGCCTCATTTTCCTCATCTGTAAAATGAGAGGGGTGGATTAGATGACCTATAAGGTCCCCTCCAGCTCTAAATCTGCTAGTTTATGGTTACTTCTTTCACTGAGAAATTTTTATTGGTCAGTTTACCTGTTTACTTGTTTGTTTTGTCCAGACCTGTGATTTCATCTATGTAGAGAACAGAGATGCTGAAACTTCTGGAACCATTCAAGTGAGTAACACATTAGGAATTTATGATCTTGGAGAGCTCAGGCACAGAGATCAGTCTCATGGTTAGTACATGTCAGAGGTAGGATTTGAACTGAGTTCCTTTGGCTCTAAACCAGCTCCTCTATCCACTACCCTGGTCTGACTCTTATAAAGAGAAATTATGCCAAGAAATACAGTGAGGTCTTAAGAGACTGTCTTGTGTTGAGATTGTAGCTTTAGCCTCCCTCTAATACCCAACTCAGAAGTACCAAGATGAACTGACTCTGGCTTTTTGCATGAACCCCTAGGTGCCACTGAGTTCCCCTTTCAGAACAGAAACCTGGCATGTGTTTTTGCCTTCTGAAATTCCCTCCCACTGTGAGCACTCAAGCAGTTGGTGAAATCCTGCCTGTGGCAGAGACAACACTGATTTGTATCTGAGAATGAAATGAAATGAAAACATGAATTGAACTCATTACTTGAGGAAGGAAGTATTGCCAAGTTGAACAGGATGGAATTCCAGCATGGTATATAGTTTCACTGGGCGGGCTATAGTGAAACTCTGTATAGAAATGTTTCCAGCTCATAGAACTCTTTCAAAACATGCTCAGCCCTTTTTAGATGAGGGGACGTTATCATCTCTATCTATGGCATTTTCCACAAATAGATCTTAAATACCCTTTAGGCTGATTGCGTAGAAAACCAGAAGAAATCATTTGCAAGATGACTGACTAATTCCACATCAACTGATAATCTCTTGGTAAAGCACACCAGTGAAGTCTACTGAGCCCTGGTACTATGAAACTATTCCCATAACCACCACCACTTCACCTAGAGCTCTGAAGAGGAGAAACAGTAGCTGTGTTCTTGGGACCCAGTTTGCTAGGACGAGTCAGACTTGGAGGAGTAGCTTTAGGCCATCACCAAGGTATTGTGGTAACTCCTAAGACTATGAATAATACAAAAAAACAAAAACAAAATGGACTCCATTTTCTCAAAAGGTTATAATTTACTGGGTGCCAACTGATAAGAAAATACAAAGAATACATGAAGAAATGCAAAGTAATTTTTAGAGAGAAAGCCATTTATAACTGGGGTAACAACTCAGAAAAGGTGTTCTAAAAGAGGTAGCATTTGAGTCTAACCTTGGAAGATGCTAGGAATACCAAAAGGTGGAGGGAAGGAGGCAATACTTTGTAGACCTGGAGATCAGAAAAAAAGAGCTCTGTGTAGGCTCAAGGGAGAAAGGTGACTCCTCTATCCATGTCCATGGTCTAACCAGTTAGAATGTGGCAGCCCTTTAGTTCCTGACTTTGGTGTTTGGAATTCTTCTGGGGATGTAGGATGGGTTTTTATCTTTTATTCATGAGATACTTGCCATTGCTGCTTTATTCCTTTTATTTTTCTGAATTGACCTTTCCTCTTTGAGCAGAAAGCCCCTTGGTGTACAGAGTGGCAAAAGAATTTAGATACTATGACAACTGGGACAGAAGATGCAAAAGAAAGGAGAGCAGGAATGGAGGAGAAAAAAAGCCAAAATGAAAGTTCTTTATTTCCCCTTCTCTCCTATTTCTAATGTTTTCCTTTTTTAACAGCTCTGTAAGGAAGTAAATACCACTCTGAACTTCACTTTTCCCTACAAGAATATGCAGAGATTTCCCACATATTTTTATTCTTTCTCATGTCAGGTGTAAAAGCCATGTTTTCATGTTATGAAGGCATTTTCAAATACTCTTTCATATAAAAAATACCTAGTTTCTTTACCAAAAGGGTATTCAGAGGTATTGCACAAATACACACACACACACACACACACTCACACAGAAATACAAATAACACTGAAAATATACACAGAAGTTTGTGTTTTCTTTAAGTAAGTAGAATTGATGAAAAGTTAGACTTTTAAAAATATTAGAACAGTGGAAGACTATTCACATTATTTAATAATTCGGCTCCACTAGAATCTTGCTTACACTTCTCCAGTCTCTTGAAGTCTATGCCATCAGAGGACAAGGCTTAGCAGATCCTCCCCATCTGGAACGCCTACAGACTGGACTTCCGACATCTCAAAGCTGAGAAGCTTATAGTTGCAGCGCACAAAGACCGGTAACTAAGGTATACCTCAGTGGAGGAAAATCATGGATTCTTGAAGTATGAAAGGATTGAACCACAGGATTCCTTTAAGTACCTAACTCCTCTGATGTATTTTAAGAGTTTCTATTTACATACAATTTTTATATCTTTCTTTATTTTATGGTGAGGTTTGGGAAATAGGAAGAGGTCTGTCGAAAGCAACCTGCAGTGTCCTTGATATCTCAGCAAGCAAAAGGGAACTCAATTTGACAATGTGCTTTTGAGAGAATTAAGTCTTTTTAAGCTTCTATGGATTGTTCACTTATTCCCCACAAAAATGCAAAAATATATAAAAGTGTTCATGCATGCATCCATACAATATGCGTCCATGTATGTATCTGGGAGGCCGTGTAGCTCTTAGGAGATAGAGCTGCCTTTGGAGCTAAAAGACCTAGGTTCAATCCTGTTTCTGCTACATACTAACTGCTTGACCCTGAGCATCTCATTTATACAAAAATATCCTGTCCTCAGGATATTTTCAAATGCACAAAGTAAAATATATAGGAAAAGGAAAGGCAAGTATATTGAAAAGGAAATCAATTATATTAAAATGTGGTTACCAAAATATATGTATTTTCAAAGTTCATGGACTCCAGGGTTAAGAAAAGCTGCAAGTTGCAGAGATCATGTCACTCTACATTGGTAGAAGGATTTTTGTTTTTTACCAAGGATTTTCCTGAACCAATAAAGTCACAAGTCCAATCCCCTCCCTCTCCTCATGTAGATAGCTAACCACACATATAGGTAGATAGAAACTTATACATGTATACACAGATTATTTATATCTATGTGCTTATGAATGTGTACATACATGCAAACAGAAACATATATGCGTGTGTTGTATATGTGCATATAGTGTGTCTAGTTACATACAATACATATAAGTTTATATACAAACAAGGGGGAGATAGAGAGATGAAGAGAAAGAAGGAGACAGAGAGACAGAATTGTTGTTTAGTCATTTTTAGTCATTCTAGATTTTCCTTGACTCTATTTGTGGTTTTCTTGACAAAGATAAAGGAGTGGTTTGCAATTTTCTTCTCTAGGTCATTTTTGCATATGAGGAAACTGAGGCAAACAGCATTAAGTGACTTGTTCAAGGTCACACAGCTAGTAAGTATCTAAGGCCGAATTTAAACTAAGGTCTTCTTGAATTCAGGGCCAGCACTATATCCATTGCTCCACCTTGCTACCTATAAACATTTATGTGTGGTTTTGTATGTATATGTATGTCCGATATGTATATGTATATACACACATGTACATATACACATATTTGTATATGTGTATGTGCATGTATTTGTATATATGTATATATCTATGTGAATGAAGATACTTTTCTCCCCACAAATAAGGAAATACCTTAAGTTTCCTCCCTTATACCACCCAAGTATATTTCTCTAAACTGGTTAAGCAAAACCCTTTGAGAAGAGGGGATATTTGGTTTTTGTTGTTTTATTTTTTGTATTTCTAGTATCTAGAATAATGCTTGGCACATGGTAGGTGTTTAATAACTTTCTTGAATTGAATTAATGGTACAGCAAATAACTTTCATAACACTTAGAAAACTGAAGTACATGCATTTGTGTTTCCAAAAAAAAAAAAAAAAGACACCTAGGAAATGAGTTTTCTACAATTTTCTGGACAGGTATAGCTATGTAATAATAGGACGGTGTTGATGAGTCACACAGTTACTCCTAACCTGAACAGCTAGATACCATGATGGTGAGGATGTGTGTTTATACAAGCAGGAAAGTGGGAGCTTCTCTGCAAATGACCTCACATATCTAACCTTCCATCTTGGAGTCAGAAAGCTTGGGGGTAGGATTTTTTTGGCCAGCTGCTGTGATCTCTGGCGTCATCTAATTTGCAGAGGAGGCCCAGAAGCTTTTGGAAATAGAGCTATGGTTCTGCATTTCTCCCCTGGAGAAGTGAATCACAGAATCAACCCCCAAGAGTCTCTACCCCAGGGAATAGGATGATTGTATTCTTTAAGTTTTGAGATGTCTCTGTATATTTGTGGAGAGAGACTTTGAGCTCTATTCCTTGCCAAATGGAAGGCATCCCTAGTTTACAGTTTCTAAAGCCAAGGGATGACATTTCCAAGGCACTGAATGTGGTTTTTGTGTTTCCTGTTGATGTTATCCCAATCCAATTTAATTAATTTGTACTTTGCTTTTTCAATTTAAAAGACAAGGAGAAAATCCTTCCTCTGAGTGAGCTATATATTAAAGACCAAATCAAGCCCTCGTTTTTCATATTTAAATGTTTCCCATAGTTCCTATATTTTCCAAAAAAAATAAACCTCTAATTTTTTTTCTATTCCTCTGATGTAGGAATAATTTAGACTGAGCAGAACAGACTAGGGTGAAACTCTTATCTCCCAACAATTTGGCTTTTATAGTAAGCATTGAAGGAGCAGTCTTCTCCTTTATTTTTGTAAGGTAGCTCAAGTCACTTCTCTCTGTCCCCCTTCCCCCTCCCTCCTTCCTTCTCTCTGTCTTTCTCTGTCTCACTCATGTGGGCACACACATACACACACACACACACACACACACACACACACACAGAGCTTGATTTTGAATTACATTTGTCCAAACATTTATGTCCCTTGAATGTTTGTTAGGGATCAATATGAGCCATTTCAAAGTGAAGAATTTGAGTATCATTGTTACATAATTCTTCATAAAAATCTGTTCACTAGAACTGGGAAGGTGGAGAACTAAGGGGAATTTCTATGTAAGAGAAAGCCAAGGTTAAGTATCTCAAATTCAAAGGGAGGCTTAAATGTAGCAGTTGTAGAGCTATGACCATTCAGTTATGTGACTAGGGCATTTGCTTGATATCAACTGATATTTCATGAAAACTAAATTTTCCCATAGTAAATAATTAAGTTATCTGGGAGTAGGGATAGGAGAGATTTGTTTCTACTCTTACATCCCCAATATAAGTCCCTTCACTCAAGGCTGAAATCATATGCTATTTTTTTCTATGAAATCTTCCCTGATCCCCTTTCCTGAGGGGAAAATGATTTTTTCTTCCAATCTCTCCTACACCTTGGCCAATATCCTCTTCTTATAGTAAAACCAGAGAAAAGTCAAGCTGTGATTAATTTTGGAGGGAGTAGAACAAAGGTCAATAGCCTTTTGAGTCTTTTTCAACCAGCCCAGAACTTTTAATTTGCCTAGAAAAGAAGAGCATGATGGGAGGACAGTAAAAAGTTTCTTCACCATAAATTTGCTTGTTTTTTTTTTTCCATTTGAGGGAGTAGAGCCCTGGTATTGCTTGCTCCAGCCAGGTTTCTACTTGATAAGAATTAGGAACTAGAATGAATTCCTGACCCTGAGTCAGAGAAGATAGTAGAAAAAAGATGAGTTCAAAGGGTAATCTTGTCCTTACTTTATGTATCTGCCACCTTCAGTGAATAGCCTGACAGAAGAGAAAAACTTAATAAGTATTCCCTGAAGGAGATTGCTGAAAGAGCTATCCCCTGCTAGATAGAGACATATTAACCTCAACACTACCAGTGGATCATAGGCAGTATAGCAGATGGCCCTAAAGATAGCACCTCAACTGAAGAATATAGCAAAAGCCCAGTGGGAGATTGAAAAGAGTTGTAGCCACCCCGCTATGGGGGAAAAACTTACCAAAAATGAAGGATAACTGAAGAGCTGAAGACCAGCTGCAATAGACAAATATGCCTGCTCAAGTGCAGGGGGACATGAGAACCTCATTCAAGGATGGAAGACCAAGGGGCAGTGGGTACTATGTCCAACAACAGTAAGACCATCAGAGAGCCCAGGGACACCCTCAGAAGACATCAGCAGCTCTGCAGCTGATGTGTGCTCTGGACAAACACATTCCTCATATGTGTATATAAGTGTCCACTTCTCACTATCTGTAATAAAGAACTGGGAAATGAGTTCAATGCTTAAGGCACTGATATTCTACTTTTTCCTTTTTTATTTCCCTTTCTTTAAATTACTGTGCTATTTCATTAAACACCCTTGCTTTGAACTGAGTATATCCTCTAGCTGATAAGTAAATGTAAATAAATCAGTGGGAGTTCTTGAGCTATGACTTAGTGAGGAATTGGACCCAGGTCCTGAGGTAGCTTTCTGGCATCCCATAGATGAGCCTTAGGTGTTCCATGTACTTTGTCCTCTCCCTCCATCTTCTCATTAAATTTTAAATTCCTGATATTTGGGGCCCTGTTAAATCTTTGTGCCTCACACATAATAAATGCTTATTAAATATATGTTGACAAATAGGACAACTTTGGAACTAATGTGTTTAATGTATGTTACATAAAAAAAAAACAAGCTGCATGTAAAAGACACTCCATTTTATGGATATTTTTTTATTCTTAGTATATGAGAATGCTCAATTACTGGTATTTACCAAGGTTAGAATTTTATAAAATTAAAAATAAATCTATTTATATTATCTGTTTAAATAAAATAAACCAACACTCATCCAAAGAAATTATATGCAAATCAGACTTTTAAAAAAAGAGAATGGACTAGGAAATACCTGAAGACTGTATCCAGGCTATGGGGAGTAGTATGGCTCCCCACCAACTAGTTTTGTGACAAAACTATGTGGGTCTCTGTTATTCAGTGAAAAGCAATATATCCCAAGGATAATATAATGTGAAATACCTGAATAGTTCTTGCCTTTAAAAGCAACTGATACATTGACATTGATTCCACACAGAGCTTCCCTAAAGGCTTGTTACCAAATTCTTGTTATGTTTCATTAGTTCCCCCCAAACCACAAGACTTATTTTTCTCCCAGTCCCTGTAGCCATCATCATGAGGAGAAATCACTGGGTGGAAGAGGCTTACCTTCCTTATCACCACTGCTACCAACAGATAGCCTCTGTGCCCTGCTCCTCCTTAGGCTAGCAATGCTGCTTAGAATCAAGACCTCATAATAATAACATGGGAAAGTAAATTGTGTCGTGAGGGGTTCATCCATACCCATTGTCTGCCAACCAAGAGCCATCCACAGGATAGTCAAGTCATCCTAGAGGAAGGAGCAAGGCACACTGAGAGAGAGAGAGAGAGAGAGAGAGAGAGAGAGAGAGAGAGAGAGAGAAGAAAGAAGAAGGAGGAGGAGGAGGAGGAGAAGGAGGAGAAAAAGAAGAAGGAGAAGAAGAAGAGGAAGGAGAAAGAGGAGGAAGAGGAGGAAGCACGTGCCAGGTAACTCTTTGACCACCATCTTCCCCCCTACTCCAGCAGAGTATTCATATTCATATTCATATGTGACAGTTTGTTCAACCATCTTATAATCAGTAGAAAACCACTTTATTTCCAGTTTTTAAGCAATTTGTTTTTCTCTTTTTTTTTGGACGGGGAAGGCAAGGCAATTGGAGTTAAATGACTTGCCCAAGGTCACACAGCTGGTAAGTGTGTCAGGCGTATGAGCCCAGATTTAAACTCAGGTCCTCCAGGTTCAGTGCTTTATTCACTGTGCCACCTAGCTGCCCCTAAGCAACTTATTGTTGAACAAACTGATGACATATGTCTGTGTGTATCCACTTCCCACTGAATCTGCTGAAGAATGGGAGAGTGAAGTCAACATTTATGGGATGAATGTTCAGCTAAGCAAATAAAACTTAAATTGTTCCTCTTTACATTGCTTTGAAGGGATTTGTTGCATGAACTAACAGATAGTTCCTCTTGAGTAGGGGCCAAGGGCAAAGGTGGTAATGTCCCTTGTTCCCACCCAGTTCCATACATATCTTAACTGTTTCACCCATTTTGGCTTCTTTGTAAGAAACTGCTTCAGTAATAGCAAAAGTCAGCAAAGGAGAGAAGAGGATTGCAAATTTGATTCTGCCAGCTGAGATGTTTACAATCAACTGACTTTAGTCAGTTAGCCTTAGGGATGAAACATGAGTTCTTAATGATCAAGCCTTTAAAAAAAAAAAAACTATATGCAAAAATTACACACAATATGAACACCAGTGCACAGGCAGGCATACTCTGACTAGACCAGATCACTATTTAAAAGACAAATGAAATCAGAAGTGTCATATGGAATGTGGAAAAAGAACATACTTTGTAAACTATAAAATTCACATTAATGCATCAGGCAGGTGAGGCCAACAAACCTTGGAGCTTTGCAGTGACTCAGACACATACTGAAGGTTTTTCCTCACATCAAGTCCAACAGCAACTAGGACTGGGGAACTATAAATATACGAGGTGTGCTGTGGTTCTCTTCTTTGGCTCACTTCATAATGTACACAAATCTGCCCGATAAAAGCTTCAATTCACGCAGTCGATAGCTGGCTTATGAGCAGTAGAATTTCACCACATTATTTCCACAAGAACAAGAACTCTCCATTTTGAGTCTTTCTATGGGACAGCAAATTGTGTAATCTAAGGACACCAATGATTGACTCAGTATAATCAGGACCACTCTTTCTTCAGGAATCAGACAAGAGAAGGATGGGATTGCTCCAAGTCATTTGGAGAGAGTGGCTTTCTCTCTCAAGGCTCTCTTTATTCTAAGGTTACATGACATTGCACAAGAGTTGTGCAGGAAATTTAAATTCCTTCCATTCTGCTTTGCAGATAACTTAAAAATAAATCTACCAGCTGGCAGAATTTGTCACTGGTCAATCCCTTGTTGATGTCAAGTTGAGTTAAACAAGTGTTTATTAAGCACCTATGTGAAAGACATTGTATTGTATTGGGGTTAGGGATATCTCAACAAAAATGAGAAACAATCTTTTACTCCAGATGAGTTTATAATCTACTTGGAAAAGATAGTATCAAATATCTTTTGGGAGAAACAATTTGGATTATTATTTGTATTTTGATTTGCCTGATTTTTTTTTCAGAACTATCCCAACTTATTCAGAGCTCTGGATTTGATGGACTATGATAATTTCCAGGCTTCCTTCCTATGGAATCATGAGGCCCTCTTTCTTCATTCAGAGGGGTACACTTCATACAGCCTGATGAGGGAAATGTCCACATCTAAACATAAAACTAGTCATATCATAGTGTGGTATGTGACTCATGCTAGCTTATTGAGAAGAAAGCCTTTTGTATACCTTCCAGTACTATGATGCTATTGTTGTTGGGTGTCCCATTTGTCTTCCTCTGGCTAAATCAGCAGGTACCTAACCATGTATCTGGTTGCCTTTGGGCTTCCTAATTTAATAGTCACTGTACACTGACATATCAAATGTATCTTCTTATTTAATGTCTTTGCAATGTAAGAAAGCCCTTATTGCAACAGCTTAATTAGACTTTGGATTTAAATCAAAGGTACGTTTTGTTCACCAAAGGAAAGGAATTCTGGAGGAAAAATCAGTTCAGTGAGAAGGTCTAGTTAGTGCTGCCAATCTGTTTCTTAAAGCTACTAATAAGTACAATTCTATAGAGGATTTGTAATAGGTTCAAAAGACTCTAAGTACAAAATAAATATAAATTACCCTATGCTATCTTTGAAATTATATAAACAAATATTACATCTATATGTATATATACATGTATATATATATATATATATATATAGAGAGAGAGAGAGAGAGAGAGAGAGAGTGAGAGAGAGAGAAAGAGAGAGAGAGAGATCCCAAGCAAACAAAAAAACAAAACAAAACCCAAAACCTCACATTTAGAATTTTAAGGTTTATACAACATTGTACTCATAACCCCCCTTTGAAGCAAGATATCATCAAATCTGAGGGTTGTAAAGTGAGAATTCATCTCATTCAAGCTGTACCTTACCAATAATCCCATCTACCACCAATGTTCCAATCAAAGTTACCATCCAGACTTTGCTTGAGAACTAGTAGTGAGGGAGAACCCCTCACTATTTCCTGAGGAGCCCATTCCACTTTTTTAATAGCTCTAATTGTTAGGAGGGGCAGCTAGGTGGCTCAGAAGATAGAGCACCAGGCCTGGAGTAAGGAAAGCACATCTATTTTCCTGAGCCTAAATCTGGTCTCAGACATTTATTAACTGTGTGACCCTGGACAAGTCACTTAACCCTATTTGCTTCCGTGTTCTCATCTATAAAATGAGCTGGAGAAGAAAATGGCAAACCACTCCAGTATCTTTGCCAAGAAAACCCCAAGTGGCGTCATGAAGAGTAGGACATGACTAAAAATAACTCAATAACAACAAAATTAAGTTTTCCCTCATATTGTACTTAAATTTTTATCTTTTCAACTTGTATCTACTGCTTTCAGTTTTTCCCTCTGAGTTTAAGTATGATTATCATTTCTGTTTTATAATTGGAGAAACCAAAGATCAGAAATATGAAGGGGTTTCATAGTAGTCATAGCAGCAGCAGCAGCAGCAGCAGCAGTAGTAGTAGTAGTAGTAGTAGTAGTAGTAGTAGTAGTAGTAGTAGTCCAGTCCATAGCACCTGCTTCAGCCGTCTTCAAGGTCATGGAAACTAATTTTTCTTATCTGCCCATTCCACTGGAGGAAGTCTTCACATGCTTGGGTTTGACAATCCCCTAAATCACCGACGGATTTTAGGCCAGTGGTTTACCACTAGGATGGCATACATAATAAAGAATGAGACCGGGGAACACTTCATAATGTTTTTTAAGTTGAACAGTATAGAATGTGAAAGAAGGTCAGGATTGTGAAATTGGATCGAAAAGGTAGGCTGGGGCCAAGTCATAGGGTCCCTAAAATGCCAGGCTAAGATATTTGCATGTAAGTCTATAGATTGTAGGGAGTGAAAACTGATTTTTGAGTGAAGGCCACCCCTTTATGGCTGTGTGAACTAACATAGGAATACACACAAGGCAAGGAGAACAGTTAGGGGAGAGAAAAGCCTAAAAACCATTTTTCTTTTATCTTTTCTTTCTTTCTATTTCATTCACAACAAATTTTAACTTTCATTGACAAGCACAAGAACCAAAGTACATAAACAAAAGCAGAATAAAATAAGAAAAACAAAAAGAATGTTCAGATAACCCTAAACTTATTCTTTAACTCATTGTTAAACACCCACACATGCACCCAGTCAAGATGTGTATATTGACTTTAATAGGCTAGTGAGAAAATCTTCTGCTTCATTCCTGTGACCCCTTCTGAACTTCTTTTGTGAATCATACATTTCTGTTGTTTTCTTATTCACAGTTGTAGTCATGTGCATCAGACTTTAATTCTGCTTTGTTTACTCCATATAACTTCCTTTGTCTTCCAATATTTCCTTGAATTCTTCATGTTCATCATTTCTGATACTGTAATATTACATTATGTGACATATATCAGTGCTCAGGCAATGATTATTCCTCAATTACTGGATACTCCATTTCCAGTTTTATATTCTCTCCCTCCTTCCCCTTTCTCACTCTATGTCTCTCTCTCTCTCTCTCTCTCTCTCTCTCTCTCTCTCTCTCTCCCTCTCTGTCTCTCTCTGTCTCTGTTTCTGTCTCTGTCTCTTTCTGTCTCTGTCTCTCTGTGTGTTTTTGTCTTTTTGTCTCTCTGTCTCTGTTTCTGTTTCACTTATTTGGAGCTATGGGAACTTTAAAAGGTCATCTAATTCCACCTTATCATTTTATAGATGTAGAAAGTGAAGTACAGAGAGGTTAAAAGACTTGTCCTAGGTCACTCAGGCAAAAATGGCAGAAGTGAAATTTTCTTCAACTGCCTCCAGAGGGGATAAAACATGTGAGACATCCCTCTTTCTTCTCTGACTTCCAGTCTTACAGTGCCCTCATTCAGGTGAGGGCATTTCAGGCTACAGAAAATTGATAAACAGTTTTTTGGACCACAAGTATGCCTGTGAAAAAATAGGAGGCAGCAGAACAACATAGACTGGGTTTGAAGACCTAGAATCTGGGTTTGATTTCTGCCACTTACTAGATGTGTGATCTTGGGCAAGTCACTAACCTTTCTAGGCCTGAACTCCTTCATTTGTAAAATGAAGTGGTTAGGTGGATCATTTCTAACCTTCAAATCAATGATTCTACAGCTAAAATTTAAACAGCACATTAATATTTAACACATTATTAACTCATTGGAACCTCATAATCACCCCCATGAAGTCGGTACTCCAGGTACCCTCTCTCTCTCTCTCTCTCTCTCTCTCTCTCTCTCTCTCTCTCTCTCTCTCTCTTTTTATCTCTCTTGCATTTGGGGAAAGAGAGTATAAAATGACCCAGAGAAGGAAATGGCAAACCACTCCAATATCTCTGCAAACAAAACCCCAAATGGGGTCAAGAGCTGACTTGACTGAACAAGACTGAAAGAGGTTTTTACTTGTCACTGCTATAGATGGTACATATAGATATCAGAGTTAGAGAATTTCCAGATTCCTAGTTTAAGTCCTTATCTCCTGAATGGGTTTGTATCATTGCAGAGAACCTACCCTTTGGGAACCATAACTATCTAAGCCTCTGGTTCTAAGATAAGTGCCTTTTCTTAAGATTCAACATTGGGTGACCAAGTGTCATATGCTCATCTTTAGAGAATGGTTCTTTGACCTAGAAATTGCAGGGATGCCCATCAGTTGGGGAAAGACTAAGTTGGGGTACGTGATTGTGATGGAATACTACTGTGCTATAAGAAATGATTAGCTCAATGGTCTTAGAAAAACATGGAAAGTCTTGCACAAAATAATGAAGAGAGAAATGAGCAGAACCAAGAGAAAATTGTATACAACAATAGCAATATTGTTTTAAGAATGACTTAAAGTGAAAAAGTTGTTTTGACTATTATAAATACCCAAATTAACTATAAAGGATATATGAAGAAAGATGCATCCAGAGAAAGAACTGTATGAATAGAAGTATGAATGAAAAGAAGTATGTATAGAAGGATTTTACATACATAATGTATATATACACATACATACATTATATACATACATATATAATACACATACATACACATATACATGCCTGCACACACAAATATGTATATACATATAATTTATATATTTTATATATACATGCCTATTTGTGTCTAATGGTAGCCATTTCTAGGGCAGCTGGGAAGGGAGGAAGGAAAGAAAAAAGAAATGTACATGATAACTTTGCTGTAAAAGGAATAGTAATACATAGTAGATTTGTAATTTCATATGCAGTCATCTTTTTTTATTATGTTATGTTACATAATTGCTTGTTTTGTTACATAAATAATTTTTTTAAAAGAGAATCATTCTTTGCATTGGTTTTGTAGCTTTAGGGAGCAAGAGAACAAGCATGGTTTAGTGGACATGTGGTTTTGGAACCAGGAAGCCTTGGGTTCAAGGACTATCTCTGACACATACATATATAATACACATACATACACATATACATACATGCACACACAAATATGTATATACATATAATTTATATATTTTATATATACATGGTTTTGTGACTCTGGGCAAATTACTGAGCCCGTCAGTGCTCTGGGAATAAATTGCAAAGAAAGTGCTGACCTGCATTAGTAGAGGGAGTTTCCTTACTAGGCAGTTCTTCACTAATGGAATTCCAAGTCCAGTTGCTATATCTTCATTATTTAACTATGGCCAATGGTCCAACTGGCACTAGAAAGTGTGAAGTTTCTGAGAAAGAGGAAAAAAAATAAATTATAGGAGATTGTATGGAAACTAATATATATATATATATATATATATATACATATATATATATATATATATAATTTCCTTTTCTCTCTACATAATTGATTTTCCCTTAAAATAAAGGCAAGATTTTTTATAATTATTTTACCTCTCTCCCCTGATCTTTAGTTTTAACCATAATGACAAAAAAAAACCTTCCTCTCTTTCTTTCTTTCTTTTTCTCTCTTTCATTCTTTCTCAGCCTCTGAACTTCAGACCTTTCTTCAGACTGAAAAAAAAACATGAGAACAAGAAGGAAAGAAGTAAAGGAGGAAGAGAGGTAAGGTGGATGGGAGAGAAGAAGGAAAGGAGGAAGGGAGAAAGTAAAGAAAGAGGGAGGAAGGAAAAGCAGGAGGGAGGGAGGAATAAAAGGAAGAAGGAAGGGAGGGAAGAAGGAGAAAACCAATTGAGGAAATAGTTTAGAAGTATATTAAGAATTCCTCCAAAGGTAGTGAATAAAATTCATTTTTCCACTCCTGGTCCCTAACAAAGGAATCTATCCATTAACATGGGAAGGCCCCTGGTTTGCATTTTGCAACAGCTGACACCAGTATCTTTTGGAGGAAAGTGAAGGGCATCTCTGGGCTTCCTGGTTTGAGTCAGTCTGGCAATAATGGGGATGATAGGGAATCTGAGCTAATTTCCTTTGTCTCCTATTCAGCAGATAATGGTGGTATGTGTGGGGATGTTAAAGGCCAGGCAGAGGAGGTGACCTGGAGATGACTTCATTCTTCGGAGGTTTATCAAAGGCTCCTGTCAGTCAAACACATGCTGGGAGATTGGGGAATGGCCATCTGGTCCATAGTTAATCAGAGAGGAGAAAGGAGAGCAAGGAGGTGAAAAATCTCCCTGTCAGTTCTGAGCCAGGTGGAGGGAGATGTGTTCAAAGGTGGGCTCAGCCACCAACAGCACACGTCCACATGCACACATGTGTACTGATGGGCTGGCCCAGAGATGTGCCAGTGGGGATACGTGTGGTACAGGGGAGAGCGTGTTAGAGGCTGGGAGGGTGGGCTAGGGATTTTTATTTATTTAAGTCCGTGTGATGATCTTGAATCGATTTTAAGTGGAAAGACTGAAGGTCACTCACGCTGCTAGCCATGCAGTGAAACAACTGAATTGTTTCCCTTGCTGTGGTGAAGAAAGGGAATAAGTAGCTCACAGCAGGGAACTGATTTAATTTAAAACACAATGTTTCTGTTCTGAAGCCAGAATTCTTTCATCCTGGCCGTGTTGATTACAAGCACTAACAAGCAGTACAAGGAGCTCTGCAGAGTCCATCTCCCTCCTCCTCCTCTCCCCCAGGCAGTCACTCCCTTCTTCTGCCCATCGAGGTCTTGCTGGGACTCCAGGGGCAAGCTGGACACAATCCTTCCATAAGCAAGAAACCCCAAACTCTCACTGCACCCTCTGGCCAGGTTTGCAGTCATTTTGAGGGGAGATTTAGGGGCTTACTCTAACCAGCAGCCCAAATAGCCCCTGGAAATGCTGATCAGCTGGAGGCAGGGATGATGGATAGAGGGTGTACCAGATTGGAATCAGAAAGAGCTGGATTGGGCTCCTTTCCCCCTCCCCCTTAGTGCCTGCTAGCTGTTTGACATTGGCCCAGTCCCGTTATTCCTCTTTGCCTTAATTTGCTTTTGTAGGATTATTGTGAAGTTTTGATGAAATGGTGTGGTGGGCAATCAGGGGGCAGCTGGGAGCACAGTGGCGAGAGCACCAGATCTGGAATCAGGAAGACCAAAGTTCATATAGGGCCTCAGACACTTAATAGCTTTGTGACCCCAGGCAAGCCACTTAACCCCGTTTGCCTCAGTTTCCTCATTCATAAAATGAGCTACAAACCACACCAGTAATTTTGCCGAGAAAACTCCAAATGGGGTCACAAAGAGTCAGAGCTGATTGAAACTTCTGAATGATAACAAGTGGTTAATCTTGAGCCAGAAAAATAACCAGACTGGGAAAATTATTTCTGTTGGCATCAGCCTCCCCTAACACTCATTGAAAGTGATTTCTCTGTCAAGCAAATGTAACTGGGTTAGTTTGTGGCCATGGGGTCATTTCATTCTAGGGAGGGGATTCATTCTGTTAAAACAAACACCCTAGAATGGATAGAGGTGAAAGTTAAGACAAATGAAGTCAACACACATTTATTAAGCATTTTACTATGTGTTAGACACTGTATAAAGTATTGCAAATATGAGCAAATATTAAAAAGGCCCTGTCCTCAAGGAGCTTACATTCTTTTTTTTTTTTTTTTGGAGGGCAATTGGGGTTAAGTAACTTGCCCAAGGTCACAGGGCTAGGTTTTTGTTTGTGTGTGCATTAAGTGTCTGAGGTCAAATCCGAACTCAGGTCCTTCTGACTCCAGGGCCGACGCTCTACTCACTGCGCCACCTAGCCGCCCCCAAGGAGCTTACATTCTAATGGGGGGAGACAACACAAAAGAGGTAGCTGAAAAGGGGAAGGGGGAAGAGGGAGGAAGGTACCTAGGGCTAGGAGCATGATATAGAAAGCCAGAGCATGCAGCTGGGTGGGAAAATGGAGAGATGGCTGGCCTGGGTGCCCTCCTCAAATGGAGATTCAAGGAGGAGCTCTCAAACATCCAATCAGAGGGAGGGATCTCAAGAGCAGGGGGAATTAATAAGGGCGAAGGGCAAGGATGAATCCAGACTGGATTGGGGGAAAGGCGATAAGAGACTCAGAGTAAATCTAAAAAGGTAGAAAGTGATTCTTGTAAAAGGCAGTTCAATCTCTGAGCTGTTCACTGATATATTTCTTGGGTAGTTCAATCTGTTGTCATTAAGTTCCCACATCCATATTTACATTACATATTGGGGAGGCCAAGGCAGGGGTAGGATTGATAGCTGATAATGTCCAGAATTGCTTATTTTACATCAAAATATTTCCTGGACATTTGGGAATAGCAAAAAATTTTAAATGCGAACTACTAATAAAATAAATAGTCCTATGTTTGTGGGAAGAAAAGGGACAGATTTGGGTTTTTAACTGTCAACAATAGATGAGGCAGTTGGGTGGCACAGTAGCTAAGACGACTAGAGTTGGAGTTAAGAAAGCCCAAGTTCAAATTCTGTCTCCAGCATGTATTAGCTGTGTGGCCCTGGGCAAGGCACTTAACCTCTCTAAGCCTCAGTTTCCTCATCTGGAAAACGAGAATAACAATAACACCTACTTCCCAGGGTGAGTGGGAGGATCAAATGAGGTAACATAGGCATGTTACTTTGTAAGTCTTAAAAGTGCTCTATTGATGCTTGCTTGCTGGCTAATTAACGGTAAATAAAACACCAAATCCCTTCCTAGAGTCTGAGCAAGTGACTTAACAGCTTAGTGCCTCAGTTTCCTTTTTTGTAAAATGTGTTGGACTCTGAGGTCCCTTTCTAATACCAAATATGTGATTTTCTGATCAAGATGGTAATATTATGCACTATTTCCCTTCAATGCAAGCCCTACCCTGATGCTCTATCAATTGCTTCATTCTTAAGATTTTCTTGTTCATTCAGTGCTGAATCTGCATAACTTCTCTCTAGGTTTTTTGGGGGGGGGCGGGGCATGGATTTCCCCTTCCAAAATCTTCCCAGAGCACTTGATATTTCTCCTTTGCTCTCTACTCTGAGCTACAGTGTTACATTTTATGTTGCATGTCCTCCTCATCCCATTAGACAATAATAGTAACTCACTTTTATATCACTTTAAGGTTTGCAGAACACTTTACATTTAGGAACTCGTGATCCTCACAACACTTCAAGATGCTATTATGATCTCCACTTGGCAGCACAGGAAATGGTTTATCAGAGAGATTAAGTAACTTGCCCAGAATTATATATTTAGCAGTTTTCTGAGGTAGGATTTGAATACAGGTCTTCAGGATTCCAACTTCAGTATTTTATCCACAATACCACATTTACCTTGAGATTAAAAAAAAAACCCTTACAGGAACTATGCCTTTAAAAAATCTTTTTATACTTAAGGCTTACCACAGTTTCTTATACACAATAGAACTTAACACATTCTTGTTGAACTTTAATTCAAATCAATTTATTTCAGAAGAGATAAAACCAATCATAAAGGTATATATTATAAACTTCTGGAAAGAAACTATCTATCTACCTACCTACCTACTTTGACTAACACCAAGGACAGCATCGTACACATATCGCCTGATAAATAGTTTTATAATAATAATAAAATTAAAACTCAAAGCCAAGGAGAGTTCCAATGTGGCTCGTGGTATCAAATCTTAGCAGGAACCAGATTAAAGTGTAATTGGTAAATGTTTAACAAAGGGAAGAAAAATAGAATATGACATAGAAAATGTTAATTTGCGGTTTTCTAAGGCAATATGTGACCAGCAAGGATTCATTTTTGTTTGAGTTTGACACCACTGCTCTAAAGGACAATGGACTAATTAGATCTTATTTAAGCCATTACAACAGCTATTAATATATAAAACAAATCAAATAATGTGTTCCCAGATAGAACAAGAATGCATGGTGTGATAACAGAAAGAGTACTTAATTTGGAGACTGAATTTGAATCTCATATATGTCACCTGAAAGTCATCCCCTTTCCCAGAACGGCAGTTTTCTCATTTGTAAAATTAGTTTGGGTTAGATGATCTCTAAGGTTTCTTCCACAAATAAATCCATGATCTAGAAAATATAGTAAAACTAAAAATCCCAGTAGACAGATCACAATTAACCTACAATAGAAATATTAGTTCAAACCCCTTGACTTAACTTTGATTTCTTCTGGTTACTTGTGGGACACTTTAATTACTTAAAGCCCATGAATATCATTCTACTAAAATGAAAAATGATAAAACAAACAAAAAAATCAGTGGCCTGACACTTGCAGATAGTGGAAAATGTTCCTTCATTAAGTATCTATACAGCTTAAATCATACCCTATCTGGGTAGGATAGTTAAAAATAATAATTAATAATAATAACTAGCATTTATCTAGCACTTTATGGTTTGAGAAGTGATGTATAAATATTGTTTCATTTAACCTTCACAACAACACTGGGAAGTAGATGCTACTATTATACTCATTTTACAGATATAGAAACAGGCATAGTTTAAGTGACTTGCCCAGGGTCATATAGCTAATAAATGTGTGAGGTAGGATTTGAGCTTGGAGTTTCCTGACTCCAGGTCTAGCTCTCTAGCCACTGTAACATTTAATATCCGGTATAGAGAGGAAGAACACTTCATTGGAGTAAGACACAAATCTGAATCCTGGTAGTGCTAATGACTTCCTCTGTGACATTGAGCAAGTAACTTGAGAGACAAAGTTAGCATTGTGGGAAGAATTCTAGACTTAAAGTCAAAAGACCTCAGTTTCTTAGCACTTAGCTATGTTACCATAGGCAAGTCACTTAACTCATCAAAGCAAAGCCTCAGTTTCCTCATCTGTAAAAAAGAGATAATAATACTACCTGCTTTACCTATCTCACCAAGTTATTGTGAGCAAGGTGCTTTTAAATCTTAAAGTACTGTATCAAGGTGAACTGTTATTACTTAACCTCTTTTGGCCTCAGTTTCTTCACCAGTAAAATTAGGGATTTGGTGATTTGGAAATGATTATTTCTAAGGTCCCTTCCAACTCTAGGTCCTGTGATCTTGTAGTTCAACTTGCCCAACCTCTCATGTGCTTTCTTCTCTAGGGATAGAGAGGAGACATTTCCTTGAATTTCACATTTATCTTTACAAAACAGAGAGAAGGAAGGAAAAACTTGGATTTGCCATGACTTATCTCCCTCTGTTGACGAGAGGGGTGTCAGTTACTAAGAGCTGAAGCACTGCAAAGTTCCCATTCATTTTTATTTTGCCCCCAAAGTGTAACTAGAGATCTCACCTGAGGAGACTTCTGTTGGTGGTGATCTTCAGTTGATGAACCTCAAGTCTGCCTGTGGTGTTAAGAAATGTACAGGACATCCTGGACCCTCCTACCACCATACAGTATGTACTCATTGACCTGGAGAACAGACAAAACACCGTCAGTCTCTTGGACACCAAGTTTTTGATGCAATTCCAAAACATTTTTACCAAAGTAAAACAAGGTCATTCGGAAACAGGGTAGGGGAGGGGGCTTCCTACTTATCTTTCCATCAGATAGGGTAATGTCCATCACTGTGAAGCAGGGGGAGAGTTTAGAAGGCCAGGTTGAGAGGGGTGGAGATGTGGAGAACTGGGAGAATGATATCCACAGAGGTTATGAACCAGACTTTACTGAGTTATTTATAGGGACCGTGTGTGTGTGTGTGTGTGTGTGTGTGTGTGTGTGTGTTTAAGGTTTGCTTAATAGAACTGTAGTTCTTCCAGACTTATTCCATTTTGAATGAGATTTGAACTTACATCGACAGTCTGTCCCCATATTTCCCTTAGGGAGTCTCATGGAAAAGAGATGTTAACTCCATCCTATTGAATGTGCCCTGGAAAAATAAAATAAAGAGTTTTCCATTTAGTCCCATTTGACTGCCTGCCGTATTTTATAGGACCCTGGGATTCATTTCAAGGCTGCTATAGCAAATGTCTTATTGCTTCCTTTGGAGGTGCCTATTGGTCACAATGAATAGGGCCTGGACTGGACATCTGGAAAAAGCCAGAGGAGCCCACATGCCCTACAGGGTAGATGGACCTGTCCCAAACACTGTCTCTATTGGTGTTTTTATTTTGTTTATATTATTTTGCTTTGCTAGTGTTTCCATGGCAGATCCAGTCTTACCAGTGGGCCTTTTACCCTCCAACTCCACTGGGTCTTCACAATCCGGTCCACAAAAATGAAGAAGAAAAGGAAAAAGACACAAGCTGAGGAACAAAAACTATCAATGTAGCAAATACAAGAGGACTCAAGAAAAGGGTAAATTTTAACAATTGTAAAGAAAAATATGACCCTATGTCTAATTAATTTTTAGAAAAACATGGAGAACTAGTATGGGGAAGGCAAAAAGAACTGAATATTTTGGAGATAAGGGGGGAATTAGTATGGGCAAAGTACTCTGGTGACATAGATAACTGAGTCATCTTTCAATGCCAGTGTCAATATTGAAAGTCCATCCATTTAGGGACAGCGAGGTGTCTCAGTGAATAGAGCACCGGCCCTGGAGTCAGGAGGACCTAGGTTCAAATCTGGCCTCAGACACTTAACACAAAAACTAGCCATGGGACCTTGGGCAAGTCACTTAACCCCAACTGCCCTCCAAAAAAAAAAAAAAAAAAAGCAAAAACAAACAAAGAAAAAGAAAGTCCTTCCATTTAAAGTCCAGTCCCTGGAAAACTGGAAATGAACAAGAGTGTAGGGATAAAAGTCAGTGATCCTTGAACAGAAATATTTGAATCATTCATGGAGGTCAGATCTAATTGTGGGTGTTACAAGGACAAATATCTTTGTTAAATATAAGAAACAAAAACTTCCTAATGGAACTGTCCAAACATAGAATGAATTGCCTTCAGAAGCAGTGAATCTGGCATCATTTTAGGTTTTCAAAAAGAAGAAGAGGTAGTTGAAGTTTTTAATGAAGATGTTAATGGAGAGTCATACTACTAGGTTGGGTAGTAGGTACTAGATGACCAATGAAGTCCCTTCCAACACCAGAATTCTGTGATTCATTAGTAACCAGGGCTCAGGTAGCCAAGTCATTCAGAAGAAGGATGGGGGCTGTACTTCAGATTCTAAAAAACAGGGCAGGGCTCAGTTATTGAGGAAATATAATAAAGTCAGAGAAAAACCAGGAAGAAACCCATTACCATCACTAAATGTGCAAACAACTGTCCTAAGTCTCCTTTAATCCTCTCTGCCCCATGGTTAACTTTGGGCTCAGAATATTCGGCAGAACTAATCATACAGGTTGAATTGGCCCAGCTGTGGAGGAAAGCAAGATTCAAGGACTCCAATTTAGTCATTTATAGCATCAGCTTTACTAGCTCCTAGCTCTTCATGAAGATTGAAAAGGCATTAGGACTTCAGGATATCCTTCCTCCTCACCCATTTGAATATCTTTACTATTGCTGGGAGGGAATAACTGTGGATATTTGTTCTAGGCAGTTAGATGGCACAATGGCTAGACTGTTGTTGTTCCTAGAGTCAGGAAGACCTGAGTTCAAATCTAGCCTCAGATATTTCCTAGTTGTGTCACCCTGGGCAAATCACAACCTCTGTCTGCCTCAGTTTCCTCAATTGTAAAATAGGACTAATAATAGCACATATGTCATAGTGTGGTTATGAGGATCAATTGAGATAATATTTGTAAGGCACTTACTACAGAATCTGACATATAGCAGGTACTTAATAAATGCTTGCATCCTTTCTAGGCCTAGGTACTACTTGCTTTGAGTGCCAATGAGCTTACTCATTCTGACAGAAGCACATCTGGATTAGACCCCATTATATTCTTTTTTCTTACATCCTGATGTTTTTTTTTTTCTCTGTGTTGATTGATGTGTCCAAACTGAAAGCACAATTGGGATAGGCTATTGCAGGTGGCCCAAATGGAGGCCATGGGTGGAGATACAGGTTGGCTCAGTACCGGGGAAGGCTGACATAGTCTACCTGGGAGCCAGACACACGGACACTCAGGGGCCAGGATGGCCACAGGTCACTAGTATGAGAGGAGACAGGTAGGGGACAAAGAATGTAGTTGGTGAGGACTGTACAAAGTTGGAGCAGAAACAGTGTTTTAAAGGCTTGATGCTAAGAAATAGGCTTAGACTCCTTTTTTCTATTCCTGACTGTCTAGGGCCAAGATTGCTGATGGAGTCTATAATGGAGATGTAAGATTTCAAATGGGCCTTCAGGATGCCCAGATGAACTCCATTTACCTCTTAGTACCTTTGTAATAGCTATGGCCCATGCCTGGAATGCCCTACTTCTTTTCTGCATGTTAGTTAGACTCCTTAGTTCCTTCCCTCCTTATTACTGGTGATTCCTTCACCTGGACAGCTAATTCAGTAGGGGCCTCTTTCTCTCTCTCTCTCTCTCTCTCTCTCTCTCTCTCTCTCTCTCTCTCTCTCTCTCTCTCTCTCTCTCTGTCTCTCTCTCTCTCTCATCTATCTATCAAGTTTCCTTCAAAGCTTGGCTTTTGATCCCTGAAACCCCAGCTATTTATACCTCCTCACTAAAATTACCTTGTCTAAAATTTATATAGGGCAGCTAGGTGGTACAGTGGATAAAATGCCAGCCCTGGAATCAGGAAGACCTGAGTTCAAATTGTTTCAAATATTTAGTAACTGTGTGACCCAAGGCAAGTCATATAACCATGTTTGCCTCAGTTTCCTCATCCATAATATGAGCAGGAAAAGAAAATGGCAAACCACTTTAGTATTTTGCCAAGAAAACCCCAAATAGGGTCACAATGTGTCAGATATGACTGAAAAATGACTAAACAACATTTCACATATACTTATTAATGCATGTTTTCTTTATTTGTAGAAAGTAAGTTGCACAAGGGCAGAGACTCTTATTTTTGTCTTCATTTGCCCAGTACCTGGCACGGTGTCTGGGACATAATCCACACTTATTAAATACTCGAGTTTGTTTATTTGTTTGTTTGTTTTATTGCAGAGGGGGCCCTTCAGGAATTCTTCAGGTTGGCCAGAGTCAACAACTTCTTATTTCCTCTCCCCAGGTGGGAAGCAAGTCTATATACACTGGGTTTGTGTAAGGAGCCCCTCCTTGAATGGCAGACCTCAATGCTACTCAACCTTCCAAATCTGAGATGCTCACTCTGGAGAACCGAGGAGAAAGCTCAAACAGAAAAAAACTTGACTCGGCACTCCAATTGGGAAAAAGCCTCGATAAAATGTGCCTTGTCTGGATCTTGGCCCTTCATTCTTCCTGAGAGGTGGGGGGAATGTGGGGTAGCAGAGATCTGGGGAGCCTTCAGTTGCCTTGGTTTCTGTAAAATGCCTCCACCCCTCAGTTGGTTTTGAAAGTAACAGTCTGTTTCACTTGAAATGAGAATGCACGCTGAGTTCTCTTCTCAGCTTATAAATTATGCCATATTAACACTGGCAACAGTTTCATTTTAGCTGTGTAAACATGAGGCAGCCCAGAATGGGAAGGGGATTGGAAGGGCCAGGTGCCAGAGCCCAACAGCCAGCTCTCTTAAGCTACTCGCTGATCCCAGAGACAACAAAGGAGGGCGCTTTGGGGAGAAGTGTGGGTCACCAGGACTGGCCAAAGCCCCGATTCCAGATATCTGGCCCCATTGTCCTTAATTGTTAATATCTCTGTCATCGGGGTTGGTATTCTGGTAGGAATAGTATGTGGTAACCCAAGTAGGATAATTCAAAGGGAATCAAAATTGGGAAAGGCAACTCTTTTTCAACTTACCTCTCATTTCCTGCCCCTGCACCTGAAATTCCCCTATTAGAAAGACATTAAAATGAAATTAAGGCATTTTATCTCTAGAAGTCCTCTCTTAAAATATGAATAACTCCTGGTTCAGGTGACATCATTCATTCACTCACTCAATGAAAATTTCTTGCTATGTAACAGTAATTGTACAATTATAGAAAATATACAAGAAATGGTACCTGCAACAAATCAACCTTATCCTCTTACTCTCCCACCCACTGGAAACTTAGACTCTACCCCTGAAACCATGCTGGGCTCTGTTAAAGTAAACTTGCCAGGAAAATAGGCCCCCATGTCATTTCCCATCTATCATTTACAAATCATGCTGCAGTGAATCTCTGGCCTACCTCTAACTCCCCTTTATTAGTTATCTTCCTCCTTTAAAATGTAAGTTTCTTGAGGACAAGGATTATGTTGCTTTGTTGCATTTCTAGCCTAAGTATTTACTACAGTGTCTAGGACACTATTAGGATTGCATTAATTGCTTAATAAATGTTTCCTCTTTCATAAACAACTATCAAGTATTAATGATTTTACTTATCTGATAAACAGGTTCTAATGAATTTGAACAAGTTGAACTGCTAAGTTTTGACAAGACCTAGAAAAGATTTGGCAGCTAGAGGCAGGTAGAATCCATAGTTGGGTCCCCTAGGCAACCAGGTATAGAATGAAGGAACTGACTACTAGAGTGTGGAAGGGGATGCCAAAAATAGAGGCAAGGCCATGAAAGGAAGTAATAGACCATGGAAGATAATAAACCCATTTTAAGATTTTTCATATATCCAGCCCTGTCTGTCCTATCCTTGTGTCTTTTGGGGGAGATAAGGGAGTTCAGGAAGAGCCTTTTCAATGTGGTAAAAGTCTGTGCCACAAGTTACTACTATAGAAAGTAAGATATCTTACTTAAAACTGGCCAAATCTGAGAATTTGGAATGACAGAATTACAATTATAACTTGAATAATTAGGGTTCTTAGAATGGTTCTCTACACTAAGGTAGAAATTCAACCCAAGAGGCCACATGGCTCCAAGAGCTAAGAAATTATTTTATGCATTAGGATGTAGGAATTCTAAAAATGTAGCTGTAAGACTTACTCATTGGGGCAGCCTTGGGCATATCACTATACTTTCTTCCTTTCTATAGTAGATAATATTGCTCTGTCTCAAAAGAATTTGCCAGCAAAAGTAACCATTAATAATGATTGTGAAGCTTTTGCATAGACTATAGTTCCCTAGGAATTAAGTATTTAAATTAGGTTAACTAAATCAATGAAAGTAAATGATGAAGGATATGACAATAGGATATGAACATAAAAACCTATCATGCAGGAGCAAATTGGAAGAATAGTTTTATTTAAAATAATTTTGGATTGTAGAAATATGAATTGTAGTACTTTTGATTTTAGAGGAATTAAATAAGAAAGATTAAATAAAATTAAAAATTAAATAAGAAACACTTTATTTGGGCACTTTAATTCTATTACTATGAAAACAATTTGTACCTGTTTCACATCCTGAAATTTTACTTTGAAGGGGATATTTATATCATCTTATATCCAATTATGCATGAAGGATCCCCAAGCTCAAATTCTAGAATAGGGTTCACATTTCAAAAAATAATACCTTTGATGAGTACATAGGAATCTCTAAGATGTTGATCACTGAGCTATGAGGAACCTTAGAGATCGTCTAATCCAAACCCTTTGTTTTATACAAGGGAAGTTTTTGCTCACAAAAGCTTGAGTAACTCACCCATCATCACACAAGTACTCAGAGATAGAGTTTACTGGGGTGTAAACTCAGGTCTTCTTGACTCTAATTAATCACAAGTATTTATTAATCACTACTATGCATATAGCCTGCCAAATCTATAAGACTTTCTGCCATACCATGTGGAGCATACTCAAATACCCAAAGAACAATGAATAATACAGTATGATTGGAACATGCATGTATATTCCATACCTGTAACCAGAACACACCTGTAAGCAAGAAGTGGAAGTTAGGGCTTGAAAGAAAGTTTTGGCTAGAGTGTGACCTTGAATGACCATCTAAGGAGTTTGTTTTTAATTCAGAAGAAAGTGAGACACTTTTGAAAGATTTTGAGCTAGTGAATTAATGACATGTATTTTAGGAAGACTAACATAGGAGTAATATGTAGAATGTTGTAGGCCTGGGGGAAGGTGAACTGAAGGTGAAGAAGTCCATCAAAACTACTTGTAATAGTCTAGGTCAATGGAAAGAAACTCAGAAAGGGGAGCCGCTAATCCATACATAGGAATATCTGTGAGCCACAGATTGACTTGGTTTTAAAATGTCAACTTATCTGTTTCTTTGCATTTTTATTTTTTTTTGTCAAATATTTTCCAATTATATTTTAATCTGATTATTCCATACTTGGGAGTGTTGCAGGGCACACATGGAAAGAGGTATGGACCATGTTTGATACCTCTGGTCTGGACCAGGGGTGGCAAACATGAGGCCTCCAGGTCACGTGTGTCTTCTAGGTCTTCAGCTGTGACCTTTTGACTGAATCCAAACTTCACAGAACAAATCCCCTTAATAAAAGGATTTGTTCTGTAAAGCTTGGACTCAGTCAAAAGTCAAATCACCAGCTTGTTCAAATCTTTTATTTAGTGGATTTGTTCTGTGAAATTTGGGTTCACTCAAAGGGCCACACTTGAGCACCTAAAGGGCCACATGTGCCCTCAAGGCCACAGGTTCCCCACACTGATTGGTAATAATGAGGGCCTCTAATAGGATGGTGCCAGAAGACATAGAAATGAGGGGATGAATTGAAATATTGTAGTCATAAAGAGATATAGTAAATCTATAGTTACCTTATGTTTCCTTAATCAGTTGAAAGGTACAACAAAATATAAAATGCTTGGAATTGTTTAAAGAAATAGATAAATAATATGGTATATAGACTACAAAACACTATGATTGATTTGTAGTGAACATTTCAAAACTTACACATTCAAGTGAGTAGTGCTGTACAAAACAGACACCTTTGGAAGAGGTATTTATTTCAATGAGCTACCATGGCTAGAAACATCTTTGGAATTCATCTTTGAGAACAGACATCTTTGAAAGAGGTATTTATTTCAATGAGCTACCATAGCTAGAAACATGTTTGGAATTCATCTTTGAGAACTACCTTTATAACCATTTCACAAACCACAAAAGAAAATTAATCTTATATAAGGCCCACTTCATCTTTGAGCAAGGCCTTATTTCTCTGTACTGAGAGTAATTTTTGACCAATTCCAGTAAACAAATCCACCAAAAGAGAGACAAAGATTTTCACTGAGAATATCCAAAAGGATTTGTCCCAAACACTGGAGACAATCTCCAAAGCTGAGTGCCAAGAATTATGTTGAGTCAAGGCAACATTCTTGATATAAGTGTATATAGCCTTCTAAGGTAATGACTTTGAAAGGGAAGACACTTTATCTGAATGTGTAAATTATGTCATATCTGTTGAAAAAAAATCAGTTACATTGCTTTTACAGTCACAACTCCTAAGTACAAATTTAGAGTGGAGGTAGACAAGTCTGGAGGTCGACAAAAATACTAGGAGATGGTATGCCACACTGTACCAGCAAGAAGTCTAGTATAATAATGAAACCTAAAGTACTTTAAAGTCATACAAAATACTTTCTTCACAATAATTTATGGTGGTAATTAGCTGAAGTATTATTATTACCACATTGCTAAAGAATACCCAGAAGCTAGAATAGGTTAACAGCTTTGTTCACTGTTGCAAAATTTGTAAAACCGGATTGGAGTTTGAAACAAGGTCTCCTTATTTCAAGGCCAGTGACCTTCAACTTATTTCAACATATGCGTTGAGTATTATGTCTATGGAGTTGTATTGCTCTCTGAGTATACAAAGACAACAATGAAACAGTTTTTTTTTTTCCCTCAAGGAAAATATATTCTAATGGGGGATAAAATGTATTTGTTCACTGTTATTTTTGCTAGCCATATATGACACAATGTGAATCTTGGATTGAGTGCTTGCTAGACTTTAAATTGTAATAAGTAGGGTTAAACCAAGGGAATTCTTACATTATAGAAGTTAGTATAGCATATTTCCATATGTCCTGTGTATAGATGATGCTTTTTTAGATGATGGAGGTGACATTTTTTTAAAATGTGTCATTCAACCCCTTTTAGTAGTTCTGCTCCCACAACCACTCCTGCTTCATATTATAAATCTAATTTTCATCAGCAAGATGCAAGTTTTTCATTTCTTCATATGTCCATATATATTTGGGTGGTGAGCTAATCTGGAGTAAATTAAATCCCAACTAAACTAAATAAAGACCCTGGCTATCAATATAGTTATAGCAAATTTGCTTTGGAACACAAAGGTATCTCTTCATTTTAACCCATTTTGTAGCACTTATGGTCCTTCAATGTGATACCTTGTTATTTACACTCCTGTGCATGTCACTATTTGGATAATTATCTATTCAAATCCATAGTTGAAGAGCTCTCATAAATGTTCCTTTTTACCAGCTCAAACTAGAAGATCATTTATTCAACAAGGCAAAGGCAAGGAAATATAATAAGTAGGCAAAATTATGGAATTCAATCAAATTTGATACACTTTCACACCCATTCCCTTACATGTCTCCGGAGAGTGATTATCTCTGCTCCCAAATAACTACTGTGTTGCTTTAACACAAAAGGAGGGTCTTGGGGGTCAGGGCTAGGAATACATGAATCGCTTTTGGGAAGTGGTTAGGGAAACTTGCCCCAGATCTAGGAAATTCTAGGGTTCTCTTTCCTTGATGAAAATGGAAATCTGGAAAGTTTTGAGTGCCTTGCTTCTAGGCACTGAACTTGAAAAAAGATTCTGGAGCTCAGTCCATTTTATTCTCATCTCTCCCTGGCTTCCCTAATCCTACATTTCTCTAACCCCATTTCTTATTTTTCTTTTCTACTTGGTCACTTACATTGTGCTTTCAAATTTCAAGCTAGATTCTCCTAGTGTTTTCCAAAAGCATAGATTATCCTGGCTCCTTTTGTTTTGATGATAGAGAGAAAGAAATGATACTCTTATTTAGAGGAGCTTCTCACCTTAACGTCCCACCACATTGCAGTCTTTGGCCAAAGATCATGGTGTGACTGCTGGGCCATTTTGGGGACTGGAACTAATGCTGAGGATTCACAAAGCTTTCATTAAATACCCTGCTTCCAGAGGGTTTTTATTTTTAATAAAATTGAATTCTGACATATATTCCTGGCAAATGTCTTGGAGGAGGGGGTCAATATCTTGTACATGCTGGTAGAATTACTAGGTGCCCTCCCTGCTTTTATACCGTTTACCACTTACATCTTTGGGTGGGGTTGACTGAAAACTCATAATTCAGATGGCTCTTTCATCAGCACACTCTCTGAGCAAATATTCAGATAGATTCCGAGAAAAAAAAAGAGATAGCAAAAGCTGTAATTTTAAATTTCTTTTTAAATAGCAGGGTGACTATCTGCCATTCAAAAGCAAAAGGGACTCAGGCATTCCAGTTTGCTTTTAAGGTCACAAGGAAAGCTGAATTATGAGTGAATATTTTGCAAGAGGTCTCTGTGGCAAAGACAAAGCATACTATGCAAAGGAATAGTATGAGAAAGACCCCTTTCATTCTTTTCTCCAAAAATCAAAACCACCCCCCAACCCCCACCAGAGGAAAGGGCTGTATTTGATTTTTCAAGGTATCTGTAGTGAGAATGATTTAAAAAAAAAATATGCTTTCAAATCCTCAGGGACTTTCCAATTTATCAAGAAAGACACATTCTTCCTAATGAAAGGTTACTGACCTTCATGAATGTGACAGTTCAATTACAGCCCATTCATATGCAGAACAGCCGTTGATAAAGGATTTGGGAAATGTGACTAGCATAGCAAAAAAAAAAAAGAGAGAGAGAGGGAGGGAGGAAGAGAGAGAGAGAGAGAGAGAGAGAGAGAGGGGGAGAGAGAGAGAGAGAGAGGGAGGTCTAGGAATTTTTTTTTTTTTGTGAAGGAAGAAAAAAAGAAAAATTTGCCCAGGTAGGCAAACCTTTTCTTTTGAGGCCCAGTGACCCATTAGATTTGCTTTGATGAATATACTGGTTTCCCCCATTCCTTTTTTCTTCCTAATATTTCTGTCTTTTTAATCCTCTGAACTACTAAACCTAACAAATCGGAAAGCCCTTGGGGTTCTGAGATGCAGAGTTTCAAACATTTCTTTTTTACCCCCTTTGACTGGCAGAGAGCACTGGAATGTATCCTACTGTTATTTTAAGTGCTCAACTAGTATTTAAATTCTTAAATTGATGGAAAGTTAAAGCTGAGAAGAGTGGGCACTGCCTTACCCTGGTCCCTACCCCACACCCCTAACACACATGTGCATTCTCTCACACACAGAGCTGGCCAGCCAGTATCTGGAGCAGACGTTGGCTAGACTCTCTGGAGCCAGTCGTTAGCCAGTGGAGGGTGACACCTGCAAATCCCTGTTTGCTGAACTGCTCCAGGTGTGGGAAAGATGTTAAGACCGACAGCAGCAGCAGAAACCGGGTAAACAGGCAGAGGCGTCATTCATGCAGATCTCTGGAAGATCCCAGAAGGAAGAGATTTTCAGCAACTGCCAGCCAAAATCTATCTTCAGAAAGAAAAGCTTTTTTTTTTTCAAATGAGACCAATTTGAAGCACATCAAAATCTAAGCTATGCCCCCCCCACCGAAGTAGAACATAACACTATTTTAGGTTGTGTACCAAACAGTTTCATTTTCAACACTAATTTTCCAAGACATGTAACTTTGGGATAAAAAAGCAAATTGTCCTAGGCTAGCATGAAGCATGCCCATAGATGTCTGTAGGTGTGCATGCTGACAAATGTATATGTAGAATCTTTTTTTTTTCCTGTGTTCTTTTTCTTCCCTTCCATCCATCTTGTCAAAGCAAACATACCTGACACCAAATTATTTTTTTCCTTTCCACTCTTTCTACTCTAATCTCTTCCTATCAAGTCGCTTCTTCCATAATGTATTATTAGACCAATGGCCTTTTCTCACGTTTCTCCATAAAGTCTACACCTTATAAGATGATTTTCACAATTTGTTTGTCACAGTAAACTTTATTTTTTTATTTTATTTTATTTTATTTTTGGAGGGCAACTGGAGTTAAGTGACTTGCCCAAGGTCACATGGCTAATTTTTGTGTTAAGTATCTGAGGTTGTATTTGAACTCAAGTCCTCCTGACTCCATGGCAGGTACTCTATTCACTGTGCCACCTAGCCACCCAACTAAGCTTCATTTTAAGGGGAAAGGGTCAAGAGGAAAGAAATAACCAGTGAAGGTACCAGCATCAATGCCTATTTGATCCTGAGTCAGTTGCAAAATCTGCCTTAGCACTAACTCAAGGGAACAGTGTTGTGCAATAGACTATAAGATCATATATTTATAACTGGAAGGGTATTTAGAGGTCATTTAGCCTAACCATTCCAGTTTTATTGATGAGGAAAACTGAGGCCCATAGATGCAAAGTAGCCCCACTAATGTCACAGAGGTAGCACACTTTTTTGGCTATGCATACTTGCATAGGCAGATCAGGCCCTCAGAGAGTGGCTGCCACTTCTGTTCTGTATTCCAGGGATAACCCTGAGTCACTGGTATTTCTAGTACTGTTGCTCATGACCTCATATGATGTCCCTATTATCAAACAATAGAAGATTTTAGGAGAGGGATTTATAGAGACGATATATAGCAAGAACAGTAGTTGTGTGTGTGTGTGTGTGTGTATAAAAAGGCCCCTACCACCCCAGAACTGCCCAGAGTCACACAGCTAGCAAGTGTCAAGTGCCTCAGGCTTTGAACTCAGGTCCTCCTGGCTCCTGGGCTGGTGAATCCTTCCCTTCTTGCACACACAAGGTCCCTGGGGGACATAGTCTCAGAAAAGGCATGAGTGAAGAGACAAGACATGTGGCTTGGGATTAACTCTCAAATCCTCAGTTTGGGGCAATTCTTTTCTCTTTATAGAGTCCTCATTAAATCCCCTTCAGATGTAGGTCCTTGCTGGGTTCCAAGGATCAGTGCTTTTCTAGAGCCTGAACTACTCTCTTGCATGAGAGATCTTACTCAGCATAACAGTCACTGTCCTTGGGTTACTGTCTTCTACATAGAGTACCTGTACTTCTCTGTTGTTGCCACTTTTGATGTTGCAACCACTATGATTCCATTCTATGTGGAACATTTGATGACCCTTATGGATCTCCCAAATTGATGTCATCTGGGGTGAGGAAGATAAAGAGAAATCTACCCTTCCCTTAAGCAATTTCCATTCAGAGACTTGAGTGGAATTCCGGTACTACTAGATTGACCTGCTAGAATTCCTTATGGACTGCCTTGTTGTATGTGTGTGTGTGTGTGTGTGTGTGTGTGTGTGTGTGTGTGTGTGTGTGTGTGTGTGTGTGTGTGTGTGTGTATTAGTGTGCATGTGTGTATCTGATTTAGCAAACCATAATATATTTCCTATGTGACACCATCCATTTTTATCCAATGGGCAAAGCATTTTATTCACCTTGAGGACTTGCTCACTACTTCCTTCTCTGATTACATTCATTGAGTTGGATGGGAAAACCCTCCCTACTTATATTCTCCTCTCCAGTTAAACATTTGCTGACCTCATCAAATCAAGTGGAGTATTTTTGGCATACCCAAACCTATAGAGCTCTCCAAAGACCTAGGAAGTTTCAAGAATTGTCCTTTACCAATGTTTCTCCAGTGATTTATACTACAGAGTGTAATGGAAATGCAAATTTAAAGATCTTCCCTGCCCCTAGCTTAAGTGCACCTGGAGCTTGTGGTGGGAGGCTTGTTTTTCAGGAAAGCCCACACCTTGATACTTTGTGATTGGGCAGTGGGTCAAGGAGGTTGTTACAATCGCTGATCCAGGAGAAGGCTATATAAACTCTGATGAGAGGCTTTGCTTTGGGGCTCACTTTGGGAAGTGTTGTGTGATTTGACCGGATGAGACTCTGGGAAGCCATTGTTGAGAGCCCCCCAGCTTTGAAAACCCAGATGTTGATGCTTCCCTCTCTGGTAACTGTGATTTGGTATTGATGTATGTAATGTTGGGACAGTTTGGAAGCCTGTCTGTTTGATCTGTAAGTTCTGTCTGTATAATCTGAAGTCCAGGGTGCTGACCTTTCCCCCCTGAACTAGGTAATATATGTTTGATTAAAGTAAGCTGTTAACCCATTTTGAGTTGCTTTCCTTTTGAAAAGCAGATCTAAGAACCTATATTGGCAGCTACCCTGGGGATATTGGGGTGCTTGCTGCTACACAGAGCCTTAGTAAAAGTTTATGTGGTATAGTTCTCAATCAGCAAATTTTCCTTTTTCCATAATTCCAAATACATAGTGATGTAACTTTATAAATGTATCATTTCACACAATTAATACCTGTACTATACCAATTATTATCAGAAATTGAGCGGGGGGTGGGGGGTTGGGTAGGGGAAAGCACTCCATCAGACTTATTTTATGAGATAAATATAGCAAAGATACCTAAAACAAGGAAGGATAAAGCAATATCATTCATTATTGATTCAAAAATTTTAAACAAAATCCTGCCAGATATACTACAGAATTTATTCAAATAAATATATTCATTATGACCAAGAATTGTCCTTTATTTTATTGTGACCAAGTTGGATTTAATACTAGGGATGTAAGGGTAATTAGAAAACCAATCTGCACAATTAACCATAATAATAATAATAAAATAGAACCAGAGCAACTAATTATGTCAACAGATACAGAAAAAGCCTTTAACCCACACACTTTTTTTTGGGGGGGGGAACCTATAAAGAAAAGCATAAAGATATCTTTTATAATACAAGAAAATTATCTATCTAAAATCAAAAGCAAGAATTTTTTGCAATGGGCAAATACTGGAAACTGTTCTAATAATACAGGAGTAAATTGAGTATTTCCTTATATCCTCTAATATGCTGCAATTCTTCATCCTGAAATCTCACTCCAGCTTTGGAATTCCCAAATTGGAAGTATCTTCTTCTAAAGAGATAGCTCCTCCTGAAGCCTCCATTTAAGGAGGGCACCCAATACATTCCTCTCTAGGCTACATTTGAGACTTCCTCTACCATGCCACATCAAAGGATACCTCTGGTTCTCCCAACACCAGCTTTTCAGCTTCCTTATATATGTCTTCCTCTACTGGAATATACGCTCCTTAAGCATATGGACTGTGTTTCTTTCTACTTGTATTTGTACTCCCAGTGTTTAGAATAGTACTTGGCATATAGTAAATGTTAGTTGACTGGGTGAGGTTATTCTCTCTCCCTATAATTATCTGATATAGTTCTAGAGATCCTACACTAGCAATAAAAAAAAAGCCAAAGAAATTAATGGCATAAGACAGGCAAAGAAGAAGCAAGATCATCCTTATTTGCTTTTGACATGGTGGTTTATTTACAAAATCCTAAAGAATCAGCAAGAAAACTAAGAGAATTAGTAGCTTTAGCAAAGTTGTAGGGTACATAGATACCCACAAAAATCATTAGTATTTCTATATAGTAATTCCCGATCCAAGAGGCAAAAATAAAAAGGGAAATTCCATTAAAAATATCTACAAAATATATAAAACATTTGAGAGTGAATCTACCAAAAGACATTTATTACTCTTATAGATTAAATTAAAAGCATTTTCCTTAAGGAAATCAAAAGTGACTGAAATAGTTGGAGTATTATTCTGTACTCAGGGCTGGGCTGGAAAATCACAACTCTGCCAGACTTAATGTATAGATTTAAAGCTATATCAATTCAACAATAAAAGGGAATTTTACAAAGATAGAAAAAGTAATAAAAGAATTCATCTGGGGGAACAAGAGAGCAATTATCTCATGGAAAATAATAAAAAAAATGTCAAGGAATTGGGTGCCTCTGCACCTGATCTCAAACTATATTACTAGGTAGTAATCAATAAAAGAATTTGATATTGGTTAAAAAAGGGAGAAGATGATCAGGAGAATAGAGTGTGTATACATTAACCTAGTTGTATAGTGTTTGATAAAGCCAAGGATCCCAGCTAATGGGGAAAAGGAATCAATAATTGACAAAACTGCAGAAAACTTGACAGAAATCTAGCAGAATTTAGATTTATGATCAAAATCTTATACCATATAACAAGATAAACTCCAAATGAATGCATAACTTAAATATCAAAGATAGTATCATAAACAAATTAAAGGAACAATGAAGAAATTACCTTTTGGATCTATTGGTAGGGAAAGAATTTATGACCAAACAAAGGATAAAGAGGATCACAGAAGTTTTAAGTATACAGTTTTTGACTAAAATATTAAAGATTTTGTAGAAAAAAAACTAAGGCAGCTAAGCTGAGAAGGGAAATAATTACCTGGGGACCTGAGGGGGAGAGGTAGCAAAAGAATGCTTTTAGCAAGTTTCTCTGAAAAAGTTCTCATTTCCAAGATTCAACTGATTCAAATTTATAAGAATAAGGGCAATTTCCCGATAGATAAATGGCCAAAACATATGAATAGGCAGTTGTCAAGGGAAGAAATCCAAACTATCTCTAACCATATGAAAAGAATGTTTTGAATCGATAATAGAGAGATTCGAATCACAAGAACATACCTATTCAATTGGCAAAGTTGATTTTAAAAAAAGGAAAATGGGTACTGTTGGAGGGACTGTGAAAACAGGCACATTGATATGCTGTTAGTGGAGCTGTGAATTGGTGCAATCATTCTGGAAAGCAATTTAGAATTATGCTCTCAAAGATCCTAAATTGTACATAACCTTTGACCCAGAAATACTACTACTAGGTTCATACCTCCAAAATGAAGAAAGGAAGAGGAAAAGTTCCTAAATGTACACAAATACTTAGACAAATTCTTTCTGTTGTATGGCTAAACACTGGAAATTTAAAAGTAGGTCATCAACAGGGAATGGATGAATAAATCAAATACATTAATATAATGGAGTAATATCATGTTGGGCAGCTAGCTGACACAGTGGACAGAGACCCTGGTCTGGTGTCAGGAAGACCTGAGTTCAAATCCCATCTCAAACATTTACTAGCTATATGATCATGAGTAAATCATTTAATCTTGTTTGCCTCAGTTTCCTAGTCTGTAAAATGAACTGGAGAAGGAAATGGCAAACTACTACAGTTATCTTTGCCAAGAAAACCCCAAATGGGGTCATGAGGATTAGACCCAACTGAACAACAAACAGCAACAATATTATGTTATGATTGCTGTCCTTCATCCTCGAAGAGAACCAAAATAACATCACTATGCTAGAGTCGTTACAGTGTGTCCAACTGCTCATCAAGCCAACATGAGCTTGGAAAGTTCTACCACAGCTCTGGCCCAAATAGTCCATGTGAACATTTGGGGTGGATTCTCTAAATCGGTGCATCTTGTGTCTCTTTTCAGCTACTTCAATTCTGCTTTGCTCAAAGAGTGCAGCACCTTCTCTGATGAGGACATGCCATGCTGAGTGGTCCTGGGCCAATTCTTCCATGTCACATAATCAATTTCAAAGTTCTTAAGAGAGACCTTGAGAATGTCCTCGTATTACTTCTTCTGACCTCCATGTGAGCACTTGCCCTATGTGAGTTCTCCATAAAAGTCTTTTTGGCAAGTGTACTTTTGACATTTGAACAAAGTGGCCAGGCCATTGGAGTTTGCATGCTTGGCAGTTGAGTTTGAGAAAAGACATCAGTGTCTGGTATTTTATCCTGCTAGGAATTCTTCAGAATCTTCCTAAGAATTCACATGGAAGCAATTCAGTTTCCTGGCATGGTGCTGGTAGACTGTCCAGGTTTCGTAGGCATACAATAATAAGTCAGCGAAGTGACTCTGTAATACTTCAGTTTGGTAGTAAGTCTAATACCTTCTCTCCCCCACACTTTCTTTTGGAGTCTCCCAAACACCAAGCTAGCTCTGGCAATATATGCATCAACCTCATTATCAACGTGTATAACCCTGGAAAGTAATAATGAAGGTAATAATAAAACAATTAAAAATGAAGGTTTCAGAGAAACCTAGGAGGACTCATTTGACCTGAAGCAGGATAAAGTGAAGAGAAGTAGGAGAACAATCTATATTAAAAAAAAAAACAATCATTTAAAACAAACTATTTGGGGGAGGGGTAAACTGATCAATTGAATCATCAGTCATGATTCCCAAGGACTAAGGAAGAAAAATGCTACTTGCCTTCTGATAGGGAAGATAGACTAAATACACACAATGAGGCAAGCATTTTTGAACACAGTCAATATGGAAATTTGTTTTGTTTGACAGTGTACCTCTGTTACAAGATTTTTTCTTTTTTTTTTTTGTTTTGTTTTCCCCCAATCCAATAATTGCCAGCTTAGAGCCATTACCACACTGTATACCCTTCCCTTCACATCCTAGATATTTTTATTTCTATAATGGAAATCTGGAACATTTGCTGACACTGATGGTTTGCAAATATGGTGTCCTTGACATAAAGGACATTAGTAAACTGCTTCTGGAAGAACTGTGAACACTGGATGTAGCTGTTATGTTGTACCATGTGGCTGGGAGTAGCCTTTTTTCCACCGGACTTTTTCATTGGACCAGAATTGTTGGGTTCTTTTGAAAAGCCTAAATTAGCACCAACCTGGGGCTTTTGCCACATTTACATTTTTTTAAAGCAATTGGGGTTAAGTAACTTGCTCAAGGTTACAGGGCCAGTCATTATTAATGTGTGGGTGCTCATTTTCTGAGGCCGGAACCGATCCAGGGTCCTCCCGACTCTGGGGCCGACACTCTTACTCAGTGTGCCACCTAGCCGCCCCAGCCACATTTACATTTTGAGGTAGTGATGTAACTTCACTTATAGTTGGTGACACCATTTGGTAATGGGGAAGAGCCCTAAAAACTTTAATTTCCTCCCTGAGGTCCTGAGGTGATAAGATCTTTGAGAAATGGGTCTGAGTGTTTGGACTTTTCATTCATTCTTTTCTGTTCTGCTTTCAGGTTTCTAATTGTACCTACAAGCACAAGCCAGTGAAGTGCAGGAATCCAGGGTAGATGCTATTAGCCAGCCTAGCACTGAAGCTCTGAGAGCTAAGTATCTGGGACAGAAGCTGCCAGTGACTCTGGCCTTGAGACTTGAATTTTGTGGGACCAGTGTTATGTAGGAACTGTTCTGACACTAATTATTACCCCCTGACCACCTATGCTAGTAAGGGAACTTACACAGTAATGATTGTATATTTTTGCTATATCTGTGATGTAAATATCTCTTTATTAAAGCTATCTAAAGTTAAAGCATTAAATGGAAATGATGTATTAATCACTGGGCCCCTAAAATGGGGAGGGAGAATATCTAGTACGGGTTTGAGCCAATGGCATAGAAAAAGAGACACCCCGAAATCCCACAGGGTCCCTAAGAACCCTGAAGGGGTACATGTAATAGGCCTGGCCCAGAGACCATGGGATTAGAGTCAATCATGTTACATTATAGTAGTGAATATTTAAAGAACACTTTGTTCACACAACAACTATGTGAGGAAAAGAATGTACAAAAAATTATTGCCATTTCATAGATGTAAACATTGAGGCTATAATTTGAAATTTTTTTTCCCAAAATAGCTAGTAAATAATGGATGGAGAAATTGAACCTAGGTCTTCTTTCTACAGATACAGTTCATACTGCCTCTTTTTCCCTTGTAAGTGTGGCATAGACTATCTCTTGCCACCTATGTCATTTCATTGGTAATGTTCATAGGAAGTACTGTCTGGCCCTTCACATTCCAGTCCCAAGTCAGGATCTCACATGGACCTGAGATAGAAGAAAGTTATTTTTAAAGTATTGTATGGCACCTCATCAGGCTGATCCTTCAAGCTTGTGTATTCTATCCCACAACTCTTCAGTTACACATAATTACTGAGAGAAATTGTGGTCCTCCTCAGAATTTAAAGGCTATTGTGTGCAACCCAAGGCTTAATATCAGCTACGGTAAATATTTTACAGTGTAATCTCCCTTGCTTCAGATTTTCATTTTCCTCCTTTCGTAATTCAACTCATTTCTCTTTTTAATCAGAAAAGGACAGGAAGACAGATATCATACTGGTCACACTGAAAGTCACAAACAGTTGGTGTTGGGCAAGTCAGATCTCCTTTCTGAGCCCCAGAAAAGAAGGCTTGGATTACCTGGCTCCCAAACTCTGTTTCTAGAATCCTATATTGTTGCCAGATAACTGTGCTAGATGTTGGGATACCAAAAAAAAATTGTAATAGTTCCTATCCTAGTAGAGTTTCATCCTATCAGAAAAAAATGTGCTCTATCAAAGAGTTAGGAAATGAATAGTTTTATTTCTCTTAATCTTGAAGTTTAAAGAAAAAACTTCTTAACAATTTGAGCCATCTAAAGTAGAATGAACCACTCGGGGTAGTGAGATCCCTAGGCTTCTAGGTTTTCAAGGAGAAATTGGATCACTCCCTGCTGCTGGGGTGGAAAATAGACTTCATAATATGGGACAAGTAAAGTTAGATGGAGCATCACTCAATTCTGAGCCTAAATCCAGCCTTTTCTGACTAACTCTCCAAAAGGGTTTCATTTGTCCTGATGGTGCTTCTTTCTTGAGGCTTTGAAGACCTTAGGAAGTTTTTATTCATTTGATAAATCAATTAATCACTAAGAATTTGTTACACACCTACTTTATGCCAGGTACTGTGGTAAGGCTAAGGAGATAAATAAAAATATTTTTTTATCTTTTAAAATATTATTTTATTTCCCTTCAATTACATGTTAAAATAATTTTTAACGTTTAAACTTTTTAAGTTTAAGGTTTTTTCTCTTTTTAAATTTTTTAGTATATATCATTCATTTCCACAAGATTTTGAGTCACAAATTTTCTCCCTGTTTTTCCCCTGCCCACCAGCCCAAAACAGCTATCTCACTAAATATCCCCTCCCCCAATCTGCTCTTTCTCATATCTTCCCACATCCCCACTCTGATTTTCCAGTAGGACATGGTGGATCTCTGTGCCCCAGTGCCTGTATATCTTATCTCCCAGTTACATGTAAAATAATATTAAGAATAGTATATTATGTATGTATGTGTGTATATATATGTACATACACACACACACACACACACACACACACACATATATATATATATATATTAACATTTGATTTTAAAACTTTGAATTCCAGATTCATTCCCTTCGTTCCTTGTCACCCACCCTTACTGGGATGATAAGCAATTCAAAATAGGTTGTACATGTGTAGCTGTGCAAAACATTTCCATAGTGATATTGTAAAAGACTGACTGTATTTCCCTTCCTCCTATCCCACTTCCCACTTTTTCCCACTATTATCTACTTTGATCCTGTCCCTTTTCAAAAGTGGGTGCTTCCAACTTCCCTACCCCCAGCCTGCCCTCCCTTCCATCATCCCCCCTCTCATCCCTTGGCCCCCTAGTCTCCTGTAGGGTGAGATACCCTATTTATTGTGTATGTCATTCCCTCCCTGAGCCAAATTCACTGAGAATAAGGTTGATCTATTCCCTTTTGCCTTTCTGTTCTTCCCCTCCATTGTAACCATTTCCCTTGCCTCTTCTGTATCAGATAATTTACCCCATTCTGTCTCTCCCCATTTCCTTTCGTTATATTCCTCTCTCACCTCTAAATTTCACCTTTTAAGTATCACCCCTTCCTATTAAATTGGTCCTGTGCCCTCTATGTATACCTGTACACATATATACACACATTTAGATATGTATTCATATGCCAATATACACTCCTATATAGACATATGTATGTATAAATATATATGTATGTATATATATATGTATATATATATATATACATACATATTTCTATTCCCTTCAACTATTCTCATACTGAGAAAAGTTTCATAAGTTCCAATTATTGTTTTCCCATGTAGGAATATAAATAATTCAACTTTGATAAGTTCCTTATGATTTCTTTTCCCCATTTAACTTCTCATGCTTCAATTGCTTCTTGAGTCCGAACGTCAAATTTTCTATTCAACTCTGGCATATTCATCAAGAAAGCTTGAAAGTCCTTTATTCCATTGAATGACCCTATCTTCCCCTGAAACATGATACTCAATTTTGATGAGTAGGTGATTGTTGGTTTTAATCCCAGCTCCTTTGACCTCTGGAATATCATATTCCAAGCCCTTTGATCCCTCTGTGTAGAAGCTGTCAGATCCTGTGTTATCCTGATTGTGTTTCCACAATATTCAAATTGTTTCTTCCTGGCTGCTTATAATATTTTCTCCTTGATTTGGGAATTCTGGAACCTGGCTATTATATTCCTAGGAGTTTTCTTTTTGGGGTCTTTTTCAGGAAGTGATTGGTGGATTCTTTCAACCTCAGTTTTGCCCTCTGGTTCTAATATATCAGGGCAATTTTCCTTGAGCATTTCTTGAAGGATGATTTCTAGGTTCTTTTTTTATCATGGTTTTCAGGTAGTCCAATAATTTTTAAATTATCTCTCCTGGATCTATTTTCCATGTCAGTGCTCTTTCAAGTTAGATATTTCACATTGCCTTCTATTTTTTTTTTTTCATTTGTTTGGATCTCTTTAATAGCATCTTGATTTCTCATAAAGTCACTAGCTTTCATTTGCTCCAATCTAATTATGAAGGAATGATTCTCTTCAGTGAGCTTTTGAGATTCTTTTTCCATCTGGCAAATTAGACTTTTTAAGGCATTCTTCTCCTCACTGCCTTTTTGAGCCTCTTTTGCCATTTGAGTTATTCTATTTTTTTAAAGCAACTGGGGCTAAGTAACTTGTTCAAAGTTAAATGGCCAGTTATTTTTGTGTGGGTGTTGAGTATCTGAGGCCAGAACCAATTCTAGGTTCCCCCAACTCTGGGGCCAGCACTCTTACTCACTGTGCCACCTAGCTGCCCCAAGCTGTTCTATTTTTAAGGTGTTTTTTGATTCAGTCAGGTTGTTGACTCTCATTTCATAATTTTCTTGCATCATTCTCATTTCTCTTCCCAATTTTTTCCTTCACCTCTCTTATTTGATTTTCAAAATCCTTCTTAAGGTCCTCTATGGCCTGTAACCAGTTTGTATTTTTTTTTAAGCAATTGGGTTTAAGTAACTTGCTCAAGGTTACACGGCTAGTCATTATTTATGTGTGGGTGCTCATTTTCTGAGGCCGGATTTGATCTCGGGTCATCCCAACTCCGAGGCTGGCGCTCTTACTCACTGCGCCACCTAGCCGCCCCTCAGTTCGTATTTTTCTTGGAAGCTTTTGATACAGGAGTTCTGACTTTGCTTTCTTCCTCCTGTTCCATGTTTTGATCCTTTTTGTCCCCAAAATAGGAGTGTAAAGTTGGACTGCTCTGCTTGCTTTGCTTCCTTTGCTTGCTCATGTTGCTACTCAATTACTTGACTTTTGAGTTTTTTTGCAACAGTAAGATTTTGCTACAAGATAGGGGATATTTGTCCCAATTTCTGGGGTTTTGCTGCTGCTGGAGCTGTTAGTGGGGTGCCCTCTCTGAGCCTCCACATGCTCTGGCAAGCTGGTTATGCACACCAGGACCTCCACCCTAGACTGCAATCCAGATCCAAGCAGTTTATAGCAAGAGTGATTACCCCTCAGACTGGTAGGTTTCCCCCCTACAATCTGTAAGCCAGGAGCTGAAGCTGCCATGTAGTGGTGGCTCCATGGCCATGGCACCTCAGTGGTGTTCCATCAGGGGGTAAGGGCCAGACAGCACTCCCAAATTACCAGATCCCAAAGTCCACACTGCATTGACCTCTCACTTTGTCCTTAGCATCTATGTGTTGATAATTGTGGAAACCACCATTGCTGTTGGTGATCTGAAGTCCTTCCAGCCTGGGCTGGTTGTGGATGCCCTGAGGTTAAAACCCCTGGCTAGTGCAGGGCTGGGCTTCACTCCCAGAGCTCTATCCTGGCCTCTTCCTGATGGCCTGCCAGGCTGTCTTCAGCAGGAGGTTTGCTTCTCTGTGTCATTTTGTGGGTTCTATAGCCCCAAAGTTTGTCTAGAGTAATTTTTACATGAATTGGAAGAGGTGGAAGCTGGAGCTACTCTGAAGTCCTGTTTCTACTCTGCCATCTTGACTCTGACCACTCCCCACCACCCAGCCTTCTTCTTAAACCAATCAATTTGCATTTATTGCTGTTCCAGACACTGGGGATATGAATATAAAGAATGAAATAATTTTAGTTCTCAGTACTCAAGAAAGAAAAAAGAGGTTGGAGGTGAAGAAGATTTTCTTCAAATTTTGCATAAGTGGACTGAATAAGGGATGCCATTCCATTGTGGGGAAAAAAGTAACTTTGGGGGGGGCGGAGCCAAGATGGCGGAGTAGAAACAGCTCGTCCAAGCCTCTCTGCCCCCAGATTCTCCACAAACTATGTAAAAAAGGACTCTGAAAATCTTCTGGAGCCCCAGCACCCACAGAACGACACAGAGAAGCTAACCTCCCGCTGAGGACAGCCCAGCACCCTGCAGGAAGGACCAGCGCAGTGGTCTGGGAGCTGGCAGCGCGCAGAGCGCAGGAGCCTAGCCGAGCCCAGGTCCACGTGAGCCGAGGTTTTAGCCCCAGGGCGGCAGGGCCAGCAGCCGGCTGGAGGAACCCCAGAGCACCAGGAACTGTGGAGACGCCAGAATTATCAACATAGACTTGCCTAGGACAAAGTAAGAGGTTAGTGTCCTATGGACTTTGGGACCTGTATTTGGGGAATGCGTCAGCTCCCTCCCCTGGGGGCTAGAAGCTGCTGAGGAGACACGCCACTGTGTAGTTTTCAGAGGCATTTCCGGCTCCCAGCCTACAAATCGTGGGGAGATCCAGCGATCAGTCTTGGGGGTAATCGCTCTTGCTTTAACCTCCCTGGATCTGGATTGTGATCTAGGGTGGAAGTTGTGGGTGGGTTTACAGCTTGCCAGAAACGGAAGTTGCCCCCCCACGTTCGGGACGAAAATTCCTCTAGCTGGCCTTAAAGCCATAGTGTGGCAACAAGCCCAAAAGTCAAGTAATTAAGTGGCAACATGCCAAGGCAAAGGAAACAGAAAAATGCAACCCCAGACTCCTATTTTGGGGGCATAGAGCGGGAAAAGGACTGTGAGGTCAGAAGTCCTGCTCCAAAAGCCCCAGGGGAAAACATGAGTGGGTTGCAGGCCATAGAGGACCTCAAGGAGGACTTTAAAAATCAAATAAGAGAAGTGGAGGAAAAATTAGAAAGAGAAATGAGAAGGATGCAGGAAAAGTATGAAATGAGGGTCAACAGCCTGACTGAGGAAAACAACACCTTAAAAAATAGACTAGCTCAAATAGCAAAGGAGGCCCAAAAGGGCAATGAGGAGAAGAATGCCTTAAAAAGTCGAATTTGCCAGATGGAAAAAGAATCTCAAAAGCTCACTGAGGAGATTTATTCCTTCAGAGTTAGACTGGAGCAAATGGAAGCTAGTGACTTTATGAGAAATCAAGATACTATTAAACAGATCCAAACAAATGAAAGAATAGAAGGCAATGTGAGGTATCTCATGGGAAAAACCACTGATCTGGAAAATAGATCCAGGAGAGACAATTTAAAAATTATTGGACTACCTGAAAGCCATGATCAAAGAAAGAACCTAGAAATCACCCTTCAAGAAATTCTCAAGGAAAGCTGCCCTGATGTTTTAGATCCAGAGGGCAAAATAGAGGTTGAAAGAATCCACAGATCACCTCCTGAAAAGGATCCCCAAAAGAAAACTCCCAGGAATATTATAGCCAGGTTCCAGAATCCCCAGATCAAGGAGAAAATACTATAAGCAGCCAGGAAGAAACAATTTCAATATTGTGGAAGCACAATCAGAATAGCACAGGACCTGGCAGCTTCTACACTGAGGGATCAAAGGGCATGGAATACGATATTCCAGGGGGCAAAAGAGCTGGGAATGAACCCAAGGGTCACCTACCCAGCAAAACTGAGTATTTTGTTTCAGGGGAAAATATGGTCATTCAGTGGAATAGAGGACTTTCAAGCATTCTTGAGAAAAAACCAGAATTGAATAGAAAATTTGACATCCAGACACAAGAAGGAAGAGATGCCTGAGAAGGTAATCAGGGAAAAGAAATCAAAAGGAACTTATCAAAGTTGAACTATTTACATTCCTATATGGAAAGCAATAACTGTGACTGATGATATCTTTCTCACTATGAAAATAATGGAAGAAGGGTGTGTGGTCATATGAATACATATGTGAATGTGTGTGTATATGGTTACAGTTATATATGGATAGAGGGCATAGTTTGAATTTGTTGGGAAGGGAGAATACTCAAGGGATGAAATTATGAGGTGAGAGAGGAAAGTGGTAAGAGGAGATGGGGAGAGACAGGGTAGGGTAAACTATCTCATGTAGAAGAAGCAAGGGGAAGTGGTTGCAAGGGAGGGGAAGAATAGGAAGGCAAAAAGGCAAAACCACATTCTCATTGAATTTGGTTCAGGGAGAGAATGACATACATACTAAATGGGATATCTCAACCTGCAGCAGAATAGGGGGAAGGGGATGAGAGGAGGGATGATTGATGGGAGGGCATCCTTGGGGGGAGGGGAGGTTGGAAGTACCCACTATAGAAGAGGGACAGGATCATGTAGGGAATGGACCAGGTGGGGGGTGGGATGAGTGGGAGGGAATTATAAGCAGCCTTGTACAATATATCTACTATGATAATGTTCTGCATAGCTAGACATGTACAACATATACTGAATTACTTATATCCCAAGAAGGAATGGGTGACAAGGGAGGAAGGAAATGGATCTGAAATTCAAGGTCGTAACATTAAATGTTTCAAATATATATATAAATACTATTATTAATATTCTTTTGCCTATAATTGGGAGATAAGATGTGCAGGCATTGGGACACAAAGATTCATCTTCCTCTAATGGAAAAGTTGATGGGGATATGGGAGAAGGTATGGGAGAGAGCAGATTGGAGGAAGCGATATCTTGTGGGACTGCTATTCTGGGAGGTTGGGTAGGGGAATAATGGGGGGAAAATGATTGTAACTCAAAATCTGGTGGAAATGAATGATGTAAAACAGAAGTTAATAAAGTATTTGTTTAAAAAAAAATTTAAAAAAAAAAGTAACTTTGGAATCTGAGGGCCTGGTTTGAATCCTGACTACATGTGAGATTTTGAATATATCCTTTAACCTTTCCTTGCTTCAATTTCTTTATCTAAGACAATACTTTAGCTGTCACATTGAAAGTCATAGCACAATTGACATTTGGGAAATCATCTCTCCTCTCCAGGTCTGCTACCTCATCTGTAAAAAGAGGGAGTTGGAATAGATATCTAAAATCTGTCTTATCAGGACATTCCAATCAGTCAATAAATATTTATTAAGTGTTTCATATATGGCAGGCACTGTACTAAGCATTGGGGCGAGAAATACAAATAAAAAGAAAGACACTTCCTGCCTTCAGCAAGCTTACATTCTCATGGGGGAAGATAATTTACATAAGGAAGATGAAAAGGCTGGGGGTGGGATAAGGTTAGAAAGGAGGGTAGATGCTCAATGGGAAGGCATGATGAAGAAGTCCAAAAGATACAAAGAGCTGGGAAATGAAATTGAGATGACTGGCAGGGGGCCCTTCCCTAAATGGAAGTTTTGGAGTTTGTGGCTCCATCCTCCAATCAGAAGGGTAAGGGGTACAATGTCTCATTATACTAAAGCTGATTTGGTTTTTCAGGATTCTGAAATTTCCCGATGATGTTGTTGCTGGTACATGAAGGAGAAAACCAAAAGTACAGCCAGGTGGGAAATGAGACACTAGGGAGAAAATGTGGCATAGTCAGTGGCAGTGCTGGTCCTGTGAGTACCAGTTGGAACCTAACCAGTAGGACTGAATTCATAACTCTTCTCAAACATTTACTACCAGTGTAGCCAGGGGTAAAGTTCTGGGTTTGTTTTCCGTACCATATGAGGATTGAAGTACTTTATCCCTGAGGTTCTGAAGTCTCCTGTGAGTCAGGAAAGTTTGGTTTTTATTATATGTGTGTATATACACACACACACACACTCTCTCTCTCTCTCTCTTACACACACACACACACACACACACACACACACACACACACACACATGAGCAGGTCATTTAACCTCACTGAATCTTAGTTTTCTCATTTGTAAAATGGGGAAAATGATATTCATAGTAACAACCTACCTCAGAGTGTTTTGTTAGTTTCAGAAAAAAATGAACCTATGGGAAGCATTTTGCAAAACTTAAAACTATATAATAATAAGTTATTAAAGATGAAAGTTTTGGAATAGATGCCCTTGAAATATCTTTCCAACTTTAAATTCTATTCTACTTATTTGTATGAACTGAGAAATAAATATATGGGGCTTCGTTGTAAGAAGCATTCTGCAAGTCAAGCATCTTAGACATCGATCCTTTCAGGAAAAATAATAGACAATGACTCCTAGAATTGGGTTAATATTTAGACTGTTTGACATTCCTAGAATCATTGTTGTTAGTCATTTCAGTCATGTCTAACTCTCTGTGACCCCATCTGGGGTTTTCTTGGCAAAGATACTAAAATGGTTTACTAATTCCTTCTCCATCTTACATTACAGAAAAGGAACTGAGGCAGAGTTAAGTGACTTGCCCAGGGTCATACATCTAGTAAGTGTCTGAGGCTGGATTTGAACTCAGGAAGATGAGTCTTCCTGACTTCAGGCCCCATACTCTATCCATTAAGTCTCCTAGATGCCCATTTTTAAGACTATAAATGATAATAAAAGTCGTATGAGAGCTTCCCTTCCAAATTTTGAATATGTAAAACTTAAGAAAGATCTGTTATTAAAATGTCAGGAGTTCATAAATACATGAATGAAATGGCACTGCAGTTGAAGAAGACCAAGAATAGGGATTAAAGGAATAAGGTCTAGACCTGTGGTTCAATTGGTATAAATGGCTTTTTCCACTAATGTGAGTCATAACTTCTCTGCAATTTATATTCTTAGAAAACTGTCTAAAACTTAAAGGACTACCAATTGTCTAAGTCACCAAGTGATAAAATAAAATATTGAACCGAGAAAGGTTAACAAAGCTTTATATGAAATATAATAAATTAACTGGTACTCACATATAATTGCAAGTAGTTGTTTTTTCATCTTTTTTTCTTCTTGGATTTAAGTAATGTTTTGTGCTTCTCCAGTGTATATAATCAGCACGAGTAGCAAAAAACTTTCTCTGACAACACATACAATTTATCACACATCATGAGTTGTCTAATACACATGTGAATAATGTACATGAAAGTTCCACATAGTTGATGGTTTTTCATCCAGGTGCTATTATTATCCCTGGACAGCTAGTGAATAGAGTGTTGGGCCTGGAGTCAGGAAGATGGGTCTTGAGTGTAAGATGAGTCTTCCTGAGTTCAAATCTGGTCTCAGACACTGACTAACTGTGTGACCCTGGGCAAGTCACTTAACCCTGTTTGTCTCAGTTTCTTCATCTGAAAAATGAGTTGGAGAAGGAAATGTCAAAGCACTCCATTTTCTTTGACAAGAAAAATCCAAATGGTATCATAAAGAGTTAGACAGGATTAAAAAAAGTGACTCAATAGCAACAACCAGTGTCCAAAAACTAACTAGGTGTGTGATAAAGTCCCTTTAAATGAATCTCAGTTTCTTAATCTGCAAAATGGGAATCAATATTTCTTCAAATAGGAGTTATTGTGGTGAATAGGAAAGAGGCTGGGATTGAGTCATTATATCTGGGGCCTACAGCTTTCTGTGACACTAACCTAACACAAGATGATTACTTTCTCCGGGCCTCAGTTTCTTGATGTATAAAAGAAAGGTCTTGGACTAGAATGATCTCTAAGACCCCCCTCTACTTCTACTATTTGGAGATTTCTAATCAGAATATTTAAGAAAAAACTCAGAAACTAAAAATGTTTATTTTAGTTCTCTTTGATGATCATCAAAATTTGGTTTGGCTAGAGAAGACACAATTTTTGTATACAACTTCCTCATTATATCCTTTGCATCCTTAATTAGAACCTGGCTCTTATGACTTGGTGAGACTAAGATATATTCTCTGGAGTTGAGATGTAGGATTTTTGGTTTCTTTAAGCAGAATTCAAGTGGTTCAGTAAACTCCATTTAATTGGGGCACACTTGATTGGGAAAGTTGCTGAAATGGGAAACCAATTAAATCTAATGATAATTAGTATGTACTGCTGCTTAATTGGGATGGGTGGTCCATTGATTTGGGACCACTGTGAGTAATTAAATGATGCTCTAGGAAAGTAAGAGAAATGGTCTTGGGGGTGTTATTAAAGACTGAAAGCAGTTTGTTTCCTCTTCTGATCTTAGATCATAGATTTAAAGCTGGAAGAGACTACAGAGCACATCTAGTCCAACCTCTCTCATTTTATAGATCAGGAAACTGAGGGCCAGAGAAAGTAAATGGATAGCTCAAGGTCACCCAGGTAGCAAATACCAGGACTGGAATTTCATCTAGGACTGGAATATGAACAATAGTCCTCTGATCCCAAGTTGAATTGCATAAAAACTTCATGAAGAAAAGGATAATTTCTTATTATTTATTTTAACTCTTCGTCCTCCTTCTCCTCCCTACTCCTAACATCTGGCATAATATTCTACACCCATTAGATGTGAGATAAGTATTAGTTAATGAATAAATGACCAAAGTTCAACACCCTTTTTGGAACTTTCAAAACTTTGTATTTTTGTGATCCTTTTAGATTAAATAGGTTTTATTGTAGTTCATATTTATTCATTGTATTTATTTATTTTATTATTGAATATTTTATTAAGAGCAATTTTTGAAAATGATATAATGGAAAGAATTCCAGACTTGGAGTAAAAAAAAAAAACTGGGTTTGAATCCCAACTCAGACATTGATTGACAGTTGGCAAATGATTTACCCTCTCAAATCTTTAATCCTCCTTTGTAAAATTATAAATGTTATGCAACTTTATAATAGGTCAAGTGCTAAAATAAAAGGGGGAGGAAGAGAAGGGTTAAGAGTATAAAAGGAACAATCCTGAGTAATGTTTAAACAGACTAAGTAGAAAAGAGTTAGAATTGGAGAGGTACAGAATGTGGATGGAAAAGAATTTGTAGACTACAAAAGTTAAGAAGATCCCAAAGCAAGAAGACTCAGAACATTAAAGGTCAGGAAATGAACCTAAGGAAGTGGGGAAAACAGAATAATGTTAGAATGAAGTGAAGGAAAAGCCAACAACAGGAAATATTGGCATAGCTGTAACACCTGGGGAAAAAAAGAGGAGTAGAATTATAATGTTAGACAAGGGGACCTTAGATATTATTTCATCCAATCTCCTCACTGAATAAATTAGGAAATTGAGATGAAGTGACTTGCCCAAGGTCACATAGCTATTCCCAATCAGAGTTTAAATTAGATTAGGAGTATCCCTGATATTAGCTCAGAAATGAATGCAGACCATTAAACTGATTACTAGTTTTATCTATGCGATTTTAAGACAATCAGCATAATCCCTAAGCACTTGAATAAAGACACTATATCAAAACAGAAATGTGGCGATTAAATAATTTGTATGTTGCTTCTTTTCCTTTCTTGTTTGATGTGCCTCTCCAGGATGTTATGACTATTCAAAAGATCAGCACTTACAGATAGCCCCCACATAAAACCCTTATGAAGCCTGGATCACTGGTGCTTCATGACTAACCTGGGAACATTATCTTGATTTAACTGTATTTCTCTTTCTGTGTTTCCATCTCAATGTTCCTGCCTCTATCTCTGTCACTCCCTGCCTCTTCCCCTCACTAACCTGAAAAAGCTGAAGTCTCAATATATTATAATTTAAATAAACAACCTGAATTTTTTGCATATGCAAAAGTAATGAAAGGTCTAAGAAAAGCGATTTCATGTTACCAAAGTGAAAAGAAGTCATGTGTGTATGCATGTCAAAACTGAATTTACTTTGTACCACTTAAGTTATCCCTAGGTTATCCACATTTCAGTTTTAAACAAGTGACTACAACTTATATCTTGCCTTTCACTTTATTATTCACTTATTCCAGTATTCCATTTCCAAATGCTGAGAACTGCTTTATTTTTTTTAGACAGTGAATCATTTTTTGTTTTCCTTTTATTTTGCATCTCTAATCACAACTGTTATTGATGACTATGATTTTTCCATCATAATCACTTCCAATAATACACTTCCCTATCACTGCCATCAAACCTGCCTTTGTGACAAAGAAAACCAGTGTAAGTACCATTCAGAACTCATAGTGCCCTTCTCTAAACCAAAAGATAATTTTTCATTATTTGTTCTTCAGGATCAAGATTAGTTAATTACATCATTCAGAGTTCCACCAGAAGTGGATTGAATGGCTCACCTGTTTATCCCCATTGTATGCGCTTTTAGAATATTTTCATTTATGTTACTGTGGTCATTGTATATACCATGTTCTTCAAATGCATTCAAAAGCATTCTTTCTCAGTTCATTCAGATCTTTCTGAGTTTTGGAGAATTTATCCTATTTGACATTATAAACCATTTCTTAAAAGTCTCCCTCCAGTTAAGAAGCACATGATCTATGTGTAGGTGTGTGTGTGTGTGTGTGTGTGTGTGTGTGTGTGTGTGTGTAACATCAGTGAATGACTACCCACAAAATTGCTAGTTGACTACCCCAAGATCAAAAGCTATTAGCCATGTGGAAGATGTTGTGAGTGATCACACATTGAATGAGATTCTGACTACTGGGACTCAGAGCTGAAGTGGCATGAGCTCCATGCTCTGTTGAACAATTTCCCCTTTTCTTTTACATTTTGTGAATATCATGAAATCATAAACTGGATACTGAGGTAATGATGTATGATTCCCCTTCAAGGGCCTGTCTTAAAATAGAGATGTCTTTTATTTGATTAGGGAGGGTATTTATGGGAACCCTTTTCTTCTTTAAAAAGAAGTCCATCAGGAATAGGGGGGCCTACACTGTCTCTTTAAAACTGCTTCTCCTCTGTCACTCTGAAAGCTCAGTCAGGCGCACAAGGAACAGTGCTTTGGGGCAAACTGCAGCAAACTCACCAGCGAAGGCATGGAAGCTTTGTTCACCAGAGGGACGGAACAGTTCACCCAAGCCCCAGCTCAGATGAACTTTACATACTGCATGCTTTCCTGCTTGATTAAAAATGTACTCATGCTTAAAGGCAAATTGCCAGCAGGGTTTCTTAATAAGGCACAAGTCCACAGATAGATTTATCGGAGGTGCTTTGTGTAACCATCTTTCAGGAAGATGACTTTGTTTGCAAAGTTACTGCAGGTTGGAACGACAATTTCTGTGCAGCTCATTGGTGGGGTTTTCTGAATCAGTTCATGTGGAAATCAACTTGCACCTGAGCAAATATTGAAGGGTGTAGCATGGGGGAAGGAATAGCTTTCACTTTGCAACCACAAATGTTACTGTGGCTTATGCACATTTCTTAGGAAAACATTTTTTTATTCTCATCTGAAATTGCTTTGTATGAAATAGTAGGAATGAATTTCAGTGATGTGGACCATCTCCAATGTCCTTTCACAACTCCAAGCTTTAGGGCAATAAGGAGGGTACATGCACCTGGACAGAAGTCCTGAGGGGGTGTGGGTGGGAGAGATTATGCCTTCTTCAGAACAGCACAAGACCTCATTTCATAAGGAGTCGTTCATGCCATTGGATACCCAAATGCTCCCCAGAATTCATAAAATGCCCTGCAGAATCCCATATAAAAGCAAAGTCAAGATAAAATAATCAACCCACATCTAGAAGGAAGTAATTCAGGTATTGACAATGGTAGCTATAGTGGGAAAGAAGCATCTAGCCTAAGAGTGACATAATTTATGATCCTGAAATAGACCTGAGGCTCAAGAAGCCTGATCACATGTGTAACCTTGATGCCTCCATCTGGAGAAGTAGAGTCTGATCACATGGGAGCTGTGATAAAACTTTATTTAAACAGATACTTGGTCTGAGAGTACTTTAGAGGGAGCATTAATTGGGACTGGGGTCTTTGATTTACCTGTCACCTGTTGAATTTCCAAATTCTCCTTCTTACCCCCATTTTTCTCTCTATTTCCTCCTCCTTTTTCTCTCTGGCTTCTTTATTGTTCTCTTCTCTCTTCCCAGTAACTATTGCTCTGTCAGATTATATTTAGTTGAAGAGCCTTTATGTAGTGTCAGCCTTGACTTCTTCACAGAGAGGCAAAAAATACTTTATAAATTTAATAATAAAACAAAATGAAAAATAAAGGAAAGAGAGCAGACAATAAGTAGGTAAAGGGAAAAATCTGTTGGCTTGATCATGAGATGTTAAGTTAATAATGTTAAGGAATACATGAAAGGAAATAGAGAAGATAAAACTTTCAGAACTTTGGGAATGTGACCATGAGACTAGGAGGTATTGGAAAGGAAGATAATGCACATGGATGAATTCATTCTTCAAGGTCTGAGATCAAAGATGTGGCATTATATTTGGTCACTGATGACATTTTCAGATACTGACTCTGAGCCAAGTGTATGTCATATGAGGTCATTCCAAACTACTGATAGTTGTTGTTGCTCATTTGTGTCTGACTCTTAGTGACCTGGGGAGCACAGAATGCCATTCCAATGCCATATCTTTTAGCATTTTAAGACTGTCCATGAGGTTTTCTTAGCAAACATATGGGTTTGCCATTTTCTTCTTCAGGGGATGACCTTTTGTCAGAACTTTCCACTATGACTTGTCCATCTTGGATGACCCTGTATAGTGTGACTCATTTTAATTGAGCTACACAAGTTCTGGCATGACAAGGCAGTGATCCAGGAGGGACTGATATTAGGGAGTCACTTTTTATGAGTAGTTTATACATCTGTGGAATCTTGTCTAGGATCAAAGCTGAATGAGATGTTTAGTTAAAAAAAAAAAAACAATCAAATCTGTTGGATAACTCCCAGTGGGAAATATCCCATTTCCATAGTCAGTTGTTCAAAAAGATAGGATCCCAGAAGAACTGCTTAAATCAATGGGCATGTGGAAGTAAAGCCCTATTATCATGCGAATTGAGACAGAGACATATATTATTTAACAAATGAGTAATTCACTTGATATATGCATAGATTCATTCCATTTTGGTAATTTGAAGTATTATTGGTGACTATCATTTTTTCTAATTAGGTCTCCATCAAAGTCACAAGATAATAATATCATTTATATAGTACTTTCAGGTTTTAAAAAGCAATTTACATATGCTAGCTTATTAAATTCTCACAACAACCATTTGAAAAGTGTTATTGTCACCCCCATTTTATAGATGAAGAAATTCACTTTCCCCAGGGTCACAAAGCTAACTGGTAAATGTCTGAATTATAATTGGACCTCATGTCCTCTCAATTCCTAGTCTAAGCACTCTGTTCCTTGTACCACCTAAATGTCTAATTTCATAGTCTGAGAGTTGGGGAGGACCTTAGAGGCCATCTAATCTGACCTCAATTCACAGATAAAGGAATGGGGTCTCAGAGAGATAAAGTGATTTGCTTATATCACATAGCTAGCAAGTGGAAGAGAATAGATTTGAATCCTGGTCCTTGTACAACAAATCCATCACTCGTTTTACTAAATCACCCAGTCCTCCTTTAATTGCTCATCACAATAAAGGAGGCAGGTTCCTGAAGAATGTATCAGAAGGCCTTGGGATCCAGAGTCACAGGCTTAAGAACGGACCTGTTAAAAGGGTTATTTGCCTGTTGTCTGTAGAACAACTGAGATAAGTATAAAGAGACTAATTATAAGAACGATGACCACAGTAAATAGCTTACTAAGATCTGGGGTGGGGTGTATAAATGAGGAGGGGAGGAAGATCTGCAATGGTGGACTCAGACACCTACTAATGGTATAATCCTGGGCAAGTCAGTTACCTCTGTCTGCCTATGTTTCCTCATCTGTAAAAAAAATGATAACTATTATATCCAAGTCCATTGGACTTGTTTCCAATAGACTTGGAATAGACTACCTTCACAACATCTCTTCTATACTACCCCTTTTCTCCTCTGACATTGTCACCAGCCTGGTTGAGGTCTTCATCACCTGGACAATTACAATAGCTTGCTGGCTTGTCTCAGTGTCACAAGCTCTTTTCCACTCAAGCCCATCTTTCACTCAGGTATCCAAATATCTTCCCCAAAGCACAGGTCTTACCAGTCAATAGATTCTCGTGACATTCTGTTGTCTCCAGTATTAAATATAAAGTTAAAATATATAATATATATAATAATATAAAATACTAAATATAAAAATATAAATATAAATGTTTGGCTTTTAAAACTCTTTCTGCCTTTCCAGTCTTCACATTACTTGCCTGAATATACTCTATGATCCATTGACTCTTACCTCCTTACTGTTTCTTACATAGGTACTCCGTCTTCCTATTCTGTGTATTTTCACATACTGTCTCCCAAACCTGGAATTCTCTTGCTTTTTACCTCTGCTGCCTCGATTCCCTCACATCTTAGCTGAAATTCCACCTTCTACTGGAAACCTTTTTTGCTCCTTCTTAATGCTAGTGCCTTCCCTCTGAAATCATTTCCAATTTATTCTCTATATATCTTGTATGTACATGGCTGTTTGCCTGTTATCTCCTCTGTTAGACTGAATTTCTCAAAGGCAAGGACAATTTTTTTCCATGGTTAACACAGTGCCTAGTTCAGATTAAGCAATTAACAAATGCTTGTTAACTTGACTAGATATGAATAATCTCTAATCCTACCCTTGCACAAATCTTTGTATTGCTGAAGGCCAGGGAAGTGGAAAAGAGAAACAGTTCTAGAAAGCCTTGGGTCATTCCACTGACCCTCCTCTATAAACAAAAGGATTGTTGTATGTTTGCCCATCTTGTCTAGATAAGAAACTGCCCTCCTTACAGTAACACCAGGTGCCAAGCATCCAATATCATACATTTACTGAGCATTTTTAGCAGAGGAAGAAACAGAACAGGAGATAATGAAAGCAAGCGGAGAAAAATAAGCCACAATTTTTAAAAAAGTGAAACATTATGTTGAATGAGATCTAGCAAAGAGAAGAAAGCAAACCAGGAAAGAGATAGACTGGGATGTGGGTCCAAACCCCCCCACACACAAATTAACTTAGGTGAGCAAAAAGATCATGTGGATCTGAACCAGTGCCCTCAGATCTGATAGCATTCCTCTGTTTCAGGTTCAATGTCTATATCTGGCATCACTTCAGTCACTGTTAACAGAAGGGAGCATTATTAAGCAACTGCTCCTTGCTTGCACTGTCAGAGACACTATGGGGAGTACAAAAGAATTAAAAAAAAATACAGCTCCTGCCCTTGAAGTGTTTACTCATTTAAGAAATGACTTGAGAACATGACAGAAATCAAATGTTGGCACCACATGTTCTGGTGTGTGTGTGTGTGTGTGTGTGTGTGTGTGTGTGTGTGTGTGTGTGTGTGTGTGTGTGCGAGCATGCTACAGCCAGTCATAGAAGGTCAGAGGTGTTAGCACTATAGGGGAGCTTAGAGAGGATCTGGGTCAACCCCTGAAATGAAATGCCATAGGCAGAAGCAAATTGTCTAAGGTCACCATTTAGCAAATGACAATTAAGTTCTTACTTTGTATTTAAGTTCCAATATTTAAATTTATGATACCTTTTCCCCTTTTTCTCTATTCTGTATTTTTGTTCTGGTGTTTGAGTCTAAAATAAATTTTTTTAATTAAAAAAATTTTAAATGTCAATTAAGCCTCAAAGAGTTCTTTTCAATCAGATCTAGCACTCTTTCTTTCATTTTTGTCTTTTTAAAAACATATTACTATTGATATCTTTTGTTCTTACATTGCATAGGTTTCTCCCTATATCCCAAGCCTTTCACAAACTATCCTTTACAACAATTATTTTTAGAAAAAGAACTAAAGAGAAATAATCCACACTGACCCCTACAAAGGAGCAAGGGAAGGTATCTTCTTATATCTTTTCTTTGGGGTCGTTTGTTCTTTATGATTTCACATTATTAGGTTTTAATTGTTTTGTGGTTGCTCTTTCCATTTGTGCTGCTGCATTAGTTGTATACATTGTTTTCCTAGCCGTGCTTACTTCACTTTCCATCAATTCATATGTCTTTTCATACTTCTCCATATTCATGATGCTTGTCATTCATTATAGAACAAAAATACTCCTTAAGTTCAAGTGCTCACACTTTGTCTCATAGTTTCCCAAAGTGGTGGATACCTTCATCTGGGGGGCACTGCAACAGTCCAGGGGGGCGGTAAGCAATTTTGGATGACACAATTTTTAAAAAATGCTAAAGGGTTAAAGAAAGTAGATTTCTGGGGAGTAATTTTTTAAAGGGGGTGGTAGGCCAAATAATTTCAGAAACCTCTGCTTGATGAATATCTACTGTGTTTCTAGTTCTTTGTTAACACAAAAAGGGCTTCTATAAACATTTTGGTATATATGGAGCCTTTCTTTTTGTCTTGATACATATGTATGGCAATGGAATCCTTGAGTCAAAGAATATGGTTATTTAATGAACTATATTTACATTTCAAATTCCTTTCTAGGATGGTTATGGCAATTGACCAATCCACAAACAATGTGTGCCTGTCTCTCTATAATCCCTCTGACATTGATTATTCTTTTTCTTATCACTATTAATAATTTGGTAGATGTGAATTGAACCCTGTGGGTTGTTTGAATTTCATTCTTCTTATTTATTAGTGATTTGGAGTATTTTTTTACATATAGTAATTAATAGTTTGTCTTTCTTCCTTTCAGAATTGTATGTTTATATCCTTTGACCTTTAGTATTTTTATACTTATTATGGCTTAGGTTAGTTGGGGGCTCAAAGATGCTAATGTTTGAATTGTACTTTGAAGTCCACATATATAACAGGGATAAACAGGTGAGCCCTCCTCTAATCCAATTCTGGTGGACCACTTAGGTTTTGGAATGAAGGGCTTTGTCTTTTGAGATGAAAAATTAATCTCTTTATTGGCTAATAAGCTAAGAAGAGTTACCTGCTGAGTCAACTGTAGAAAGAAAGAATTTCTTTAACTTTCTTCTTCTCTCTGGAATATGAGGTACAACGCTCTTTATGATTTGAATGAATGTTCAAAAAATCAGTTATTAAACATTTATGATGTGCTGAAAACTCCACAAAAGCACAAGGCATTAAATTCCTCCCCTCAAAGAGCATATTTTCTAATAGGGGAAATCAATTCAAAAAGGGACAAAGTAGTCAAAGGGGAGAAATTTGATTTGAAAATCAATTAGAGCTAAGGTGGTAGAGATATTGGGAGTGAGGGTAGGGAGAACAACACACTTTTGCTTGTAGCAATGGAACAAGGATTTGATTATGATTCCACATCTTTGAAGCAGGCATGGGGAAAAGGGAAGGGAAGCAGCAGCAATATGGCCAATGACTGGGGTGGAAATGAAAGAGGAATAAAGTAAGAGTAGGCTGAAGACCCCTGGTCTGAGAGTCTTGGCTATGTGATACATTCAGCAATCAAGAAGGAGGAGAGAGTGGTAATTGTGGTGTTCCGTGATTCACAATCATATAATGACATGAGGAGTTTACAAAAAATATCAGTACTCATTCCAGGAAGATACTCAAAGTTATTGAAAATGACATACAGTTTCTCAAAAGCAGTCCAATCTGTTTTCCTTCTTTTATTGAATTCTGGGCCAGGGTAATTGCATGTGTTCACTATTTAAGATGCTTACCAATGAACTGCCTCTGTGGGCTAGCCACCTATTAAGAACTCCTTTGAGAAACTGTGATTCTTATTTGGAAGGCTTAGTGTTCTTTGACTTAATTCATTAACCATAGGGCTGTTTAAAGAGAGGAACAATTGGAGACCTTCAACATCTATATGGACTCCCTCTTCTGTTTGGACTCTACACTGGACATTCTCTGTAACAGTGATAAATACATTTGGCAAACACACGTCTTTCTATCTTATGTCTTGCTTAATATTAATAACCAGAACTCATGAACAAAGTTATTTCACTTATTGCATCTATAAAGGTATCTTATATGATCTTACTATATTTGTGGGAGATGTCATTTTGGCAAAGAAATTTTTTTTAATTAAACAAATGCTTTATTAACTTCTGGTTTACATCATTCATTTCCACCAGATTATGAGTTACATTTTCCCCCATTTTTTCCCTACCCACCACCCCAGAATAGCAGTCCCACTAGATATCCCCTCATCCAATCTGCTCTCTCCCATATCTTCTCCCATACCCCCTTCACTTTGCCATTAGGGTAAGGTGAATCTCTGAGCCCCACTGCCTGGACATCTTATGAAACATTTAATTTTAAAACTTCAATTTTCATATCCATTCCCTTTCTCCCTTGTCACCCACTCCCTCTGAGAAGATAAGCAATTCAGTATGTGTTGTACATTTATATCTATGCAAAACATTACCATAGTAGATATATTGTAAAAGACTGCTTTTATTTCCCTCCCACCTGTCTCACCTCCCACCTGGTCCATTCCCTACTTTGATCCTGTCCCTCTTTGATAGTGGGTACTTCTAACCTCCCCTCTCCCCAGAATGCCCTCCCCTCCATCATCCCCCCTCTCATCCCCCTTTCCCCTACTCAGGAGAGTGAGTGAGGGTAAGATATTCCATTTAGTATGTATGTGTTTCTCTCCTTGAGCCAACTTCAATGAGAATATGCTTTTGCCTTTTTGCCTTCCTGTTCTTCCCCTCCCCTGCAACTACTTCCCCTTGCCTCTTCTACATGAGATAGTTTGCCTTACCCTGTCTCTCTCCATCTCCTCTTGCCACTTTCCTCTCTCACCTCTTGACTTCACCCCTTAAGAATCATCCCTTCCTTGGGGTGGCTAGGTGGTGCAGCGAGCAGAGAGCCAGCCCCAGAGCCAGAAGGACCCGAGCTCGGATCCGGCCCCAGACACCCAATACACAAACAAAAACCCAGCCACGTGAACCTGGGCAAGTCACCCAACCCCAATTGCCCTCCAAAAAAAAAAATAATCATCCCTTCCCATCAAATTCAACCTGTGCCCTCTATCCATGTATACCTGTGAACATATGCCATGTACCCTTCTTCAATTATTTTCATAATGAGAAAGGTTTCATCAAACACAGTTATTGTTTTTCTATGTAGGACTGTAAATAGTCCAACTTTGATAAGTTCCTTTTGATTTCTTTTCCTTGATTACCTTCTCAAGCATCTCTTGCTTCTTGTGTCTGAATGTCAAATTTTCTATTCAACTCTGGTTTTTTCCTCAAGAATGCTTGAAAGTCCTCTATTCCACTGAATGACCATATTTTCCCCTGAAACAAGATACTCAGTTTTGCTGGGTAGGTGACCCTTGGGTTCATTCCCAGCTCTTTTGCCCTCTGGAGTATCATATTCCATGCCCTTCTATCCCTCAGTGTAGAAGCTGCCAGGTCCTGGGCTATTCTGATTGTGTTTCCACAATATTGAAATTGTTTCTTCCTGGCTGCTTGTAGTATTTTCTCCTTGATCTGGGGATTCTGGAACCTGGCTATAGTATTCCTGGGAGTTTTCTTTTGGGGATCTTTTTCAGGAGGTGATCTGTGGATTCTTTCAACCTCTATTTTGCCCTCTGGGTCTAAAACATCAGGGCAATTTTCCTTGAGAATTTCTTTAAGGATGATTTCTAGGTTCTTTCTTTGATCATGGCTTTCAGGTAGTCCAATAATTTTTAAATTATCTCTCCTGGATCTATTTTCCAGGTCAGTGGTTTTCCCATGAGATATTTCACATTGCCTTCTATTCTTTCATTTGTTTGGATCTGTTTAACAGCATCTTGATTTCTCATAAAGTCACTAGCTTCCATTTGCTCCAGTCTAACTCTGAAGGAATGAATCTCCTCAGTGAGCTTTAGAGATTCTTTTTCCATCTGGCAAATTCGACTTTTTAAGGCATTCTTCTCCTCATTGCCTTTCTGAGCCTCTTTTGCCCTTTGAGTTAGTCTATTTTTTAAGGTGTTATTTTCCTCAGTCAGGCTGTTGACTGTCATTTCATACTTTTCTTGCATCTTTTCATTTCTCTTCCCAAATTTTTCCCCACTTCTCTTATCTCCTTCTTAAGGTCCTCTATGGCCTGTAGCCAGCTTGTATTTTCATTTGGGGCTTTTGGTGCAGGAGTTCTGACCTCACAGTCCTCCTCCATGCTTTGAGCCTCTTTGCCCCTAAAATAGGAGTCCAATGTTGAACTTTTCTGTTTATTTTGTTTCATTTACCTAGGCATATTGACACTTAATTACTTGATTTTTGGGCTTGTTGCCACAGTAGGACTCTGACACCAGACAGGGGAGCTTCCGCCCAAACATGGGGTCTTCACAACTTCTGCCAGTTGGGTGGCCTCTGTAAAGCCTCCACCCACTCTGGCAAGTTGTATACCCACCCCAAGCTTCCCCCCCAGACCACAATCCAGGTCCAGGCAGTTTAAAGCAAAAGTGATTAACCCCCAGACTGATTGCTGGATCTTCCTACAGTTCGAATACCAGGAGATAGAGCCACTACTGACACTGCAAAATGGCTTCTGTGCAGCTGTTTCTTCAGCAGCTTTTTGCCCCCAGGGGAGGAAGCCACGTGTTCCCCAAATACTGGTCCCAAAGTCCATAGGGCACTAACCTCTCACTTTGTCCTAGGCATATCTGTGCTGATAATTCTGGAATCGCCACAATTGCTGGTGTTCTGGGGTTCCACCAGCCGGCTGAAGGCCCGGCTGCCCTGGGGCTAAAATCGTGGACCTGGGCTCGGCTCTGCATGCTGCGATGATGATTCCCAGTGTGCTGTGCTGCCTGCTCTCAGAGCGCTGTGCTGGCTGCTCCCTGCAGGGCTGCTGGGCTATCCTCAGCAGGAGGTTAGCTTCTCTGTGTCGTTCTGTGGGTGCTGTGGCTCCAGAAGTTGTTCGGAGCTCCCTTTCTCATTGTTTGAAATTTGTGTGGGGCAGAGCACATTGGAAATGCTGTTTCTACTCTGCCATCTTGGCTCCGCCCCGCAAAGAAACTTTTAATGTGGAATTTTGCTCTATTGAATGAAAAGCCATTTTTAAAAAAATCACCAAACAGGCACAATAAAATCTAGGATGCTCTGTAACTGTCAGTGAGTTGTGACTATAAAAAGTGAAATGCTGTATTGTTTCAGAAAGCCTACCTATTCACAACTCAAATTTTCATCAAGGATACTTTCGATGTGTACATATGTAGATAATTTTTATAAAGATTGTATAGAGAATAGAAAGTAGCCATAATAGCTAATAGTTACAGATGTATTTCTGTTCACTTTTTAAAATTAGTAAGGTGGTCTGTTATTTTCTTTCTCTAGTTGTTTGATATCTTTTCCTCTTTTAGAAATCTTGAAAATTATTCAATGACCTCAAAATTGTGTCACTTTCAATGTGAACTCCCTCTGTACATGCTTGATGGCCAAGCTATTCTTCTTGCCTTCATTTGTCTTATACTTACCTCTGACCAGATACCCCAGTTCCTACACTAACTCTAGAATTCCTGATCATTGAGAATTCTCTATATCTAGACCAGATCCAACTCCTCACATTGCTATTTCAGCTATTACCAATTCTTCCTACAGAATCTTAGGTATTAAAATATTAGAGTCCAATGTAGTTGTCCAAAGTTTGTGGTTCCACTATAATTATTGAAAATAATTTGTACTAATTTTGTTGACATAAATTTTCCATTTTTCATCTGGTTTTTGTCTTCCTTCTTTCCTGCTCAAGGGATGATCTATTATAATAGAGTCTCACATCAAATTTTCTGCAAATTTATTTTCCCTGTTTCACTTCTCAATCTTTTATGAAACAATAATATTCATAATTTTCTGGTATACTACTTTGTAAGATCTTCAAATGTGTTTATATCCAAAGCTGGTGCTGCCTTTCCATATCTCTTTCCTTAGTAAAAATACTAAGTGTTATGAGATTAAGAAGTATATTGGTTATTTGCCCTTTTTACTATGGTAATTATTTTAAACTTTTTAGGAAAAAAGGATAGTATATGATGATATCTGTTCCTTTGCCTGTTTCCCTTTTTTGGAGCACTAATAGTTTGTTTGAATAGTACAGATTGCAATTGTTTTGACTGCATATCATATATTTTCACATTTGTCTTTTATCTACTTTGCTATTACATTTTATCTTTTGCCTAAATACGGATTAATTTATTCAGAGATGGCTTTCATGAGGATAACAACTTATTTCCTCCAACATAGAGTAAATGTAATTTTTTTTTTGTTTGGTTCACTCCAAGTCTAGAACCTTCCTAATCCCTTAAAAAAAAAAAAACTCTCTCTCTCTCTCTCTCTCTCTCTTTCTTTCCTGTCTTTTTCTCTCTACTCTTTTTCTCTCTCCTCCCCCCCCCCCCGCCCCGTCCTTCCCTCCATCCCTCCTTCTCTTTCTCTGATAGTTTATAACATGCCATTTCCCTCTTTTTTTTCTTGGTCCTTAGTTATCTTTTCCAATACATCTTTTGTCATCTTCGTTTATAACTACCTTTTCATTTAATTTAACTGAGAATTAAAATATGTTTTAGCTTAATTTAGAGGTCTAATCAAACCTCTCAGAATTCTTCTACCTACTCATCCTCTGTAACAGGTATTGATACATAAGGAAGAATTATCATTGTTTATGGTAGTCATTTTTGCTTGTTCTGATCATAACACCATAAGGAAGCATGACTAGTGATTCCTCAAGGACCTTCTGTCAATGTCTTATCAGGATGTGTCACTAACTCTGAGTTGTCAAAAGCTATTCCTATGGGATATAATCTCTGAAAGATTCTACAATAGTGGAAAAGGCTCCAAATGCAGAAAAGTCAATGGACATTGTCTGAGGACCAGCCCAGTTAAGTATATGATGTTTGGAGACACAGTTGTCAATGAAACAAATGATAATAGAAAATGGTCTTCAATCCTAAAGCCTCTGTTCTGCTGTGTCATTGGCAGAGGGCTATAGGGTCAGCAAAGGAGGTGGGGGTGCTATGAAATTCATTGCTTTTAGACCATCTATACAAATGGATTTAAACTATTGGTACACTAAAGATGAAATCTTTGTTGAAATACTACTGGATATATCATATCAGATTGATATTGACAATCTCATTATATATGAAAGAATGTATCAGGAAATTAGAGTTAATTGAGAGGAGGGTTCACACTTTATGCCTGGTGAGGCAAATAATGAATTGGGAAAAAGTAATTTTGTGGTGTGTCCAAAAGCAGCAAGAATTATCCTCTCAAGGAACACAGTTATGTTCATAAGTAAGCTACTAATTAAACTTGCAGTAAGTATAAAACATGTTTCAATATAACTTATCAAGATGGAGTCTAAAAAGAGAACAAGAAACTCTGTTTTAAATTACTTTGCCACTTATATCAAAATGAGAATGTTATGTTGTGTTACCAGCAGTAGTTCATTCATTCTTCAACAAACATTAAGAACTACTGCATTAGATACTGGGGAAATAATAAAATTTTAAGAAGACCCTAAACAAACATCGTCCTTGTCCTATTTCCTTAAACACTTTTATAGACAACAATAATAACTAACATATATATATGTATATGTATATATATATAACATGTTAAAATTTACATAGTTCTATATTCATAGTAATTGAATTAATTAGAAAATGAAAATGTTATTATCCCTATTTTACTGTTCGAGAAGCTGAGGATCAGGAAAGCTGTCATTTATCCAAGGTCACAAAGATAGCCTGAATCTAAACTTTTGATTCTAGAAATCAGTGACCTTTCTAGCACAATAAACTACTACTTAGATTTTTACTATTTCTTTATTAATTTTCTGATGTGGGCTATTGGTGTCATTACGATGATTCCTTCCTTTCTTGGCTTTTTACCTCTCTCCCTCCTAGCCTCTCCCTCTACTTCCCTTCCTTCCTTCCTTTCTTCCTTCCTACCTTCCTTCCTTCCTTCCTTCCTTCCTTCCTTCCTTCCTTCCTTCCTTCCTTCCTTCCTTCCTTCCCTCACCTGTGTTTACTTCTTATTGTCTCCCTCACATTCACTACTAATCCAGTCAGGCTATGCCCAGGGAATGCAAATTAATTTGTCATTAACCTGACCAAAATATAATTAGGAAGGTAAATCTACTGTGAAAAATCATACAACACATTAATTTAACTGTTGTTACTCTTAATGCATTTCAAAGCCAAATATAAATAACTTTGGGATTATTTGCTGTTTTGGATTACCCAGGCCACAGCTTTATTTCATTGATGTGGCTAATCAAGAGTTGAGGGTAGAACAATTTATCTGGGATAGTATAACTCGAGTCTTACATAACATTGACTGAACAAAGAGGAAAGAGCTAGCCTCCTTTGTAGCTGCCTTTCATCCTTCCTTCCCTCATATTTGTTGGGGTAACAAAGTTCTCCCCAAAACACTTCTAGTCAGAAGTGACCTACAGCTTTCTGGTCTCTCCTTCTATTAAAACCATGATTTAAGAAATAATTAATATTTTCTGGTGTTTTAAAGTTTGCAAATTGCTTTATATATTTTTTCATTTGATTCTCTGCAAATTGTTTTCCTTTCTCTTCCTTTAAAAAACAGCATTGTGTAGGAATTGCTAAAATAAAGGAAAAATCTTAGAAGATCTAGACATAATGAAAGATAGCCTGAGTAAGAGCATAAGTCCACTCTTGCTCTATGGCCTGCCACTTTGGTAGAAAGAAGCAAGATTTTGATTTTCCAGTAGAGAAAGGGAGAGAAGTATACAGGTAGAGGGAACTAGACATGGTGACTGAAGGGGTGGTTCTATGAAGAAAAGGATGGATATAGATCAGAGAAGATGGTGAGCACTACTGACAAGAGGGGTTCTGGCATTATCTAGATTGTCCATACTCCCATGACCAAAAACAACTAACGAACAATTGCTTTGCATGAGTGTATTCGTTATGCCCAGGACATATAACCAGATCTCACAGAAATATAATAAGTATATAGAGAAAGTGAGGTTTTGCCCACAAATGAGCCCTCAGAACTCTTTTTAAGTTGGGTGAGTCCATATAAAACACATCTCTTACACCAGGCTATGGCCAATCAGAAAGGGGAGGACAGATAGAATATCAACTACTTTATAAGAACCACAGAGACCTTGGCATTCAAAGTACTTCCATACACTGGAGTAGAGCTCTCCCGGGGAGAGCATGGAAATTGCCAGATTCTTGGTGTTGTACAGAACTAAGATTGTTGGCAGATAATATAATCTAGGAATTAAATCATAATTACAGAATTGTTAATTGTTCAAACTAAAAGGAAAATTGACAATTATCTAGCCCAGTTCCCTTATTGTACAGGTGAGTAAACTGTGGCCCAAGAAGGTCAGATAACTTTCCCAAGTTCATCTCACTAACCTAAAAGAGCAGAACCCAGATTCCAATGCAGATTTCTCATTCTCTCCAAGTCCAGTCTTTCAATCCTAGGCTTGCCAAAAATGTTGAAACCTTGAACAATTGACTTATCTGTAAAATGGGTGAGTTGATCAAGATTTATGTTTCCTCCCAATAATATTTAAAATTCTATAGTAGTTTGGGATTTTCTAGAGAGAGGTTACAAAAAGAGCACAAGGGTACTTTTCCTTCTTCCCTTCTTTTCCTCAATTCACCTTGTTTGTCAAACCTTGGGTGTCTGACAAGGCTTTTGGGTAATCTGTTTGCAATAGACTTTGGTTTGATCTCCTCAGGACAAAGATCACTTGAGGAAGGGTTATTGTTATTAACTGAGAGGCAAAGCCAGGGCAGAGCTGCTAATTTCCTCTTTCATATTTTCTTGGTCTTGGATGTACTGGAACTTATGTGATAAGTATATTGACTCTTCCCATTCCTTTCATTTCCCAAATATCCCCAGTCCCAATTTGTCCTCTAAGAACAACAGCAAAAATATTTAGAAAAAAATGGATAAGGAAATTTTTATCACTTTATTGGACCTGTATTTTGTTTCTGCTGCTGGTATATATTTCAATGATATATTTTGCTTTTATTCACCTGTAAATCCTAATATATTCTTTTCCTAACTCCTCACAAAAAGTCATTTCTTATACTGTGAGAAATGGTTCGTTTGGACCCCTTCTCTATTCCAATCAGTATTAATCAGTTTGATATTTTAAATAAATCATATAAGGATAATTAGATAAAATAGGTTCTCATAGTAGGCCTTTATAAATGGGCCTCAGACTTTATTGCAACGTTCACTACTTGTTTACCACTTATTAAACTCACATACACAATCAAAAAATGTTGAGAAAGATATCTCCATCTTGTTTTACTCAAATCCCATGTCCAAACCCAGCATGGCTGGGATGCCCTGATTCTTTGGGAAGTCCCCAACTTATTTTTGCACCCTCACTCCATTTTCTCTTGTCCAACATGAACAGGTGACCATTTTATGGGCATCTTATGACCATTTAGTCAGTGGAGTTGCCCCTTGCTTCACCCAACCTGTGACCTCACTGCTGGTACATCATTTTTTGTCCTCAAAAACAAGGTCTATCAACCATTATGATTCTATATTTTACCATGTCTCTTTTGCAAATTTGGATGTCAGTCCCTATAAAAACGAAGTCCTGGGAACCAGAGTCATCTCAGATTGTGAGGAAGATCCAAAGTCAACTTCATTAGAGGGGTTTACAGACCCTTTAATAAAGTTCCATTGGCTCAGAACTCTGCCTAGTGGTTTTTTTCTTGCCAATTAAGCAATTATAATCGCCACAATTCTAAAAAATTTAAAATGTGAAAAGAAATAGTTCAGCTAAACTAGCCAATAGTAAGACTGACCCTTAGCCATGACCTTTCACCTCACCTCTATGTCTGTGGGAAACAGGGCTAGACATTAGTATGGTTTTTTTGTTTTGTCTCATTTTATTTTGTTTTTTATCTCTTCTTTCAAATAAAACTTGGTCATCATGATTTCATAGCAATCAATTTGCATTGTTTTGCTGTTGTTATTGCTTTTACCACTTCCATGACTTTAGTTATCATCTATGTTGTTTTTGCTGGTTCTTACTCCACTTTGTATCAGTTCATATAGATTTAAAGCAAGAAGGGACTTTAGAGGGCATTGGATCCAACACCTCATTTTACAGATGAGGAAAGGGATCCAGAGCAATTAGTGACTTGCCAAGGGAAACACATCTGGTAAGTATATGACAAAGAACTTGGATCCAGATCTTTTTGATTCCAAGTCCAGTACCCTACCCATTATGCCATGCTGCCTCTCCATCTAGGTTTAAAAGTATAATGGTAATGGAATTTAAAGATCCCCTTGTATTTACTTGGTTTTTGGGTTAAGTTTTTAAACCCAGAGTTTGTGAATCCCACTTGTGGGATAGACTTGTTGACGTGAAGAGAGAGGGCTAAACTGGGAGGAGCTGGTGCCATGTTGGATAGAGAGGCCCAAGCAGAGAGAGGCAGAAGAACTTTTAGGAAGCAGCGTCTTGGAGGCAGAGAGAGAGAGAGAATTTCTAGGGGTCAGAGTTGCTGAGAGAGAGAAAACTGCCAGCCAAAGCCAATTGGATTGCTGAGGGCCAGTTGGGGCTGCCTAGGACTTTTGAGAACTGCTACCCAGAGCTGCCAAGAAATGAGGGGACATGACTGTGGTGCTAGTATATTTTTCTGTCTGTTTTGATGTTACTTTTCCAGATTTGTCTGATGGTAAAGGACAGTGCTGTTGTTGCAGAGGTCCTGGAAACTTGCTGTTGGTTCATAAGCCCTGAAAGAGGATTTTCTTGTTGTATGTTTGCAGAAATCCTTGAAGAGGGACTTGTTGATGTTTTCAGTGGTCCTGAGACTGTTCTGCAGGCAGAGAATGAATTGATGAGGACACTGGCAATGTATATTTTGGCTTTGTTAAGCTTTGTCCTCCCAGGAACAGAGAATGCTGAGAACTTGCCTTGAGTCAAAATAAAGAAAAGACATCTTCGTGGGTATTGAATGCTGTGATGATATCTGTAACCTTGTTGTGGCTTAGGGGTAGATGGCCTTTGTGCTCTCCACTGCCCCTTTGAGGAGATGCTTGGTGGCAATGGATGGTATTGTAATTCAGTTGTGATCCAGGGGTGGAAAATTTTTGACTTTTATATTTTGTGACAGACCAAATGAATGTACTTTGTTTATAATTGGAAACTAATCCCCAGTTGAATAGAGAGAAGATTTTGTGATTGACTAAATGAATGTATTGCCTAGAGGTGGAATACTTGGAATTTAGTACTTTGTAATTGAATTGAGAACTTATAAAATGACTGAGTTACCCTGTATTTTGATTTTGATTTTCTGTGAATGTTTTGCCTTAATCTGTCACTGAAAAAATGGAATTTGCTATGCTCATAATCTGAACCTGGAAGTTGCTTCTGCTTGGCATAACAATAAGTACTTATGATAGTTTGATTGACACGATATTAAGCCTGTAAATTTAAAAGTATCATGACCGTTATCACATTGGTGCAGCCCAGCCATGAACTTTAGTCAGTGTTCCAGTTATTTAATTTGTTCTTAATTTCTTTAGGAAGTATTTTTTAATTTTATTTGACTGATATTGAGTGTGCTTTGGAAGATTGACTCGCAGACACTTTGTGGATTTTATAGTTATTTTAAGAAGGATATCCCTTTCCATTATGTCTCCTAGATCTTGATATTTCTTTTTTTTCTTTTTGTAGGGGTGAAGGTTGGGCAATTGGGGTTAAGTGACTTACCCAAGGTCACACGGCTAGCAAATGTTAAGTGTCTGAGGCTGGATTTGAACTCAGGTCCTCCTGACTTCAGGGCTGGTGCTCTATTCTCTGTGCCATGTAGCCACCAACAGATCTTGATATTTCTATATGGAAATACTATGTTTTGTGGGTTTATTTTAAAGTTTGTAATGTTACAGAAAATATTATCATAATTAGTTTCTTTTTTGATTCCCCAAGATTTGCTAAGTATGACACCATGTCATCTACTATTAGGAATATTTTTGTCTCTTTTTTGTGGGAGTTTACTCATATGCCTTTTATTTCTTTGTCTTATCTTACTGCTACTGATAGTTTTTTTTCAATAACTATGTCAAATAAGAGGAGAGGTTGAGGAGGGATCTTTGCTTTATTCCTATATTTATTAAGAAAGTGCCCAGTGTTTCCCTGTTGCACATAATGGTAGCTTTTCATTTTAGATAATTTTTCATCATATTTACGGGAAAAACCCAATGTACCTATACTTTCTATTCTATACAAAGCATCACAATGATTTCTTTTAAAAATTATTTTTTCCAGTTACATATAAAAATTTTTAATATTAATTGTTTTTTAATTTTGAGCTCTAAATTCTCCCTCCCTCCTCTTTCCCCTCTGTGAGAAGATAAGCAATTTGACATAGGTAATACATTTAATACATTTGAAGTAATATAAAATATATTTTGATGTTAGTCATGCTGTGATAGAAAACTCAGATCAAAAAAATCTCATAAAAATAAAGTGAAAAATATTATGCTTCAATCTGTAGTCAGAATCCATCAGTTCAGGGGTGGAAACCAAGATAGCGACATAGAAGCAGGAAAACTCTGTGAGCTCCCCCCATAACCACCTCAAATAACTACAAAATATTACTCTAAACAAACTTTAGAGCTACAGAACCCACAAAGTGAAAGAGAGAAACAAATCTCCCGCTGAAGGCAGCTTGGCAGGCTGGTAGAAAGGGTCCATCACAGGGTCCTGGATGGAAGGGTCTATCTAATCCAGGATCAATTGAATAGGAAGGGATTATATTTTAAAAAATAAAAACTAAGGGCTAATTTTGTGAAAATCCCAATAAAATTGATAAACCTTTAGTCAATTTGATTTTTAAAAAGGAAAGAAGTAAACCAAATTAACAGTATCAAAAATGAAAAGGGTGAATTTACCTCCAATGAAGAGGAAATTAAAACAATAATTAGGAATTATCTTGCCCGATTATATGCCCATAAATTTGACAATCTTAGTGAAGTAGATGCACATTTACAAAAATATAAATTGCCCAGATTAACTGAAGAGGAAGTAGAATATTTAAATAACCGCATAATATTTAAATAACCCAGGAACTATATGAACACAATTACAAAACACTTTTCACATAAATAAAATCAGATCTAAATAACTGGAAAAATATCAGTTGCTCATGGTTATGTCAAGCTAATATAATAAAAATGACAATTTTACCTAAATTAATTTACCTATTTAGTGCCATGACAATCAACCTACCAAAAATTATTTTATAGGATTAGAAAAAATAGTAAAAAATTCATCTGGAAGAACAAAAGGTTCAGAATATCAAGAGAATTAATGAAAATAAATGTTGGCAATGTGTAGTACCAGTGCAATATTTATAGTGCCCAGGATCATTATAAAGACCATGACTATAAACACTCCATGGCACTGGATCACAACATATAACATACTCTCCACATAGAGGATAGAAAGCATTTATTTAGACACCAGAAAACCAAATCCCAAAACCAGTAAACCAATTCCATCATAGTAGCAAAGAAGCTAATAAACCATAGCAACACAGAGTAACAGCAACCTTTAATCTTCCCACAAACCAACACAAGATCAATATTTATTCACAAACCTCTCTATCTGCTTGCCTGAGTGTCCTCTCTCTCCCACAAACTCTCTAGCTCTGACTCTCAGCTTCTTGTGGCTCTCTTCCAACCTTCAGCAAACTCCTCCTACCACAGGCTCCATGTGACTACATTCAACCTATTAAGGGGTGGAGTTTACTTTCAAAGCAGGGAAGGTCTTTAAATTCCCCTCTAGGCCTGTTAAGGGGCAGGGAAGATCTTCAAATTCCCATTCCCATTACAGAAGGTGACCTAGTCATACCAAATTTAAAACTGTATTATAAAGCAGCAGGCATCAAATTTACTTGGTACTGGCTGAGGAATAGAGTAGTGGATCAATGGAATATATTGGGTACATGAGACTCAGCAATCAATGACTATAGTAATCTATTGTTTGATAAACCCAAAGAACCCAGTTTTGGGGATAAGAACTCACTATCTGACAAAAACTGCTGGGACAGAAACTGGGTATAGACCATTATCTAATACAGACAGTAGAACTTGTTTAACTTTCTTTTTCATTTATAGCCACGGGCCTCAGAATAACATTAATTCAAGCTATTATAGGTTTTGGTTTTTGTTTGTTTTTACTTTTAGGGGTTCATGTTGTTTTATGTGTGTCCTAGGCTATATGTCTCTCATTCCACTTTGTGAACATTTTAAAAAAATCTGTACTATTTGGAGCATTCCTTCCCCATCCATGGTGACTTTGACTTTCCCTTTTCCTATTATTCCTCATCACTTATTGGAGCCATTTCTCTTTCTAATCTCTAGCCATGGAATCAAACTAACTTATTAATTTTTTAAATGAAAGCTGTTTTCCAGAACTCTAGATTACATGATGACTTGGCATTGATGACTTTGTCACCAATCAAGTGCTCTTGCTTTAAATGTAATTATTTTATAAATGTTTATAATGTGTTTTTATATGTATATACATATACATACACATATAATACATATATAGAGTGAGAAAAAGAGAGAGGGAGAGAGAAAAGGGAGAGAGAGAGAGAGAGAGAGAGAGAGAGAGAGAGAGAGAGAGAGAGAGAGAGAAGAGAGAGAGAGAGAAAGAGAAAAGGCAGCTAGGTGGCACAATGGATAGAGGTCAGAAAGATCCGAGTTCAAATCTACCCTTAGACACTTACTAGTTATGTTATCTTGGGCAAGTCAGTTTATCTCTATTTGCCTCATCTTCTTCATCTGCAAAATGAGGGTTATAATAGTATCTGCCTCCCAGGAGTGTTGTGAGGATCAAATGAAATAATAATTGTAAAGTACTTAGTGCAGTACCTGGGACATAACAAGACTGTGTAAATGTTAATTCTTATTATTCTTATAATTCTTAATTTGAGATCTCGTGAAACCCATTGAATTGGCATCAGAATTAGGACCAGAACCCTACTCTCTTCACTCTTGATCCACAGTCTTTTTTACTAAACCACTCATATATTATAATGTTCTAAATTCCTAACTAGTAAGATTATGCCACTTTCTTAAATCTTCCCTATAATATCCCCTATGCTTTTTGTTTCATTAAAATTTCATATTGAGATTTTTGGGGAAAATTAGATATATTCCAATCATTCATGATATGTTTTAGTCCTATATTATATCTAACCATGTCTGAGTAGTTGGTATAAAATAAAATTTGTTAATAATCATGATAGCTAGCATTGATATGGTACTTTAATATACTTGGTAATACTTGCCATTTGATCTTCACAATAATTTTGGGAGACAGTTGCTTTTGCTACCCTAATTTTGTAGATGGGGATACTGAGAATAAGAAGGGTCATGATACCTAGAGTCCTATGGGTAATAAACTTCATAGGCAGGATTCAAATTCAGGTCTCTTTGACTCCACTATCCATTGCTCTTTTTACCATGCCATGAGACCATAAGAATTATTCCTTTTTTTCTCTTTCCAGACACACTTTCCTAGTTTCTATTAAGAATCATGGGACTCTCCCTTAAAATTGTTCTAATCTGCATAAATACTTGCTGTGCCATGCAGAACCAGTTTTACAGTTTTATCTGGTCATTTTAATTTCCTTCTCAAATTTCATGTTAAAATCATCTTAGAGGGAAAAACATTCTGCCAAAGACACTTTTCCTGGTACTCTTGATGTGCCTTCACTTTCTTGCCAGGAATGTATCATCCTGTTATTGTAAACCAAGATTTGAAAAAACTGAATATTATCCTTTGATACCATCCATGTAGACCTACCATCCATATTTCCTTCTGTTTGAAGGTCATGATACTCAATTGGAAGAATTTATGTGCCTCCAATTCTTCCAGTTTCCTTTTCTAATTATCACGTTTATTCTGACTTAAATAAATAGAAGTTAGTGATATATAGTTTAGATAGACTTGAAAGACTCTCCTGCTATACTGTGGGGACAAACTCTAGGAAAATTGTGTACCTCTTGATCATTCATGTCAGATTTACATGTGTCCATGATATGAATTTATATTCTGAGGAATGTGGGTGAGTCAGGAAGGAATCAAAGTCTATGCTGGCACATTTGTATAGGGGAAAACAGGGAACATTTGCAACTCTAAATGTGCTGGAAATCTTGAGAGACAGATTGAGCAAGACAATTATTTAACTCCTTGGAATTCCCTGGACTTGGTTTATTGAACAAGTTCTAACATTCTGAAGATACTCTCATACCAACATGACTTGGCTCTTGATCTATACTTGCTCTTCCTCTGATCTGAACTCCATCCCCCTCCATGCCCAGATGATTGCAGCCCTTCTGCTGCCTGGGTTCTTGCTTAATACCTGCATGTACTGGCCATGTCCTGGGTGGGAAATGGCCCAGCTCTCTATCCATTAACCTCTACAATTTTTCTCTTCATCTTAACCTTGATAATATAATTCTTCAAATTGTTTGTCCCTGTGACCCACTACTTCTTGTTCTGTGAATCATAGAATACTCCATCTTATGTTATGGATTAATGCTGTAGGGAAATAACCTACTAAATCACTCTAGTGGGGCATTTTTTTCTTTTTCTCATGTGTTACATTTTTCCACTTGCCAGTTTCTTGACATTGGTTTTGATTTCTCTCTGTCTTCTTGGATATTTTATTTTTGGCTTTGTTCCTGAATTATTTCTTTCATCCTGTCTAGGAACTCTTCATTCTGACTAATAAGCCTCAAAATAAAGTGGCATTCCCTAAGCCCATCAAATTTCTCCTCTACAAGGTGGGTTGTCTTACATTTATAGCACATGTAATTGGTGATTGCTTCAGGAAGATAAATGTCATATATTCAGCAAAACACCAAAATACTTTATTCTAATCCATATTTCCTACCTCTTAGGTTGAAGATAGACTTTTATAGGTCCTGTGGGGATCCTCCTTATAATGTATGCAAAGACAAACTTAATGCTTTTTCCTGTCTTTTTTAGCTTGTGTATTTCTGATTATGTGAGCTCCTGGGAATTTGATTCAATAACCAACAAGCATTTTTTAAAAAGCATTTACTAAATTCAAGGCACCATGATAAACCCTAGGAATATAAAGATTAAAATGAAAGTATTTTTAAAGAGCTAGCAATCAACTCAAAGGCTGCAATTCATACATAGAATAAGCTAAATATAAATACAAAGTAATTTAGAGGGGGAGGAGAACCTATAAATTTAGGAATCATAAAAGGACTTCTATAGAAGGTGACACCTGAGATGAGTCCTGAAGGCAATTAGAGATGTGGAGGTAAAGACAGAGACTATCCCAGGAATTTGAAATAGCCCATAGTACAAAGTCAGGCTTCTTTTTCTCTGGGTAGTTTCATTCAATCCCAATGTACATTCACACTAGCAGACTGGGGCAAAAGAGAGGGCTGGAGATAAGTTCTATGGGGAAAGTGTGATGATATCCACAGACATGGCCCTCCAGCTACAACTTGCTCTCAGGCTTCTAGGGCTAACCCTGGTATGGGGGTGGCACACACCTTTACTACCTACCACTATAGTTCCTGAGTCCCCAACAGTGTACTTCCCACTTACACAAATCAACCACAATGACATCATGAACTCTTGAACACAAAACACTTACTTAAGGAGAAGGCAAAGATAAGAATAGCCATAATATTTAATTAATGGAAGACAGAAACAGAAGTGATCAGAACATAAAAATCCAGCCATAAAGAAAGTGCATGAAGGCCTATAGTCAAGAGTCTTGAGCTTTTCCATGTATGTGAGTTTTTCTACTCATGCTCCTCATTGTTATTTTTCTCTTGTGTGCCAGTCTGCCCTAAGGACAAACGTCTTCACTAAACATTACCTCCTAGACAGAAGTGCTTCTTCTAGTCTCTACTCCCCTCATGAATGGAGGCATTTCTCTACTACTTTTTGTCTACAGAAGTCATGTTCAGTTCTTTGTGTACAAAATATTATATACTCATTCAGTGAAACATTAGCACTAGTAAAAGCCAATAGAAATTGTGAGACTACCAAGAAAAAGAGAACATAGAGAGAGGAGAGTAGAGGATCTATGAGAAAAATCTGAGGAATTCCACAGGTGGGGAGCATTATAAGGATGACGGACAAGCAAAGAAAACTAAATATGAGCAGTCAGTCAGGTAAGAGGTCAACCAAGAGAGAAGAGTATAACAAAAACCAACAGAGTATATCCAGAAGTAGTGGTTATCAGTGACAAATGCCACAGACAGGCCCAGAAGGATTGAGAAATGAGAATTTACTGTTAATTTGGCATATTTGGAGATCAGTGCTATTTCAGGGAGAACAATTTCAGTTGAATGATGAGGTCAGTTCAGTTGGGTAAAGAAGTTAAGAAGTGAATAAGAGGAAAGGACATTGATATAGTAAATATAGACAGCTGTTTCAAGAAGTTTGGCTGAGAAATGGAGAAGAATTAGGGGATGATAGTTTAGAAGGGAGGAGGGAAAGTCTAGTGAAGATTTTTTTTAAAGAAGAGTTAGTCATATTTGAAAGCACTAAGAAAAGAACCAGCTTATTGGAAGAGGTTGAAGATTTGAAAGAGGTGGGTAAGGACTTAGGATGCATTCTACTGAGAGAGATAAGAGGGGAGTGAGGAGATATTTTCAGATAATGTAATGTTTTATATAGACTAATAGACTCAGACTGTTGTTCCTGGACTGAAAATAATAGCTAACATTTATATGTGTATATATTTGTACTTATGATTATATAAACATGTGTATATATACACATATTTCACATATGTGTATATATATATATGTAAATACATACACACTATCTATATGTGTGTGTGTATTTTTTTTCAGGCTTGCAAGGTGCTTTACAAATATTATCTCATTCTATCCTCTCAACAAACCTAGGAAATGGATGCTATTATTACCCCCTCTTTTACATATGAGGAAACTGAGGCTAAATGACTTTCCCAGCATCAATTGTTATTATGTATATGAAGTAGGATTTTAACTCAGGTCTCCTTGACTCTAGATGTAGAGCATTATCCAATGTCACATAGCTGCCTCTAGGATCTTGGGAATCATATAGTTAAACTGTCATATTTTATAGATTGAAAAACAGACCAAGAGATGTGAAAGGACTTGCTCCATGTGACATAGCTAGGTCATAACTGAAATAGAACTAGAATTCAGTATCTCACAAATCCTACCACAGAGAATGTATTTATCAAAGTTCTGCTCTACTTCATGGGAGAACAGTTCTGATATGGACAATGTATAGGCAAATTGGATAAAAAATGTCTAAGGTACATATTTCAACCCCAAATCTAACATTCAGAATCTCTGATGCAAATTTTCAAAAGTGATACCCATTCCTCAAAGGATAAATGGTCAATGGTTATAACCTGGCAAATCTCAAGGGAAGAAACATACATTTTTATGTGCATTTTTAAAATTTGTTTTTTTTTTTAGTTTTCAAAATACATTTCCACAAGATTTTGAATTACAAATTTTCTCTCTGTCTTTCCCCTACTCCCCACCCCAAAATAGCAAACCTAACTGAATAACTCTTCCCCCAATCTGCTTTCTCTTACATTCTCCCCCATCTCCTCTCTAACTTTCTAGTAGAGCAAGATGGATTTCTATACTTTAGTGGCTATGTATCTTATTTCCCAGTTGCATGTAAAAAACAATTTTTTTTAACATTTGTTTTAAAATTTTGATTTCCAGATTCTTTCCCTTCTTCCTTCCTCACCCATCCCTACTGGGAAGATAAGCAATTCAATATAGGTTGTATATGTGTAGTTACTCAAAACGTTTCCATAGTAGTTATATTGTGAGCGATCCATTCCTCCATCCAATACTGTCCCCCACTTATCCTATTTTTTACTTTGACCCTGTCACTTTTCAAACATATGTGCTTCTAACTACCCTGTCCACAAATCTGCCCTTTCTTCTATCATCCCTCTCTTATCCCTTTCCCCGCTACTTTCCTATAGGGTAAGATACCCAATTGAATGTGTATGTTATTCCTTCCTTAAGCCAAATTCAATGAGAGTAAGGTTGACCCATTCCCTTTCACCTTCCTATTCTTTCCCTCCATTGTAACAGTTTTATCTTGCTTCTTTTTATGAGATAATTTACCCTGTTTTATCCCTCCCTATCTCCTTCTCTCATTATATTCCTCTCTCACCTCTTAATTTTATTTTTAGACATTATCCATTCCTATTAAACTGACCCTATGCCCTTTGTCTATGTATACATGTACACATATATACACACACTCACATATGTATTTACATACACATATACCCTCCTATATAAACATATATATGTGTTTATGTATATATGCATATAAACACATAATAAATACATATATATTCCCTTCAACTATCCTCATACTAAGAAAAGTCTCATTAGTTACAATTATCATTTTTCCATGTAGGGATATAAATAGTTCATCTTTAATAAGTTCCTTATGATTTCTTTTTCCTGTTTACCTCCTCATGCTTCTCTTCTTGTATTTGAAAGTCAGATTTTCTGTTCAGCTCTCTTTTTTTCATCAAGAATGCTTGAAAACCCTTTATTTCATTGAATGACCATATTTTCCCCTGAAGCATTATACTCAGTTTTGCTAGATAGGTGATTCTTGGTAACATGCATTTTTATTTACCATTTGAAAATTTACCTACTTACTTAAGAATATAAGAAATTAACATCAAACCAACTTGGAGTACCTACTTATACCCATCAAATTATCAAAGATAACTTAAAATGATAAATTTCACTTTTGAAGTATCTTAAATTTCCATTGTGTAATTTAGAAGAGAGCTTTCATATGCTATTGCTTAAAGGGAAGCCATTCTCTCCCCTCCTTGTCCTCTCCACCCATATCTAAGATAAGATCTTCCTGAGGAAAGAAAGTATGGCACAAATGTTATCAAAGAGATTAATCCAGAGGTACAGATAGAGTTCCTGGGTAGACCAAAGGGGGAGATAGGATCATTGTTTAGAAATTGCCCAAAGCCAAGAAAGGTAAAACAAAAATTGGGCAAGTACCTGAGAAAGGAGGAGAATGATAGATATCAGTTAAATCCCTGTCCTGAGAAATTTCTGAAGACAATATATTTTTTTAAAGTCAGACATTCTCCTTGTCACATCATCTTGTCACCAGGCATTTTGCTTCTCTGCCAAACTGGCATTGTTATAGACATGAGGATGATATGTGGGTTGGACCAGATGACTATTGATGGCCCTTTTAACTTTCAAACTATTGTTTTTGATATATGGAAGAAATATGGTTGAAGCTGTAATTTGGGAAAATATTTTCAGAGAGAAATCTGGCAATCTGAAATATATATTCTGAGTCAAAACTGACCATATACCCTTTTATGTAGTGATTCTACCACACAAATTATTGAAAATCCTGAGGAACTTAATACAATGGAATAAAACTTATTTGTACAATGATGTTTATTGTGTTTAATATTTGCAATAGTGAGATCCTGGAAACAATCTGAATATGTCCAAAGTTTAAGGGGTTACTGCATAAATTATGCAATATGAAGGCAATGGAATCTTTTGGTATCAGAAAAATTACATTCATATATTTTTTGACACAGGAAGACTTTCAAAATGGCCTTCACACTTAGAATGATTATATATAAAACCAGATTTAAGCAGCAAGAAAATCTCACAAATACAAAGATGTAACAGAGCTCAGAAGGGGTGAAAGAGCAAATAAGGTATTGGTAAGGATTATTTTTCCATTCATAAAAATAGAAATGGTTTAATTTAAAGGTTTTTATGCATAGTTATTGTCTTCATTTTGCTTGATTTTTCCTTTTAATGAAAAACTAATTGTTTTGATATTAATTATTTGAATTTTAAAAAAAAATAAGGTTGACTGGAGAAGTTGTCAAAATGTTCAACTGTTAGAAAAAGTTCCTATGGATAAGAGTCATCTCAAACATCCTCAAGACAAAGTATAGAATGTAGTGGTTGACCAGCAGGCCAGTGAGCAAATGTTGTTATTATTCTGACCTAGTTCTTTCTTAAAAGAGTGAAAAGCAGAGCTGATTATTTAAAAACACAGAGAAATCTGAGATGAGAATTACTTCCCAGGACTTTAAGTGCAAGGTTAGGATAGAAATGAATGAATGAATGAATGAATGAATGAGAAAGATATGTGCATTACTCTGTACTAAAAGTTTGGGATACAAATAGAAAAGTCAAACAAAACAGGAAGGTTAGAATTGGTATTTGGAAGTTATGTAACTCTGTTCATAATTGCTATAATTAATATTTGAATTATTTTTTCTTTGGATATCCCAAACTTGAATTTGTGACTTGTTTGGCTAAACCAGAAAAGATATTCACAAGACTAACTGTAGGTGCCCTCATTGCCTGGTTTTATATATTGGTTTTATAGACCATTTACTTTTTTTACCTCTGTTTGGACTGGACTGACATTGAAAAAATCTTTTTGATTCAAGGGCCTCCTGCTGTACAGCCTTATGAACCATATTTCTTCTCATCTTGTCACAGAAGCATAATTTGATCCATGTACAAAAAAAGTAAAAAAAAGGATTTTTTCTTCTTTCAAAAATTGTGTTGGTAGAAAACCTCCATGCTGTCAAATCTTCATGACTAATAAATGTTACCTGTACCAAGTCTTCTAATTATCTGCAAAAATTTAGATTCTAGAGCCAACTATTTCAATATTTTACCATCTGCCAAAGGGTGCTCTTGGCAGTTTTCAGTAGAAAAAATAGGCAATGAGGTGAATAATTAAATACCAAGTTCAATGCTAAAGTAAATACTAAACCAATGTTAAAATGTTATTATAAACTTCACTTAAACCAATCTAGATGATATATTAGTTACCTCTAGGACTTTGGAATTTGACTTTGATTTTAAGAGTGAAGTTTGTTCAGTAGTCATTTTGTGTATAAGAAGAGTAAGTGAGGGAGGGAGGAATAAGTTTTTTGGTGGTGGAGGGAGATTTTGAGATATCCAGTTCAGAACTGATCTCCCACCTACTCCCAACATCTCCCCTCTGTAGTCTATTCATTCTGAAAGACAGTGACCTTCAGCTGTAGGTCAGAGGAAGTTCAGAGGTCATTTATTCTAAATCCTCATTTGGCTTCTGAGGAAACTGAATCCCAAAGAGGTTAAATTGGTCAAATAGGATTGGTGTTTTTAAAGCGAGATAAGGACTGGAAACATCAATTTGGAATTCATTTGGTTGGACATGATAACTGAATCTATGGGAACTCATAAGGAGAGAATGTAGAAAGAGAAGAGAAGTCATAGGACAGATTTTGGGGCAGCAACATTTAGGGGTTAAGAGGAGAAAAAATTATCAAAGAAAACTGAAAAAAATAGGTGAGAGGATAATCAAGAGGCATGTAGAAGTACAAAGGGTTTACACATTCCCCTTAAGGCAATCTCTTGACTTTTATTTTTGTGAGTCAGATGCCTGGTGGTCTTAGATTTTGTAATAAAGTCCAGATTTTAGACTAGTCAAGCATTTGTCGAACACAGTTAACTATTAGAAAATTGAGGAAGTACATGTAATGGCAAACACAGAAGTAGTTCACACCTTGTTTCAGCTATTGAATTAACACCTTGTTTCAGTTCAAGTTGCTTTTGACCCTTGTATCAATTCTGTTAAGAAACAGAACATGTGAACCCCACAACTTGTGAATGCTAGAAGTCACAAACTCTTGAGAGAGGAAGTGGAGGAGCTAATCATATATGGAAGTGGAGGAGCTTATATCATATATAAGGAGAGGCCCAGGCTAGAGGCAGCAGAACTGAGAAGAGGACTCTTGTGGTGGCAGGGTCAAGAAGTGGAAAACTTCTGGTATCCCGGCACTCTGTCTGCTCTGTGTTGATGTTTGCTTGTGATACTTTGTACAGAAGACTGGAGGCCCTGAAAGATAATTTTCTGCTTGTATGTTTACAGAAGTCCTGAAGGAGGGTTTTAGAGGTCCTAGGACTTTACTGGTGATTTGTGCTGACTTCTTGGAACTTGTTTGTGTTGATTTCTATGTTTATGATTTTTGTTGAGTTGTCAGACTTTTTTGGTGGATCTGAGTTGATTTCACAGGCAGATAGTGAATTGATGATGGTGCCAGCAATGTGTATGAATATTCTTGTGGCTCCATCAAGCTTTGTCTTCCCAGAAATAGGAACTGTGAAGGACTTTAGGTGGACTGGATACTGTGAACTTCAATATGGAACAGGAACTGGGTGAAGAACTGGACAAGGAACTGAGAGCTGCCTGCCTTTGAACCCAGGTGACAATTGGAGCTAGAAATATGGAAGAGAAACCATGGAAGCTGAGGGCCAGCCTTGAGTCAAGCTGAAAGAAGACTTTACTTGGATACTGTGTACTGACTGATAAGATTATGATTTACTGTGATCTAGGGCTGGAGAACTTTGACTTTTGTACTTTGTGATTGAATTAAGGATTTTTTGATTGACTAAATAAATGTACTTTGTTTAAAACTATGTGACCACTTTGGTGAAAACTACATGGCCATTTTAGTGATAAGTTGTTGAGTTGTGACATGGTGAATGCTATACTTTTATTTTCCATGAATGTTTTGCTCTGATTTGTTATTGAATAAACAAAGAGCTCACTATACTACATAATCAGAAACGTAAAAGCTGTTTACAGCAGCAGTCCTCTGGAAAGCTGATTGTGCATGGCTTTACATTACAGGACCCATGATCACTTCGACTTTTATGATCTCACTGTAAGATCCACAGGTGAATAATATAAAAATATTGGGGGGCTACTCTTAGGAACATTCTATAGGCAAAAGAGATGAAAATATCTTGAAAATTTCCAAATTAAAAAAAATCTATGTTTTCTCCTAAAACCCTTTATATTACATTAGTTTTAGAACAAGAAAATATTTGAGATAAGGTATTTATGTACTGCTACCAGTCATTTATTCCCTGAAAAGATTTTTAAAAATATTTTGCAATAGACAATTATATAAAATTATCTAGTATATTAAGTCATTATAATTTCCATATACTACGGACAAGTAGGTAGATCAAGTTTCAGATGCAAGAGCATTTCTTTTTTTAAAAAATATCTTTATTGAAATGACTTTCTTTACCACAATTTTTTTAGTTAGTTCTCCTCTCTCACCACCAGTGAACCCTCTCATAACAAAGACAAAGAACTAAATTTATCAACTGACAAAATATCTGAAAATAATTGCACCATTCTGCTCCCATAGTCCCTCAGTTTTCTAATAAGAGGAGTATATTTTTTCATCGGTTCCTTCAGACTGATATTGATGAATGCTATTGAGCTCAGTTGCCTTTTAGTATTGTTTTTGTTTCCATTGTTACAGCCATTGCCTGTGTTGTTTTTCTGGTTCTGCTTATTTTAACCTGCATCCATTGTATTGACTTTCATATAGCATCAGAGAGTTAGAATTGAGAGCAACTTTAAAAAGTAACTGATCCAAACATATCCTTTTAAAGGTGAAGAAAATAAAGTTAAGAGTGGATAAATAACTTGCCCAGAGTCCCACATGTAAAAAGTGACTGTCTGGATTTGAACCCAGGTCCTCTGCCTTCCAAATCTAGTTTTCTTTGGGCTATGTGAAATCGTAAATACAGGTCATCCTATACAGGTCATTCCTTTTACTCATTATGTATTACAGCACAAGAGAATTTCATTACATTCATATTTAATGAAACTAGAATATATTGATTCCCTTCTCAAATCAAAGAGTAGTAATCACTTTGCTTTCAATTTTCACAACAAACTTTTGTCAGACATTCTTAGATATACCAATAAAATCAATTGTTTTTGGGAATACACACAAGCTTCCATTTTATTAAAACAAAAGAAAGTAAAGGTCTTTATTTTAAAATGAGATGTTTAGTGCCAGCTGATTTGTTTATAGCAAACCCAGATCCAATATTCTAGGACAGAAATATAAGTGATGACAGCATTGTTGTTAGATTTGCTAGAATTATATAAAAAAAAGCAGTGTGCTTAGGACTAGTGATGCAGAACATCTTCAAGCATCTTATCCAGGGATATAGTCTGGGATGCTGCCAGATATATCCCTCCTGCAAGATGGTGGTGATTTTGTTATGTCACTTTGCCTGTGTCTCATCTCACTTCTTTTCTGCCCAAGATTTCTTAATTTTATATAAATGAAAAGAAATTAGTTTATGAAGTCATGAAATTTCCTGACTGTGAAAAGGAACTGACATAATCAGAATAGTAGTGAAGGAGGCAAACCAAGAAATTTATTAGAAGTTCAGAAAGACACCTTTTTTTTTCTGGAGCGGGGTAGGATAGTGGAATGTTTAGATTCTGAAGATGGGAGTTCAGTCAGAAATCTTTTATTCCAGCAAAGAATACTTAGGTTATTAGTGAAGAAAGCATATACTTACAAAAGGCAGTATAAGGGGGAGCCAAAGTATTTTTGATGTGTTTGTGGTTAGCCAAGGTCCATACATAGTCTAAGAAAGATTTAGGGTATCTATGAGGATAGGCAGAATACTGATGAGTCTACATGACAAGCAATCACTGGAGCTCTAAATAAATAGATTGCTAGCATCAGGGATACCTGACATTTAGGTTCCAAGGACAAGGGCTGATAATCATGAAACCTATCCAGTAAGGTATGATGTACAATTCAGGGAGCCTAACCAGTATAGACTGGGATACAAAGCAAGAACCCAGGTAATTAGGAAAGAAAAGACTATGCATAAGGATGGAAATTAAGTAGGCTAGTAAAATAACTAAAGTGATATTAACAATAACATAACAACAGCTATAACAATAACTGGTATCTATATAATGCTGTAAGGTTTATAAGGCAGAATAAAGGGATGGGGAATCAATAGAACCATTATTGGTCATCAAGACAAACTTTCAGTTTTCAGAATTCCTGGAAGATATTAAAAATAAAACCCAAGAGCAAAACTTATTTATAGCAATAACTCAGAAAGTGAAACTTGAGCAAGATTCTCTGTAGCAAAATTGTTATTCCATGTTTAATTTTTTTCCCATCAGCTTCCTTTCTGAAAATTGGTACTTTCTGTATCCCTTTGACACCAAGAAAGAAGACCAAGTTCAAATCCCAAAAAGGTAATACAGATAAATTTGCTATTTTGTTTTTGCTGTTCTGATCTGAGAGTCCTCCAAATGATTTTTATTTCATTCTCTATAACCCTTATCATTTTACATGTCAATTTCAGTTGCTGACTTCCCAAATTCTCTCAAAATTAATTTTTGTATGGACTTATAACCTGGCAGGTTATTTTCACCTTCCTAATATAGGTTCACCATCTAGTGGTGAAAATAGGTGAGTACAGGCTACACAGCAGCTAAAAAAATGTCTAGATTCAATTTTTTTCATTGGCATGGTTTCCAATGTATTGTGCTGAGGAGGGGACTATCTATACAAATTCTTTATTCCACTAAAAATAATAATTTATTTATGCATTCATTTACTCAAGAAGTATGTATTTATAACTTTATCACTTAGAAAAAGGTCTGCTACATTCTAGGTGCTAAATAAATGTTTATTGATTGATGCTTGTTTTCTGCTATTTTATCTGTAAATTGTCAAAAAGTAAAATGTTAGTTTCCTTAAAATTAAGCTTTTTGTAGATCCATTTGTACCCAAAATAGAATATTTGAAAGTAAAATTCAATTGAAAATTTGTAACTATTTTCTGAATAAAACATAATTTTACATTTAATGTTCAAAATATCATAATTTCTTTATGTAACAAAGTTATACAGCAACAAAACGTAGTGGATTATACCCAAGGATCTGGAGGATGACTCATTTTTTGCTTGTGTTTTACTTTGCTTTTTTGTACTAATTAAATGTTCTACTATTTGACTTATGATTGTTTCTTGGGCTGTTAGCAGATAATCCACTAGACAGTTATTCATATGTATTTGCATAATCATTATTACTTAAAACATCCCATTTCCAATAGGGGATAGCAAGGTGTTTCAGAGGAGAGTAGAACTTTCTGTCACATTTATGCTTCTACAATATCTATAAGGGCTGAGATTTGAACCCACATTTTCTGACTTGAAGTCCTCTGTTCTTTCTACTATACTGTATAACTTTATTGTGTGAGATCACCTCTATATGCAGTTTAAGTGGAGTGACAAAGTATTTCAGGGTATTAAAAATTCCAGGAATTATTAAAGTAAGGAAGTTTGAGGGAAGATCAACATGAATACTATTGAATTCCCTAGTATAAGAACTGACATTGAAAAGGAGAGTAAGACTGTGTTCCAGGTTCTGAGAAGACTGACTAAATAAAAACCACATATTTGGATGGGGACAATGTGTTTTGTTTTATTATACTTACATGGTACACGAATTTTGAATTATCCTCCAGTTGTAGTTCTACAAAAAAGTTGTAGCGAGATAAAAAAAAATGTTTGATAATTGAGAGCTATTTACAAAATTGAAAAGAAAGTTTTGAAAAAAAGGAGGCTAAACGGGAGTCAGTATGCAACAATCATCATGATTTGGATAGAGTGGGAATTTTGATACTGTGTAATTCAAAGGAGAAAACTTAAGGCAAGGAAAACAATTGCACTCTTCTAGGGATGTAGTTATAAGGGTATGAACTAAAATGGTGGTTGTACAAGTAAAAAGGAGTCAAATCCAAGAGAGATATAATAAGAAATTATGGGAACTGATTTGGGTAAGAGTGAGAAGTTAATGCTGACACTGAGGCTATGAACCTCAGTGACTAGAGGCATTTTGATGACCTTTAAAGAGGAAGTTAGGAAAGAGGGGACAAAGAAAACTTGTAGACAAAGCTAAAGAGTTCCAGTTTTGGACATGTAGAATTTGAGGTACTAGGGATATCTAGTTCAAAATGTACAATAAGCTCAGGAGAGAGACTGGGGCTGAATATATAGATCTGGTAATTATATGTTTGGAGATGAAAACTGAATCCATGATGAAACCATTAAGTGTTAGTGTATGGAGAGAAAAGAAAAGAAGACCTAGGTCAGAGACTTGGAGGTTATGATTGGAGGACATGATTCACAAATACTAAAGCACAATCATGTAGAAAGAAGAACTTTTAAAATAAAAATTAACATTTTGGATAAGTATTTCAATGTAATTAGTCTTCTTTGTAATCCTATACATTTTATTTTTGTGTATTTAAACACTCTATTATGAGAAGTGAATAGACTTCACCAGACTGTCATAAGGGTCCATGATACATAAAAAGTTATAAA